>WBNO01023345.1:9677-100704 GCA_013400575.1 Peucedramus taeniatus
TCATGGGTAAAACTTTACTGCCTGCTGGATTTGAAGGTAAATTCCACTTTAACAACTGAGAAAGATGACTTTAATACACACCATGTCAGACATAATTGTCACCAGAATTCTACCAGAATGGCAGATAGTTCCCTAGAGTCTATAATTAAACATTTAGATGAATGTGTTTTCATGTACTTAAGCTTATTACTTTTTTAAGACATCTCTGCATATTAAGTAGTATTTTCTAACTTTATCCTGTCAATACAGACGAGGTTTGTGTGTGTATGTGTGTATGTATACATGTGTGGATAGAGTAGTCTGCAGGCAAGTCTGACAAGCTCTACTTCCCTGCTTTCACCTGCCTAACAACCTGTAAGTAGTCTGGAGGATTTACTTAGCTGCTGTATGTTTTGGGGATGTGAAGCTGTTTGTACTCAAGCAAGTAGGCTCTTGGCTGTGTTTTCAGTCTTGTTGTCTATGTAACATATAGTCTTGAAAGCATCCTTAGGATGTCTCATTAATATCCACTGTAAAAATACCCCAGGGTGTTTTCCCATTGCTGTGAAAGAAAAAAGCACTAAATTAATACTGTTTAAAAATGAAGAAAAACAACAATGAACCTCCATGTTCAATGTTGTCAGTCCATCACTGACTATCTATTTTATGTGAGAGATGTCTGGTCAATGGCTTCCTGCATGCACATTTTCCTTTTCCTTTAAAATATGTTGTCTACTTCAAATGCTGATGGTAATTTTCAGCATATGGGGACCATTAGCAATGCTGAAGCTGGATATAAGGCTTAACTCGTTAAATCACTTTAGAATGTCGCATCTGTTTTTTTACCCTAGTGTTAACACCTGGATCAGTTTAACACCAGCACAGAAGTTTAGGACATATATAGCTGTTAATTTTGAAAACATCTGGAAGTTTGTTGTGTGTGTATGCATGTATATGTGCACGTGTGAGTGGCTGTATCTCTGGCATTTTTAGGTTTGATGAATAAAAACTCAGTGAGTCATGCTCAAGGTGTGTACTGACCTGTGGCAAATATGTGATTTATGGCAGGAGGCAGAAGCATGGTTTCAGATGGATTAGAAATGATGATTTTGTCTTTACAATTTTTTTGTCTTTCTTCAGCTTTCTGTTTCTGAAGAACTGATAACTGAATCTAATGCCTTTTCTTCCCCCTGCCCCCAGCATGTCCATTTGTTGTATACTGAATAAGATAACCCATTCTCCTGGGACGTGTGAAATGGGCAGGCATTGCAAATTGAAGAAAGCAAGTTCCCTGCCTGAATGTGCAACCCTGAGGCTGCTTGGAAGTAAAATATCAATTGTGTTGGAATTTTGAAATGAGACTTTCTCAGGTGACCTGCTGCCTTTTAGTGGGAGCAGAATTTGCAGCTCTGGCAAAGAATGATGAGTTGCTTCTCTCATGCCCATTAGCAAAATTGGACTAATTTGCAGGACATAACCTCAAGGTAAACTGTAAGTGAAGCTGGAAGCAAGGCTAATACAGCATTTTGTAATTTCCTTTATCCCAGAGTTTTTTCCAGAGCCAGCAATTAATATAATTTTCTCTCTGCGGAGAGTGAGGGTGGCTGCTAGCACAGGAGGCTTTACTGGAGACAAGCTGGCACTGCTTCCAGAGTGTGAGGAGGTGTTGCTTTCAGAATTTCTGCTGGAACTGGAGACCAAGCAGGGTTAACAGCTTGGTGATTCAGTAACTAGAGAAAAAACAGAGCCTTGCCACAACCGGGAACGAGGGCATCCCAAGCCCTGGGCACTGGGCACTTGCCTGGGGACAAGGGCAGGCTGGTATACAGATTCAGCTCAGCAAGACCCTTGTCAGGGTAGGGCCTGGGGAGCTCAAGATTGGCCCTGCTGAGGTGTCCCTGGGGCAGGGGCTGGTGGCCTTGGGAGACTCATATGGGGTCCTGAGTCCTGGGCAGCATCAGGGGAGCTTCAGAGACCTGACATGAGGTCCTGGGACTGTGGGCAGGATGTGGGAACCTTGGGAGGGGGATCAGGCTGTCAAGGCTCATTAGTGCCCTTGGAACCATATGGAAACCATACAGAAAGAAATTTAAACTTTATTTAAAATTTTGGTCTATAGAAAATACAGCATTTAATGTGACTAAACATTGAGTAAGGTGGAACTGCCAGCTTCTGTATTCTTCATGCAAATGGGCATGAACTAGAATCTGTTGCATTTACATGCACAAGAAACTAGGAGTATTGTAGAACTGCCTGCTGAAATCTGTACCCAAATACAGTTTGATCAATACTTATCTTCAGGGCTTCCTTTTTTTGTGTAGGACTTTTTTTTGTTGTCTGTTTCTTTGTTTTAATTTTTAATATGGACAGATGTCAACAGAAAAGGATCCAGGATGCATGAAATTAGTTGCTTAATCTGTGAATAAGATTTGACTGAATTAATGCCGTTGGAATGTACACTAGGTTTGTTTCTTTATGATATAAACAGTTTACTTTTGGTGGGGATGAGTTCAATATGAGTGTCTACTGCATGAAAACTATCATCTTAGAGAGAAGGCAAAATAAATACTAAAAGCTACCATTTCCTGGGAACAACCTGGGAATAGTCTGGGCTCTTTGTAGAAGAATGCTTTGCCTCAGAGGAGGGTGGTTGTGCTGGCAATGTTGTTGCCACTTACTTACTTATTGTTTCCCCAAGAAAAAACACTTTTGCAGTTCAGGGTTTCAACTCTAAATCCTGACATCTGATAGCCATTCTTAGCCTTTGGGGGCCTGTTGTCTAATATATTATGTTTTTCTCAGAGAAAGGACTCTTTCTTGCCCGACACCTTTTATTTTTGCCAAATTCCTAGGTTTCTGATAGTGGTTCTGAGAGTTATACTACAAATGGAAATCACAAACAGAGGAATTAGGTTTCAAGAAAGGACATCACAGAAGAACAAGATAAATAATGTGGAAACAACGATCTTGTTTTCCTCCAGTGTTCTTTTGTGACTCGCCTAAAATGAGAAAAATGTGTGTGGGGTTGGGAAAACAAATGCAGGCAACTTGATCCACTGCATAAGCAGAAGTCAAAATGAAAATTTTCAAATATTCTAAAAAGCATCATCAGATCTTTAAAGGATTTAAGCTGACCTCTCTGTAACCTCTGTGTGCTCAGAGACAAAAGGACATGCTGAGAGGAAGCGTGTCTGAAAGCATTACAGCAGGATGCTCTGGACAATGGAAGTGCTGAGCTGTGTGGTATTTGGAGTATTTGCATGGAGATTCTGTGGTGCAGTATATCAGTTTTGAGCATTTTTCTTCCCAGAACAAGACAACATTCCTGAAATGAATACCACCAAAAAAAAAAAAAAAAAAAAAAAAAAAAAAAAAAAAAAAAAAAAAAAAAAAAAAGGGATTTTTTAAAAGTTTTAATTTGCTTACAGGTTCTAAGGAGATGGAGAATGTGACAGGAGTCTTGGAATATGAATTAATCATGCAATTTAAATGTGGGCTTGAGTTTCACACCTTTTTTTTTCCTTCCTCACCTGAATTGAAAAATTAATAATTATAGGGGGGTATTTATTGGTAAGGCAGATAGAGGTTTTGAATAGAGAATGAGATAAAAATCATCTCTCTTGTTTGGTTTTTTGAATAGAAGAGTCTTGAGCTGGCTGGATTCTTAATTACTTTAATAAAATAAATGCTAAATGAGTTAAGCTCAGTAGTAACAACAATGCATCTTTAAATAATTGCTTAAATACAAGTAACTAATTAAATTCTAGTCATCTCTTAGCACTAAGCAGGTCTCACACCTTCTCCCACTGCATAAATTTAAATGCAAATCTTTGGATTTTTACAAACACTACAGGAGACAGATTTTTTAGAGTAACGAATTAGACTTGGAGACTGCTAATGCCTGGCAAGAGTTCTTGCTAGTGTGGTTGTAAGCATAAATGCTGAAAGCTGCAGTATTTTTTTTCTAATCAAGCTGACAGACTTGAGTTCATAAGCTAATACAATGTAAAAATAGTTTTCTCCCCCTCAAATGGAAATACAAGAAATTTAAAAAGAAAGTGTCTTTTCATCCGTAAAATATTCTGTTGACTGTCTTCAGCAAGGTGTTGCAGAAAATGTTGTCAGTCAAAATATGCACAAGACAATTATACAAGGCCTTGTCCAGAAGCAGAAAATTGCACACTCATACCAATTTCTATATTTGTTGTTTATCTATGTTAGCAAAATCCATTCCAACATCTAAATTAAAATTTCAGTATAAGAGGACACTTGGGGTTTTAATTCTGAATTACTGGAGGAGCCATTGTTTCAACAATAATGTTTGCAAGATTTTAATATTTCTTTTACTTTTTAATTATAACTCATCAAATCTTAACTGATTACTCCTGGGTTAGACTCAGAAGAATGTCACTGAAGGGTGTTTTAATTTAACAGAAACAGCCTAATGACTGTTTCTAATGTTTTAAAAGCCAATTTATATGGAAATTTTGCTGTAGAAGGAAGTCAATAGATATATAGTTTTTTAACACCTGTTAAAATTCAAATTCAATTCAATTCACTTGAATTGAAGCAGCACCAAAGCAGTGCCATTTTTATATTGTAGCAGTGTGATTGCATTTTCACAGCCTTTCATTTGCAACCATTTTCTTCTGTTAAAATGAAGTTTTTATTTGTCTTTTGTAGTCGAGCTATCAAGACCAACCAGGACCTTTTGCCAGAGACGCCGTGGATCCACATCTTCTACAACGACTTTTGGGGGACACTGCTTACTCACAGTGGGAGCCACAAGTCCTACAGACCTCTCTGCACCCTTTCCTTCCGCATTAACCATGCTGTTGGGGGAATGGACCCATGGGGCTACCACCTTGTAAATGTGCTCTTACATGCTGCAGTCACTGGCCTTTTCACAAACTTCTCCAGGATTCTCTTTGGCGATGGGTACTGGACCTTGATAGCAGGCCTGCTGTTTGCATCTCATCCCATCCACACGGAAGCCGTAGCAGGGATTGTAGGGAGGGCAGATATTGGAGCCTGCCTCTTCTTTCTGCTTTCCCTCATGTGTTACATGAAGCACTGCTCTACCAGAGGTTCCTCACCGAGTACTTGGGGCTGGATCTTGGGAGCAGGGCTGTGTGCAGGATGCAGCATGCTGTGGAAGGAGCAAGGAGTGACTGTTCTGGCCATTTCAGCCGTGTACGATATCTTTGTATTTCATCGACTGAAAATGCATCAGATCATTTCTGCTTTGTACAAGGTGAGTCTCCTTTGTGGTAAGCAATTTGTGAGGCACCATTCACTGTTAAGCAGGTGCTTAATGAGTTTTTGAGTACACAGTAATTCTTAGTAGTTTAGTTGACTCCCAGAAATAAGCTCAGATGTTTAATGCTGAAAGAACACTTCAAGAGCTTTAGTATGGTGTTTTTACATTTTGTTTAAGCAATGTGTTATTAGCCATTGTTATTACTTGATGCTGGGGATGGGTGTTTTCAATTACTTTCCTTACTTGCAGCAGCTCCCTCATTCTGTTTACTGTCAAGCACTGGATATCTGAGTCGAGCACTGGATATCTGACTGCCTTTTGCAGAGAATTCATTCATGCTCTTATCCTCTTGTATCTTGCAAACTCAGCTTAGTTTGGTCAGGCGTGCAAGTGCAGCAGCTGATATCATCAGCTTTGCTCCCTGAGGCAAAGATAAAGCTCTTATTGTTCTAGTTTAACAGAGATACATAGGACTTGGTGCATGCTTTTGACACGTATTTTTTTCTTCGCCTAGTATTATTGCCATAATAAAATAAGTATTTCCTATTTTTTAACTTCTTCCCCAAGAACAAGAAAGTAAAATAAGCAAACAAACAAGCTCCCCATATCCCCTAGCTTCCCTTTCACAAAACTGTGTATTTTAGTGGTACCCAGAAACCCCAGTTAAAATCAAGAGTCCTTTACAGTATTTGCTGTATAAATGAATAAGCTGAGTATATGTAATTTTCTTTTCAGTGAAATGGCTGTCTTTCAGAAAAATACTGTCTTAAAAAAAGGACAACAGCGTTTCATTTGGATATGTTGTCACATTTTTCAGTGAGATATAAATTGTTTCATTGCTTTGCTTATCTCAAATACCTTGATTTAAAAATTTTGATTTCTCTTCCAAATGAATTGAAAAGAAATTGTAGTTTTTGATAAAGCAGTGATAATTTCTATTTGAACAGACTATATAGCTGCAATATAAAAGGAAAGTAGTAAAAAAAAACCCAAAGCACCTAGTCACTTGTAGTTTCCTCTTAACTGCTCTAAGGTGTTAATTATTATGCTGTTTTCTGACAAAATGGAAAAGGAAACAATGATTTTGTGTATATATATACACACATATTTGGGTTTTTTTACTCATGTATAATTACATTTGTAAGACCTCTGAATATCAGTAGCCAAATACTGTATGGTACATTGTGCATCTAACACTGAGCAGAAACAAGCAGGAAACTGATTAAGTTGTTGCATTTATTTTTTCCTTAAAGTATATCTGCAGCAGCAGGCTTTATACTAAAAGGCACAAAGATGAGACTTTTTCAAGTGCTTCAAGGAGTTTAGTTAATGACTCAAGTGTTACCCTATCCTATGGAATTAAACAGTTGTAAAAACATTCATATGACAGAAAATTCTGAACATGTAATAAGTTTTTATTATTCATATTATTCATTACTCATTCATTTATTTACTCATTGCTCAAATCCAAAATCTTTGCAGGCGTTTCTGATTTCTCTCTTAATTGAGAAAAGCTTGTTCTCACCTTTTTCCTCCTTTTCCACACTAGGGCCAGAGAAAAATTGGTCCAGAAGAGACCTGAATGACTCAGGTGAAATCCAAGCTTCCACATTCTAACTTTTTGAACACAAGGTCTCTCATCCTAGGTTTGGAGCTCTAAATTTGGATGCCTGGCTTGTGAGGTTTTTTTGCACCCAGCATCAGAGTTGTCTTGGACAGAAAACTGGTGTCCTTGAAAGTTTTTATTTTATCTGAAATGCTAGAAATAGTAATTCTGTGTTTGTACAGATCTTTGTGGAGATTTGATTTTTGCTGGAGACAGTTTCACGGGAGAGACTATATTGAATGAAAAAATGAATATTTCAATTAATTGGCCAGAAATGCATTTTTAAATTCACTAAGTTACTAGGCTGCATGTTTCTTGCATATGTCCTCAGGCTGAGTGCTGCTCAGCCTGAAAAAATTAGAATTGTGTCCATATATCTGTTCTGGAATTTGTTCTTTGTGCTTTCCTAGTGTAATATTGGGAGAGGGCAACTTCAGGAGAAAGGGAAAAAAAAGCCATCAAAAACGTTATTTGAGGAAAAACTTGTAGTCTTTCGCAGTGTGTTGGAAGGCAAAAGTGTAGAATGCAGCCAAGGAAGAAAGGAAAATAATTTAAAAGTTGGTTAGCTCAAGCCTGTACTACCTAAGTAAGCAGTAACTGAATGCTTTGTAATGGAGCAGAAGAAAGGTCCTGTCCCTTTCAGTGTGACTAACCTTTAGCTCAGCCCTGTCCAGCTGAGCTGATAAAGCTGTTTCCTAGGCCATGCTACAAACTGAACTGAGGGGAAATGCAGGTAAATAAATAACCTTTAAGCACCACACCCCTCACCCCAAATATCCCAGATACATCTTTTAGAAGTTATTTTAAAGCTGAATTGGTTCAGTTGCATTCAGTCCTTGTCATTGCCCTACAAATAGCTGTACTAACAGTGAAAGGAAAGTGTGGGCACAGAAACAAGGGATGGAGAGATTTGGGGGAATGGCTGGTTAAGGACCTGGGCTTATATGCTGCCAGACCATGGCTTTCAGCTTTGAAAAGTATGACATTTTCCAGAATATACCACTGAGGAAACTGAGACACAATTATTCATGTTTAAAGAATAGTAAAACTACTGACCATCTTCAGGATGGTCAGTAAAGTATGAACTGGTACAAGCAACTTGAAGAATGCTCCAATGCAGCTGATGGTAGGATATGGTATTGCATGACAAGCCTATTTTTTTCCATTGTGTTCTTATCTTTGGGCCAAGTATCCAATGGTATAAAATGATGGCTACTACACAAGACAGTTATCATGTGCATCCTGATTTGTCACACTGAGAACATGAAAACATCCCAATGCAATTTGAGTAGACTGGCAGGGCTTCTAAACAAGGTAGCTGCAAAGCTGGACCATTAGCTGAGCACATTAATGCTATTCTTAAGGCATCATAAAAATTTATATTGTAGCCACTTATTAAACATTCCAGCTCTTTTCTCTGTCATCTGTGTATTGGTTATTTGGTAGAACTTGGCTGCTGATTTTTTTTCTGCTGCCAGGCCTTGTATTCCTGTCTGCCTGTGATGCTCTCACTCTGGCTGGAAAAGTTGTCAGTCTGGACTCCATTTCATTTGGTTAGCTTTATTTTATTCTGATTGGCTGACAAGAAGGTATTCAGTGTCTTTGAGTCAGAAGATTTTGATGGAATCGTATTTTTTGCAGTCGTAAATGAGTTGTCTGAAATGAGAGTAATTGAAAAAGTGATGTTCTACTGGGCTAAAGCATTCCTTGTGGAAGTAAGTTAGACTTGTTTTATTTTTCAGGATTCTAGACCTTGAGTAATTTCCAGTGTAAGTTGCATAGCAGGTATGCAGATTGATTGAGTTGTCAGGTGTGATAGGTATCAGAGATTGTACCTGTCAGCAGCTGGAATTGTGCAAGTTAAACCACCAGAGGTGTAGGACTGGGAGGGGGAGCTTGAATATGGGAGAGAACTGTGATCAAGTTTATTATTACAGAAAACATGCAAATACAGAGCTTAATTGTTTTGTACTTGCAGTATTCAACTTGAGTCCAGAAGCATTAATCAACAATCTTCTGTCCAATTAATAGTACAAAGCTAATACAAACCCTGCTGTGCTGCTCTTTTTTCATCTTGTGAGTTTTTTAGGTTTTCTTTTATTTGCTTGGTTGTTTTGTTGGTTTTTTTTTTAAAGTGTGAGTAGATCTGAATAACATTAGCAGTTAAAAAGATGGGCAAATACATTTAAGGCTCACTTTTAATATAACGGTAATGATAAAGTATTTATTGCTCTGTGGCTTATCTATACAAACTGCCCTGCAGAAATAACTAAACCAGATGTAACATCTACTAATGTTGCACTGCTACAATACAGTAACATTTTACCAGATCAACATATTGCTAGTACAGGGGATTTGTTATACCAAAATAAAGAAATGTATCTTTTCCCATCACATATTTGATTGAAATCTCCCTCTGGGAGGTCTGTCTCACATGTGGAATTAGTTATTGGTGTCTATAGCTTAACATGAACCACAAATTGGATTGCAGGATGCATTATCTAGCCTCCTGTGCTATTTTAACAGTACTGGTTTTGTAACTGGCAATTTTATTGGAGGCCTATATTTTATTTAAGGTAATGATGTAAACCTGGGGCCTCCATGGATGACGTGGTCAACCACCAAACCATGTTTTATAAAACTCTACTTTCTTTTATGGTCTTGGAATGGTCTTAGTTGTGGGTGATATGCTGCTGGGTATTAGATAAAGCTACTGATTTTTGAGAACACTCTAAACTTCAAGTAGGCCACTTTCTGCATTCTTTAGTCTTTGAAGTTGCTACTTTTAGAACTATTGTGCTTTGAAAAGCAATGTCAAAACAAAATGCTGCTCTTGATTTAAATTTGCAGTTTTATCATTCTCTTCTGAGGAGCTCTAAAGCCTTAGTAATGTAATGTAGTAGTCAGTGTTGCTTATTGTTCATCTCTTCTCCATTTGCAAGTTACGCTATTTTGCCATAATGCTTCATCATCATTTAAAATAAAAACCATCCAACTTGATGGTTTGTTTTCTGCTCATTTTCCACCATCTAAGGAATTTATTTTGCTGAACTTACCCAGAGGTCTTGATATTTTGGCACAACTGATTGGAAACCTATTATTTTGTAAGTTATTTTTCTTTTGGGTGGGCATGGTCCAGTCTTGTCTCCATGTCTTTGAAGTGTAATATTTACAGTGGTTAGAGTGTTAGGGCAGCAGCTACTCCCTTGAAGGACAGACTTCATCCTTGGAGTCAGATATTTAGTAAATATGCTTTTCATAGAGACTGCTTTTATTCCAGTTAAAAATAATAAATAACAAACACCTTCAAAACATGACTTGACCTTTCATGAGGTTCATTTTGTCTAACAAGAGTCACATATTCAAGTGCACTGAGCTGTTAAATATTGCATTTGTGGGCTGTGTAACCCTTAGCATTTCAAGAACTCTGGAAGAGATTGGGGGCTCCATTGCCAGCTGGGGCCCTGATTATCCCTAGCATCTCTCATTCTGCAGTAGTCAGCTGGGGGTTAATTTTCCTGTCAGCTTTAAGGCTGTACAATACGCTGAAAACAGTGAGACGAATGTGCCGGCGCATACAATGCTCATATTTGGGGATGAGGCAGCCTGATGCTTTTCTCTTCACTCTGCTGGATGGCAACAGCATGAGGCCTGTGTGGTCTTGACCATCACTCCCCCCACCAGATATTTCCTAGAAAAAATAAGCTTTTTCCAGTTTACTTTTCCCTTGACAATTTCAAGTAGCTAATACTGCTGTTTCCTGTAGTTCCCACAGCTCCTTGCTGCTTTTCTGTTTGATCCTGAAATAAGAAAAGCAAGATTGGCCTCCACTATCTTCTCAGAGATATTGATCTCCTGCAGGTCCCTGTGATGTCGGTGGAGTGGTACTGAATTGGACATCAATATGTATAAATAGCTGTTGTTTCCTGAAAATATTTTCATGGGGTGATTTAAACCACTGGAACAGATCACATATGACAGAAATACAGCATCTTAAGGCAAATTTATCAGAGTTGTATCTTGTGAAAAATGAGGGATCATAAGATGGCTTGCTGAAGTCGCTGACACTGGCATAATATGGATTATATTTTAATATTAAATCTGTAATGTCTTCATCGGAATTGCCACTAAAATCCCCATTACTTTTATCTATCCACTTGAAGTCTACAGTAATATTTAGGAGACTGTATTTGAGAATGCTTCTCTAGAAGGATGAAAAAGGCAAAGTCTTCTTTAATAAATAAGTAAATAAAAAAAAGAGAAATGGCTTTTCATATTTACAGGAACTGTGGAGAACCTTCAATTTACCAGAGAGGTTAGTTTGCCAGAGAAAGGTTGTTACTGTCTTCAGTCCTGCATAAGATTATACTGCATGGTGGCATACAAAGTATGCTGTGTTGCTCCATTCTTCCCTGTTACGGTTTAACCTCAGCCAGTGCCTCAGCTCACTCCCTCCCCTTAGGCTGGGGAAGGGGAAAACTTGTAGGTTGAGATAAAGGTAAAGCAAAAGCTGTGTGTGCAAACAAAGCAAGGAATTCATTCACTGGTTCCCATGGGCAGGAAGGTGTTCAGCCACCTCTGGGAGGGCAGGGCTCTATCATGCACTGCCCTTACTTGGGAAGACAGACACCATGACTCTGAATATCTGCCCCTTCCTGCTTCTTCCCTTAGCTCTGTATGCTGAGCATGATGCCCTATGTCTGAAACATCCCAATGATCAGCTCTCCTGGCTGGGCTCTCTCACAGCCCCTCGCTGGTGGGGCAGTGTGAGGGGTAGAAAAAGCCTTGATGCTGTGTGAGCACTGCTCAGCAATAGCTAAAACATCCCTGTGACATCAGCACTGTTTCCAGCACAAATCCAAAGCATAGCCCCATTCTAACTACTATGAAGAAAATTAACTCTAGCCCAGACAAAACCAGCACATTTTCCCTGGCTTAAAAGGGATCTCTTTAAGAGGGACAAGGTAAGAAAGTTTCCACAGGCTTTGCATATATTTTGTTAGCATTTATCTTTCATTCTGAGGCTACATGCCAACTACTGACATCAACAGCATGACTTTTTCATGGTGGTTTTTAATTACGGGGTATTGGGGGGCTCACTACTTTTGACTGTACAAAATCTTTGCAAATAATAACAAATCAGAAAATGTTACTCTCTTTTTTTTTATTGTTTTCATAATATTTAAGGAATCAATTGAAAGCACCAAGCTTATCATATTGTCTGACAACTGAGTTTCATAATATTAGGGATTATTACAGACATAGGTTTTTCTTCCTCTTAGTGATTAGTTATCTCCCTTATTAAAGAAACTCCGTAAAACTCTTTCCCAGAAGCTGAAAAAAATCCTGTTTAAGATTATCAGTATTAAATAACAGTTAAATTTCATGCTCTTTGGTAGGGTTAGTCACTGTTTAATACTTAAATGTATTTTATGCTGTGATAAGGGGACTTGGGTTTCTGCAAACTTTGAGGAATAAGAAATATATGTAGCTTTGGCCAATCTTCAATTTTCCATTTGCTTGCTAGAAAGCCATGTTCCTTTCCCCTCTGTCTCTGCTTCTCCCATGGGTCAGTTGACCAGGTACTGGCCACAGAATGGGAAAAACACCATACAGTGCTAAAGCTCAGTGGTGTTTCAATGAGTTAAACATTTCCTGGAGTAATTTCTTCTGTGCAGATTTGCCTCAGGAATTATGCCTTTTTGCTTAAACCTGGTTTAGTGCCATGGTTAAAATGCATACATTCATGGCTGTATTCATCAAGTACAGACTGTGTTTGTTAAATGCCACTCAGAAAGTTTATACCTGTGCCTAGGTGTTCAATCATAAGTACTTTAGATTAGCCTCTTAATGCCATGTTTAGACACCTAAATGTCCTGGTTTGATGAAGTGTGGAATGCTTGTAGCTCCTGGTGAGCTTTACCTAATGAGCCCATTGCACTTGTAATCACAGGTAAATAGCTCTTGCTCCCAGAAATCAGGGCATACTATAATAGTGTCAGCAGAGGAAAAACCTGGAAGTATGTCCTCAATTAGAATCAGATAGATTAGGGAGCAGGTGCAGCTTCTGGATGCTCTGAGTTCTGACTTCCAGCAGTTTGTTTCAGCACCTTGGGGAAAGATAAGGCTGCTGAGAGTGTGAAGGTCAGGCTCCTGATTTTTTGAGCTCTTAACTGTGGTCATCTAAGTTTCAGCACTGTAGTCCTCTGACAGCATTGCCCGAATCTATTCTGCAGAGCTGCATTCTCAGTTGTGTTCTTAGAGTCCTGCCCAAGAGGGAGCCATTCCTGGTACGTGAGCATGAGCTCTGCTTCTGAACCTGAGAGAACTTCTTTGAAGGAACAGAACCGTACACAAACCCTGAGCCACAAGGGAGAATTTGTCTGATGTTAGGTTTAATTTTGAATTTTCTGGCTTATGCTCAGTTTTATTTAAATTGTAATGATTTAATGATTGCATACATGCTTTTTCTAAGTAAGTGATTCCAAACATTAACTTATGTAGACAGTTACAATATTAAAAAGGGGGGAAGTGCAAGTGTATGAGATTTACAGTGGAAACAGCCAGTTGTGATAGAAGACAGCAAATACTTTTTGGCATATTTACTGGAGGAACTGAACAATATTTTGTACCTATTGCATGTATTTTTTTTCCACCTGCAATATAGATTAGGTATGGGGAGGGAAGGAACGCATGCTTGCAATTTTGTAGCTGTCTTTATGGGTCAGTTACTACGAGGTGAATTTCCAGCCTCACTAACCTTAAATGTCACTTATAAAAGAGAAGAATTTCTTGATACTGTGGGTAGTCCTCACTGGGAGAAAGGGAAAACAAAATATGTTTTATTATTGAGTTTCTAGGAAGCTAATTGAAAGTGCGCATGTGGAAATTATGTTAAAAATTATCCAGAAGGTTTTGGGGGAAGGGAGAGAGAATTTTTGTACTTGGCATTTAAATGCCAGGTAGAACATATGTACCTTTTTATGATCAGAACTGTAAGACTTTCAAACACATACACAGATTTTTTTTTTTTTAGGGCTGTAGATTTGATTAGGTTGTGCAAAAGTCAGAGCTTCTGTGACATTTAATCACTAAAACCTTGTTTTTCTCCTTGACAATAAAATATGGAAATAAATTCCCATAGCAACAAAGTCTTTAAAGTGAGTTTAGGGACATACTGAGTTAATAAAGGCAATGAGGGAGCAAGGGAAAAGAGGGGGTAGAACTGTATTGAGTCTCTGTAAATTCTTCCTCTCCCAGAAAACAGGACTTTAGGGTTTATGGATAAATTTTTTGCATGTTTTAGTTTGCATGTTTTAAAAGTATCCTGGGCAGCATGTATTGCTGTAGAGTACAATGAAGGTTGCATCAATATCAGTGTTCATTTAGTAGGGATTTTGGGATTATGGTTTATTCCTGAAGTATATGCTTATTATATTTCTGTCTCTATACTTGGAAACTTTTCATCTCAAAACATTATTAAAAGTAGCAAAACATCACCACAAAATAGCTCTCACAAGTTTTAAAACAGAAGAAATGCCTATTTTTTAAACTTTAATTCTTGCTTCTTTGGACTATTTCATGTATAATGTTTTTGGCTGTTTGTAATTTGAAATCTGTGGAGAGTCAACATTATCAATCTTATGGAGTGATTTTTCTTTGTTTCTTTGTTTAAACAATTACATTTTTACCTCTTCTGATCTGAGCTGTCAGCCAAGAACTTGGTAGTTTGTGGATAATTCTGGTTGAGAATATTAATTGAAAGATACCAGGTTCCATGATTATGCAATCCTGTTTAGTTTTAAAGAAAATCCCAAGAATAATTTCTTCCAGAAAAAAATTACCAAACTATGTATCTTTATCCCAGTTCGAAACACCTTTCAGCTAGAAGGTACTTGCACAGTATATATTTATACCTTGCTTTCTTTGCACCTCCTCTGAGCTCTTACTGATTCACATACATACAATACCATACCAACCCAACCCTCCCCACACTAAGCTAGAAAAGAAAAAAAATCTCCTCAAAAACCAAAATTTAAAAATTCCCTCAAAACAAACGAAAAACCCCCAACCACACCCCCTCCATATATCTTTATTCTGGTAGTGACATTTTTGCTTGGAAGAGTACAATTATTTTTTTCAGTCAACTTCTGTAAAAGCTAACTAACTTTAGGGACCTTGGTGCAGGCTGCAAAAATGGATTTAAAAGCAAGGTAAGTGGGTAGGGCCCTTGGCTGAATCATACTAGACTGATACTAGTGCACAAAGTTTGAGGCTGGCCAGACAGTACATATCTGCTAGTTTTATAATTTAAGTATTTATGAGCTCCATCTTTGTTAGGACACCTTGTAGTCAAAATAAATTAGCACTATTATCATCTCAGGCCTTTCAAAATAAGAAGGAAATGTTAATAATTTAGAGGTAAACTTTGGAAAGTTTTAATTTGCTATGTGTTTTGCAAATCTGTAGAATAAATCTTTTCAGGATTTCATCTCTAATACTGAAGTTTGAAAAAAGGAAAGAAAAATTCCTTCCTTGCTCAAAATTGTGCTTCTTATTCGATGTTAGGATACTTTCACATAAAACAATGTCCTGGCTGCAGTTGTGGCAGATTACTTGATATCTATAATGCTACTTCTTATCTGCAGTTACACTTTAGGTATTACATGTAACTCAAATTTTTTGGGGAAAAAAGACCCAAACCCCCCCCCCCCCAAAAAAAAAACAAATCCAAAAAAAACCACAAAACAAAAAAACCCACAAATAATATCTATTTATATTTTAATTATTGGTTTTATAGGTCTGTGTTGATATATTTTGAAGATAGAGTTTCAAAATGCATCTTCGATGGATTCAAAACGGGTGTTTTTTTTTAGTTTTCAGACCAGAAAATTGTTTGCACTCCAGCATAGACCATGATATATATGGTACTATATTAACTTTAGATCCTATTAAATAACCATTTCTGCCTTGGCACTGCCCTACTCATGGTATGGCATGTTGTCAGCAATCTGTGGTTGCACTGAAATGAAAAGGGTTGATGTGTCCTTGTGCTCTCAGGTTGGTCTCCAAGGCTCTGAAATACCTAGGTGGCTCCTCTGTGCTCTGATAATTACCCCTGACACCATCAGGTGAAATACTGAAGATACAGGTGTCAGTGTAGCTTCTTCACTGTTAATCTGCCTGACTCATATTTGTGACTGCAGATCTACATCCAGTAAGGAGATGGTATGTCTGTGTAATAGCTACCTGGCATAGGTATCTCCTTCAATTATAAACTCTCCTGGTTTTCTAATGGAAATTAATTCAGTCTGAGACTAAAACCTTACTCTGAAGCAGCAGAGATTTATTAGTAGATTTATTAATGAAGACAATGCTCTTTGACTTAGTCCTTATTGCTCAGTGTTTTTAGCTTCAGGTCTATACCAATCTTAATTAAAATGTTTGGTTTTCTCCATGTGATATTTAGAAGGAAAGAATTTCAGTGCCTGCTTAAGTCCAAGTCTTTGGACTATCTGCTGAAATTATAAGGAGAAAAGGGAGAAAGTAAAGGTGGAAAAAAAGCACATTGATTGGGAAGTAGAGTGTATGAAAATTTGGGAATCTATGCAGGTCAAATATCTCTGTATTAATCAGTAGAATTGTTCTTATCAGCCAGATGATACTGCTCCTTTCCTTTGTCCTTATTGCATGCAGTGTTTGTACTTTTTCTTGTAAATTTTGGCAGAGCAATGAAAAGTGAAATTTTAGAAAATCTTTTTTGATATGTGACTTTCCATTCCATGGCATTGGTGGTTAGCAACCCGACGTACTGCCTCCATGGGGTAATAAATTAATGTTTTAATACAGTTACTTGTTTTGTTTGTATTGTAGCAGACAGCTTCAAACCCTCAGGGGGAGCTTTATAAATCCCTCTGTCAGGTGCTCTGCTTTGCTGTTTCATCCTCTGGGCATGGTTACAATATTTTGATTAAATGTAATATTACTGTGATACACAAATAATTTAAAATGCTAGTATTTTTTTCTAAAAAAAGGTATTTAAAAGAACCCCAAATGTAAATGTCTGAAAATGGAGGCTTAACCTTTTTGTGAGTCCCAAAGCCATACTGCTTCACATCAACAGACTTCTTCCAAGCCTGTCAACATGAAGAGATGCAGCAAATGGCTCCAAAATTTTCTAACTAGAAATACTAGAAGTCTTTTTTAAGGAAGTTAATTTTTTTGTGCATTAAAGGAAATGAAGATTTTTTTCCTCATTTTTTTCCCTATTGATACTGTCAGTAGTTGCAAAAATTGAAGTCTGTCATGTTCTCTATATGTAGTTTTTTTGGTAAGATGATATATTCTGCCAGTAGCTGGCTGCTACAGCCAATTTTTAATTGCAGAAATACAAACTCCTCATGAAAGCCTACTTAGGTGTAAGTGCCCAGATAGCCAAGAGGGCCAACCCTGTCCTGGGGGCATCAGGCACAGCATGGCCAGCCTGCACAAGGGAGGGGATTGTCCTGCTCTGCTCTGCACTGGGGCAGCCTCACCTCGACAGTTTTGGGTGCCAAGATATAAGAAAGATCTTAAACTATTAGAGAGCATCCAAGGGATGGCAGCAAAGATGATGAAGAGCCTTGAAGGAAGCCATATGAAGAGCAGCAGAGGTCACTTGGTCTGTTCAGCCTGGAGGAGACTGAGACCTCACTGCAGTCTAGACCTTCCTCATGAGGGGAAGAGGAGGGACAGGCACTGATCTCTTCTCTGTGGTGCCCAGTGACAGGACCTGAGGGAATGGCCTGAAGTCGTGTCAGGAGTGGTTTAGGTTGGATATCAGGAAAAGGTTCTTCACCCAGAGGGTGGTTGGGCACTGGAGCAGGCTCCCTGGAGAAGTGGTGACAGCACCAAGCCTGACAGAGTTCAAGAAGCATTTGGACAACAAGCACATGGTGTGACTTTTGAGGATGATTCTGTGCAGGGCTAAGAGGTGATATTGATGCTTGTTGGTCCCTTCCCATATGGGGGAGGGGTCCCCCATATGGGGACCCATATTGGTCCCCACAGCATATTCTGTGGTTCTATATGTTGTCCTTTTACTCGAACAGAGGATCTGAAAAGGGTAGGGTTGTTTTGTTTTTTTTTGGTTTTGACATACTATATTCAACCTCTGTGCTTCTTTGCACCTTGCCCATCTGCTGCAATTTTTATGATGCCAAATGTTTCTTTAACAGGTGCTCTGTTGAGCTCAAATACACATTTGGAACTGGAAGGGGGACCCAGTTTTAATGATGTGCAATTTCAAAGTCGCTTTAAGAAATCAGAGCGATTTGCTTCTGAGAAATTGTAATCTAAAACTAATGATCACAGATGTTCACTCAGGTATAAGAAATAATTACCATACCTAAAATCAGGATACAGCTTTGCTATTCCTATCTTCCACTTAATGCTTCAAAGTATTGCTAACTTATGCTATTAGCTGTTACTTCAGAAGACTGCCCTTGGGATTGCATTAAAGAGGGTTTATAGTCCTGTTTTTTATGAGGATATATGCAACCATTTAGGAACTACTACCAAAAATTGATTAGAAATATGGATATGAAAATTTGTTTGAAGAAAGTGCTAGTTAATGCAGGATTTTTTTTTTTTTAAAAAAAGGACAACTGTGTAAAGAAATTTTGGGTGGTGATGTTGCAAAGTACAAACCAGATGTTAGAAGAGGAATAATTTGAAGATGCCCATGGTGAAAGTGTGTCCTGCCATATCTTCCTGAAGATAAGGATCAGTGAATTCAATCTAAATATCTGTTTGCTGTGGTAGGAGAGAAACTGTCATTGAAATAGATTCTGTGGGCTGTGTCATTCTGCCATAATGCAAGAATGAAGTTATTTCTTGGTATATAACATTTTAATATTTAAAAGACAAAACTTGTTTTCAGAATTTTCTCCACATGACATAATTATGGGTAAAAAAAGTTAGAAACCAGACAAAAGCAGCATAAAATTGTGGGCTAGATGCTTTTAATTTTTTTTAAAACAAGGGAAACCAGAAAAAAATATGCAAGTTTAGCATGATGATGACAGTTCACCGTTAATTTATAAATAATTTAATAATATAAACATAATTCTTGAAGGGACTTTCTATTATGTTCTCTAGCAAGGAATGAATCTCTTACACAGGTTTGTCACTATATTCCTTCAAATGAAGACGAAGCCTTTTATATGGTGTGAACAGAGCCAGATCAGAAAGGTTCATTATCAGGAGGAAAAAAAAGAAAAATAGTGGAATTGGAATGTGTTCCTTATTCATAGTCTGATATCTTAAGATCTTGTCTTTACCTTCATGCTATAAAAATGTAAATCTTAAGGAAAGAGAGGTGTAAATGCAAGTTATCTGTAGAAGCTAATTGGCAAGATATGTCATAAACAGACAACAGATCAGGCCAAGATGTGAATGAGACTTTTATTTAACTAGTTTCTGCAAAATCACCCTTTACTTTAGAAAAACAGTACAGACCAAACCTAAACATTATTAAATTTTATGTGCTAAGACTGTAAATTTGCTGTAGAGGGCTTTCTTTTAGGAAAGACAAAACCCAGTTGCTCTCATGTTAGCTCTGTACTGTCCCAAGGACTCAATTCTTTATTCTTGTTTTAGTGTGGTCAATTATAACCTAAAGCAAAAAAGTTTAAAGTTTTATCTAAATATATCATATTTAAAATTCCAGCAAGGAAATGAAGTAGGAAAAAAATCACTGAACCTGAAAGACCTGCTAATTGCCTGCATATCTCTCAACCATGTGAAGAGTTACTTTGTCAGTAAGACTGAACAGTATGTATGTTGCTCTTTAGGTCTAGTAGAGTGTCTTATTAAAAAGAAGGATTTAAAAATGTGTATTTGACCAATCTTTATACTATCAATGATTATTTAGGAAAATGTTAACAACTGATTAGAATGCTTAGACAGCTGAATGACAGCAGATTTTTTTGAGTTCAGGGGATAAGCTGAAGAACTTTCAGCATATTTTAATATTTTATTGTTTATCTCTGGTTTTAACTGACCTCTCAGAAAGTTACACTGTTGTGTCTCTCTCCTGTGAAGTAAATCATCATCAACATGTCTGAAGCACCAGGAGGTTCTCACTTCCTCCACCTCTCAATCCTAAAAGGGAAAATATCATCCTGGAAAAATTAGTGAACGTTTGGATACATTTTTACAGAAAGATGAAGTCCTCTGCCTTCTGTTTTATGAACTGTGTTTTGTATGATACCACTTCAAAACCAAGCTTGTCAGTCTGAAGGTAACATCATTAATGAAAGTTCATCAGTCACTATATTTATAATGCAGTCTCCAGACCCCAGGACACTTCTCAATTAGCAAGCAAGAGTAAAGCTTGTTGAGATCTACATCACTGAGGTAGCTTAAGAAAAACTCAGTGGGAAAAGATAAGCTGACAGTTCTTTGTCTAATCTGTAAGTGCACACGTGACTGCTGGTAGCACATTTCAGGCATGAACCAGGAAAGTGCCATCCTGCCAGCCCAGCACTGTAAGGGGTACCAGGATGTCTGTCACAGTATCTGAGGGATCCAGGAATCAAGGGAATGGACTGGTTCAGCAGCATAATTCCTTGTGTGGAGGGGCCAGGGGGCAACACATTTAGGAGCTTTCTTCTAAGAGCCAAAGACCTAATGCCAAGTACTGGAAGCAGGTAATTTGCTATGAGTCAGAGAAACAGAAATATATTAAACCCCATGTCTGGCAATTACAGGTGATTAGCATAATTATGTTTCCTTATGAATATCTTCAATTTCTAATTCTTCAAGTTCTAGTTTGTACTCTAGAAGGAATTTAATTTCAAAACTCTTCCTGATAAAACTTGCAACTTTGAAATTTTAGACATCTCAGTGTTAACTTCTCCCTACCTATTCAACAAAATAACATTTTTAATACTTTCTTCCCAGTATCCTCCTAAAGTGGCCTCAACAAACAGATGTTAGTTCCAAACTTACTTCTAGAATTTATAGCCTAGCTATAAATGTTGTTTAGGCCAAAATTTAGCACAGATCATAAAGTGTCAGAAAATAGGCTTGATATTCCGAGACTATAAATAAAATTTGCTAATTTTCTATCTCACAGAAGATCTTTAGCAAGTTAACAATCTCTGGATGGTGTTGTCTCAGAAACTAGTTTTTGTGTAAACTTATTTTAAAAGACATAAAGATTGCATTAATATGCTTGGAATTTTTGTCTACCTTTCTACTTACTTACTTTAGTGTCCATCAGTCAAGGAGAAGCCAATTTTACAGAGGAACAATGTTCTGAAAGGTGAAGCCCTTAAAAGCTTCATTAAAATTGTAATTGGAATAGAGAAGAGTCAAGTTTCCCTGAGAGAAAAATAATTCAGGAGCACCTATTTAGGTATAGGAAATCCAAGCAGCAGCAACACATTCTGAGTTCTGTATCAGGCATGAAGTCTCTTGCCATGGTATGTGCATTCAGGGCAAAGCAGGCTTCATTAATGCTAATGTTTGCAAACTAATTGTGTGTAGATGGCTTACAAGTTTGTTTATTTGTTTGTTTTGCACTCCTCCAGAAATACATAACCTTTATGCTGCTAGATACTCCTACTCCCCAAGGGCAGTAGGGAGGTATTCTGTTGAAACATCTAAATTGGAACCAAAATTTTCTTTCAGACCTCATCACTGATAATCAAAGCCTTCCTCATTCAAAATATTTAGAAACAAATAACTGAGTAGGATTTGTCAGAAGGTGTGTTTTCAGCCTAGTCTTTTTTTTTTTTATTTTTAAAAGCAGTGCTCAAAACTGATTGCTACAAAACTAGTCCTCTCCATATGGACCTGTGCTCACTGTGGCCCAAGTCATGTTATATTCTCTTGTAAGTTTGCTTTCTCTTGCTTTTGCATGGGAATTCCAAACCAATAGTTAGTGTACAGTTTTGGGGAAAGTTTGAATCCTATGCATGTACATGAAAGTTCATTTTATACAGTATGAAGAGACATGCTCATCAGTTAGCTGAAAGATTCTCCAGTTTGTGGCCAAAGTTTTAAATACTTACAGGAGCTATTAAAAATGTTCTTTGGGTTTTCTAATATTTATGAATCGCTATATAAAGGAGTGATACTTAATCTTTTGTTTGACACAGAGTCACTTAATCCTTGGTTTTGCCAGTCTGCTTAAAAATGTTACCAAGATGATAATTAGCAATCGCTTTTTCCCCTCTTTTTTCCTTTCTTTGTAATGTTTAAGACAGAATATTCTCTGTGGCTACTTGATCAAAGTTCTCAATCCCTTATAGGTTTTCTAAAGCTACTTTAGAGCTTTCAAAGAAAATGTGTCTCTTTTTGCTTTGAAAATAAAATAATTGGCAGTAGTTGGAGAAAATGCTTCTTTAAAATGGCAAGCAGTTTTTTAAATGCTTTAATATTTTTGAATAACGTATTTCATTTTGCTTTGTTTTCTTATTAGCTATAGAAGCTTTTGTCAGTTCTAGAAAATGTGATGAGGAAAGGGCAGAATAATGTGACTACTGTTCTTGTAGCTGGTTATAACAGAAATTTACCAGAAAAAGGAATGTTTCTCTCACGGGGCAGTCCTACAAAGTATAGATTTTCCCCTGAGGAATCTGAGAATATTTGCCTTCCCCCTCCCCCGCTCTACTTTAGTATCTCTATTAAAATGCTTCCCATGTGCTGTGTTTACCAACATTCATTAAACTGCTTTGGCAAGATGGGAAGGATTTTTAAGAATGTCAGTTTCTACCATTGACCCATTATTACCCTAGACAAGTTCATTTTTCTGTGTAGATTCATTTTCTGTGGATTAGGAATGGTAATAGTACACTGTTTCCATGATTTCCACAAGTAGCTATCCTCTAAAAAGCTTAATTTCTATAGGCTGGTTTGCTATGAGTTTATTGATACATTTTTGGAAGTAGTACAGTTAAACAGCTTACAAGAGTTCAGGATGAGAAATAGAAAGGAATGGGATTGTCTGTAAATAGCATTAATAGTGTATCTCTTCCTTGAAGGATGTACTCTATTTGGTTTTGGTTTCAAGTATGAATGGAATTCTTTTATAAAGTTTATAAGAGACCAGCAATTTTAGAAGACATCTGTCTATGAGATTCCTTTTCTGAGAAATTTTCCAAATAGGACTTAATCAGAAGAAAAGATATATGGAATATATATTATTAATATGTTTAATTTTTAAGATTAATTTGTGTCAAGAAAAGGCCTGGTGTTGGAAGAATTTCAGAATATGATAATTTTAGTCTAGTGGTAAAATTGAAGCTTTTCAGTTTGTAATTTTACACTCTAAATTAAACTCCATTGTAAAAGTTGTTTAGTAATTTTTCTCATCTACCTCTCTTTCAGATTGCATTAAGCCTTCATTCCTACAAGGGGAATGCCAGTTAAACTAAGTGGCAGATCTTCCCCTTCTTTTATGTAGGTTAACTGTATCAGACTCCAGTCAGTTTTGTCAAATTGTATAATTTACAATAACCATGAAGAAAGCAGTGTAAAGACTTACTCTTTAGAGAAATGTGATTTGCATATATATAGATATATGTGTATCATATTTTTTGAGGAAATATCTGTGCTATTCAGTGGTAAGTTTCATCATTCATGCTTTATCTGCTGCACTGGCCACTGTAGCATTATGAAAACCTCTTCTATCTCCATACTTCTGTCAACAGGTCTTGCAGTTACTCATCAACAGTTCACTCTTTGCTGCAGCTATGTTAGTTTGGCACACTGGAGGTTTTCTCTTAAAGTGGTGCTTGTTTCCCACCTGTACAGGTCCTTGCTGCTCTGCACATCTGGGGCCTCACGTGGGCCATGTTTGCCTATTATGCCAGATGTGCAATCCATTAGGAACTTGCCCTGCCACATTTCACACATACTTAACAAGAGATTTCTGTGAAATAATGTGGCTGTTGGCCACCTGGGACAAGGCAAAAATCCAAGGAGGTGCCCAAAGCAAAAGGTCAGATTCCACAAATTTGCCCAGTTCCTCCCCTGCTGCTTCCCTCCTCCTGCTCTCTGTATGAGTGCTGCACCTGATAAAGCACCACCCAGCATTTCCCAGCAGGGTCATGAATCCTGAAAGCCTATCAGGAAATGATTGACAGCTTGATGGAAGTGCCTCAGCTCAGCCATGATGGCCAAACCAGGCAGAATTCCCATTAGACATATTTATCTAGGAATTAATGCAATTACTTTAATCCACTGGACAAGTTGTCTAATCTCATAGGTCAACAGAGAAGAAGGTGTCTTCGAGAATTTCAGTGTTGGCAATGGAACTAACACATACTCATGGTTTTCATTCATTGTGGAGAAATTGTATGGGATGAGACGACCACTTTCTAAATAATTTCTGAAATTTGTTAGTCTTCTTTAGGTTTTCATGCAAGACTGTGTTTAATGTGTACAAAGTGCTTGTTATATGATGTAGAAAAAAATGTGTCTACCTTTGCTTTAAGTTATTCATGAAAGTATTTCCTTGGTAGTAGAGTTTTACAATAAATTTTTGTAAGACAGCAACATTTTGTACAAGCTCTTTCTAGTTGCCCTGTGGCTGTACCAAGCAGGATCCAAAATGGACATGAGAAGGTAAAAAAAGCTAAGCTAATTCCTGAGAAAAGCTTTACATTCCCAGATATATATGTTACATTTTCCAGGCTCATATTCCTATTTTAGCTTTGTTTCCAGGGTAAAGTATTGTATGAATTGTCTATCATAGTGTCTCTGGACAGAGCTCCGTGGTCAAGTACCATGTGCACAGCTCTGTCTGGGTAAAAGGTGGACTCAGCCCTGTCCCAGAAGGCTTGGCTTGTGAGAACAACTGGCTGGTCATCTCTCAGCAGAGGTGCTGCTTAGCAAAGCAAAGTACAACTCTGGTGGACATTCAGTAACTTTCAGTGTTTTCATATCAAGCATAGGCTAACTGTACAAAATGTTCTCACCTCATGTTCTTCACCGTGTGTTTTATTTTTTAGATGCAGTGGAGGAATGTGGGGTAACTTTGAGATCAGTTACATGTTGGGTGAATGATTGGGACTGTTCTGATTTTTCAGTTGCTCACATTCTCATAATATCTTTTTTTTATGGGCAGTACTGTTGAAAAGTCATGGTTATGGCTGTGAAAACAGCAATTAGACATATCCAAGAATACTTTTTTTTTCAGTCTCTTCACAATTCAGATGTACAGACAAGTTAAAGCTTAGGGGAAACTTTTGACTTCGGATAATGTAAAGACGATTAGCCAACCGAAAATATCTCCAAGTAGCTTCCTTCATTCTTCATTTGTTTATCCACCCCAAAAGCTAAGCTTGGATTTCTCAAAGCTGTTTTAACCCTCTTTGGACTCTGCTGGAAACTTTTAGGCTTATCTCTAAGCAGTTAATGTTAATGAAACAATGAAGGTTATTAATTCACAAAAGGAGATCAATTTGTCTAAGCTGATGGTTTTTGTCAGTTGGAAACGATCATGATCAGCTAAAGACCAGTTGCTTTATTCAAACAGATAAATTTACAATTGCAATGGTAAAAAAACCCAAACAAAACCACCAAAACCCCTCAAATCAATGAAAAAATTGTATTCTCTTTAGGTGTTGTGGAGATTGTATGCCTAGGGAGAATGGGATAGCACTTAAGTAGTTATTCTAGTAGCTCATCCAGCCAAATCCCTGCCAATTCACAGTATGCGTGCTCTCTCTGCCTTCAGTATCTGAAATTGTTCTTCAGTCTAAAACAGTATGGTCTACCAAAAATGGCACTGTGCTAAACACCTCATCTTTAGTCCACTTACCAGCCCATTTTTTTCAGGGGGAGTTGTTTCACTGTCACACACATGCCTTGCAAAGCTCCTTCTGCCTTGTCATGCTTGCTGCTGCCCTGTCCTGCTCTTCCCTTACTCCAGACAGAAGAGCTGTCCCAGCTGGGTGCTAAAGAGGGAGTTCGAGTTGGGACAGCTGGTGGGAAGGGTGAGGAGAGAAGAGGGGTCTGTATTACACTGAGAATCAAGGTGGGTGTGAGTGGAAAAGCTGGGACTGACATGGGAGGGTGGGGAGGGAAAGCACAGTTTGCTGGAGCAAGCTTTTAGATCCTGCTTTCACTCAACTGGAGGAAAGACAACAGGTCTCAGGAGCAAGTTCCTGTACTTTGTCCTAATCCCACCCATGTTTTGTTCAGTGACATTTCTTATTTTTCAGGATATCCTTTGTAAAAAGTTTTGCAATGTCCTTTGAGAAACCTGTTAAACTACTGGTAAAAAGTTTTATTAGGTATGTGAAGAGAAATTAATTAAATTTTAAAAAAGAACATAGGATTAAAAGAGTTACTTTATTGCAGAATTATCTAGTACATATGTTTAATCTTGGTACAATGATCCCCAACTGTGTACTTGATGCTTTTGCAACTTTACAACTTCTTGGTGGGTTTTTTGTTAGTTTGTTTGTTTTTCACTTCACTTCATTAACAGAGTTTTGGAATTGCTGCTGGGTTTTTTTTCTGAGCGTATTCATTTTACATGCTCTCACAGTCTGCAATCCAAAATGCAGTTACTGTGCAGAGGAAAAACTGCATATTTTGGTTATAGATTTATTTTTTTTTCTGAGATTTTCAGTTGCTTAGCAGATAACTTAGCAGATATATCCTGGCTAGTCTGGTAGTTCTAAAGACATTTGAAAGGTATACCTTCAAGCCAGAAGGATTTAAAACTGGGTCATTATGATTTAACTATGATTTTTAGAATATATAAAATCATATGGCTGAGTCAAAGGAAACAATTTTTCCTCCCACCTGTTTTGGGATGGATGGAGAATTGTCAGCCTCTCAAATTATTTTAATCTGAAGAATTTTGATTAAAATTTGGAAAGAGCTTGCACATTTTTAGTTGGTGTAAACACAACCACAATGACATGTTCAGGACTGCAAATGTCTTTTCTTATATGGAAACCTATACTGTGGCAGACATAAAAATAAAGTTTCAGAGGATTTAAAGCATACCATTCTTCAAAATATGTTCCTCACCTGATTAAAAAAATTTCTTTTCTCCAGAAATCAATACTCTATGCATTTATTAAAACAAGCTGAAATGGTCTTCCTTTATTTCTCTTTTTTTTTTTGCCTCAACTCTTCCATTAATGTCTGGCACAAAACAGTTGAACAGAGGGGTTGCATAATGACACCTAATATGTTTATACTTGAAAGAGCAGTATTTAAGGTACTCAGTCATGTGGATCTGTCCAGATCAGGAACTCAGTCACAGCATAAAGGGTTTTAGGGGTTACATTTTTAACATTCCTCACATAAATACATCAAAGCTCGAGTATTTCAGGAACAACCCAAATTCTTTATGTTTCAGCACACTGATGGATCTGAAGAAAAAGCAATATGCCAGTTCTCTTTTTTTTTTGGTTTTTTTTTTTTTTTTGATTGAAGGAGGGATATTTGCAGGAAAACAAAGATCCTTGTGCAGTGATGCAAGTTAACGTAAGCATTAGCTAGATGGCACTGAAACATGCCTGTGCAGAGGTGTCAGAGTGGCTTGTCTGGAACACAGTCTTTGTTAAATGAAATTTCAAGAATAAAGTGTTTCTTAGCTACTTCTTTTGCTTTTCTAACCGTATTTATATATCCATAACTGTTCATCTGAATGTGTTTTTCTTTAAAGCATGGTCTCAATTTCACAAGCCTTTTCCTATTTATTATATATGTTGTCATAGCAAGACAACATAAGATAAACAATGCTGAAATTTTTGCTAGTTATATTGCATTTTTTGATTTTTATTTCTTTTCAGAATTTGGAAGTCTGTATTTTAACATACAAAGGAAAACGTTTTCTTTCTCACTGGTTTGTAAAATAACCTTTTCCAGGCTATAGTTATAGGAGGGACAGCATGCTTAGCATTAATAACATTTCAAAATATAAATTCTACATGAATTGCAAGTGTGGGATAAAAGAAAATTTATTTTCTAAGAAGTTAGCAAATGTTCTAGCAATAGTAGCTGCATCATCAGAAAAGGTTAGATACTATCCTTCTGTGAGTCCACTACTGTCTGGCTTTGTAAATAATTGGGAAATATTCAAGAGACAGACTGGCCTAAAATACAGCTTTCAGGTAGCTTCAGGGTAAAAATGAACAAATTAGGGCATTCAAAAAACAAAGCTCAAGCACTTTGTATTTATCTATGCTCCTTTCCAGTAAAGAGCTTGATTCCTGCAAAATCCTTGGACATCCTACATTATTCTGTACTCATCGACATTAACTTAAAGAATCTTAATGCACATTTCTGCTGTCTCACCACCTTCCCCCTCTGCCCTTGCTGTCACTCTTTTGTTTGTAAAACTAATCTGCTGATGTCCTGAACCACTGGTTAACAAACAGGCATTTGATGAAAGATTTTTCTGGTTACACTTTTTTTTTTTTTGTAAAGTTGGACTCTTGAATAGTCAAAATTGGTTATTAAGTTCCTCTCCTTTAAGAAAATGATTAAAAAGCAATAATTGAATCTGGTGGGGAAGTGGCAGGTCATGAGCAAGCATACTCAGCATCTGCACACTGACATTGCACTCCTGGGCTTGTGGAAACCCTTCCAGGACTGTATCCTAGCTTAGATCCCAGGCAAGGGATCTTTTCCAGCTTTCTGGGCATGCTTTTTAATCTCTGCTCTCTGTGGAGCTAAATTTCCTCTTACGTTGATTGTGTTTGTGACCTTAGAGAAACTGAAGGTTTTTGCTGTTAGTTTCAAAATGCTGCATGCTGGTTGATCTTTTCTATTTGAAAAATCAAATCTCTCATAAAGACAAGTTGGCCTTTTATTTAATGAGGCTTCTTTCTGTCAGGGTCAGTGGCATTTTTAGAACAAAGGGAACCTCCCTATAGAAAGAATAGTTTATTGTCAGTAGAAGAGAAAGCACCTCTTTGCATGTTGAGAAAGAACTGCATGCAGTTCCAAATTTTGTGTCAATTTTATAATTTTCTGCTTTAGATCTTAGGCCAGTAAAGCTGTTTCAGAGCTCTGAGCAATATCGTGTCTGGATATTTCCATTAAAGAGAATACACCAAAAATCTTTAAAACTTTTTTATGTTTATTTTTTAAAATATAAATATTAAAATAAAGCAGAAAATCATGAAAGAGACAGCAGATTTGCTAGGTGGTGTATATTCAAATAATTGTGCTTGAAAGCAGGTTTAATCCTTGTCTACTGTCATCCTTGAAAGGGAAAAGCCTCTTATTTTTCCCTTGTTGGATCTCTGTGGTCTCCTGTAGGTCTCTAGAAGACTCTTCAGTTGTCTCTGAGATATAGTTTCCTCCTTTTCTCAAGCCTCCTGTTTCCATCCTCGTGGCTCAGTGCTTCCCACAGCTTTCCCTGTTGAGCCCTGCACTGCAGCAGCATTTCCCAGGTTGGTGCTCCCTGAGAGCTCCCTCCTCCTTCCCAGCATCCCGTTGAACCAGTGCATAACTGCCTGTAAGACAAGCAGCCAGTAAGACAAGGAGCCCAGTGCTCTTTTGACAAACCACAGCCCTTTAACAAAACATACACGTACGGTAGAGACTGAGCAATGAGCTACACACTTGTAACATCTGTCCCAGTGGGAATCTCAGCTTTCACAGGAAAAAACCCCAAACCAAACTGATAGATGTAGTCATCATGGTTTTGGCCAGTGCTTAAGAATGTAAACCTCTTTAATCTGGGACTTCAGAAAGCAAGCAACAATAATTAAAATGAAGTGGGTTTTCTAGCCTTCCACTTATTTCTGTGATAAGATTCAAAGGCTGACTGTGGGTTTGACTGAAGTGAGGTCAGCCCCAGCTGTTAATGCTCTAGTCCAAAGGAGGCCTGTTGCAGGCAGTAGGAGGTGTTCTTCAGAATTTAACTCTTGATTTAAACTCCTCTTTGTTTATACTTGTAGTATGTGGAAAGTATGTAAACCTTGGCCAAGATGTGAAGGAGGAGGTAGGGGCACAGTTGATTCTATACTATCACAGTACCCAAGTCCAAAAGTTGTGTCTTAAGGTCTTGTTCATATGAACAGCTTGCAGCTGAACTAGATCCCTGCATACCAGCCTTACCTCCTTTTAGGCATACACTAACCAGTTTATGAGCAGAGTGTTTGTAAAGTCTGTTCAACCATGCAAATCATGCATCTTTCCTTCTTTGTCATCAGGATGTTTTATTCCTCATGTGTTCTTGCACACCAGGGCTGCTGGATGCACAGTGAGCTCTGAGTGATGAGAATACACCCAAATAGATACTAAAATACCTATTCAATGAGATGGCATAGCTCAGGTCTCCTCCAAAACAAAGGACTCAAATCATGTGCACTTGTGGCAGTCTTTGGAAGAGAATGTCTGTATAGTCTGGAGTCTGTCACAAATAATGCATAGAGACTGAAATGTGGATACTCTGGTTTTCTTCTTAAAAAGGAGGGTTTTCCATAATTCTGAAAATTTACTGGAGAAAAAGGAGGGAAAATACATTGTCTTCTTAAAAAAGTCCAACTGCCTAATTCTTCTGTTTGTGAAATTAAGACAAGGTTTTTGAGGAACTTGGAGACTAGCCTTGAGAAAGTGATGGTTTCTGTGAAGCCTCTACTTCAAGGCATTTCACTTTCAAATGTTTGAAATGTCGATACTTTTAAGCTGGTAGGTGATTCAAAAGGGATTTTCATCATTGTGATGTTTTTATAAATTTCATAGTTTTCATAATTTTAGTATGAAAAGCATTAATCTCAGAAATCACCTCAAACAACCCAACAATACTGAGTTTGATTCAAAGAGCTAGAAATTCTACTACAGGGTTATCTTTACAGTTTAGTTTCTGTTTAGATGTATGAATTGTGGAAGATGTAGTTTTTAGTAACTGGAAAAACTTCAAGGTCCCTTCATAGAGACTCCTGAAAAATAAGCAATTGTCATTTCTGTCCCAGAATGTATTTTGATGAATGACTTTTATGTACTTCTGTAGGCAAGAAAGAATTTTAATGAGAGTTATAGGTACATAATTTAAAATGTTAGTATTTTCAGTCAGATTTTTCATCACTAAAATGAATATTGCTAGCTGGGTAAATCCATAATGTGTGATTATTCCTAGTCTTTTAAGGTTATTCTCATTTTTTTTTCTCTAAGCAATGTCAAGAAATGTATTTTGTTCATTGATTGGCAAAGTTGAGAAGAACGTGAATGATTAACAACTTCTGAGTTTTTTGCTGCTCTGAGCAACCTGATCTAGTTGAAGATGGCCCTACTCATTGCAGGGGTGTTGAATTAGATTGCCTTTAAAGGTTTCTTCCAACCCAAACTATTCTGTGAGACTATTAATATTTCCATGGGATTCCTAGGATGCAGTGTTCAATCATACTAGATTTTACAGCACACTGGGTCTAAAATAGTGGGCAGCACCATTTTGAAAAGCACTGTGTCATTTCAGGGTAGTATTTGGCAGAAGCAAGCAGGAGCGAGGGGCAAAGAAAGATGAAAAGAAAGTAATTGGCAGCTGCTACTTAGGCTGGATAAATATGCAACAGAAGCATGCTGGATGACAATCCCCAGATCACACATAAAAGAGTTCACTGCTGTCTGTAGTGCTTAATATTTGTATAATAGATACTTATGTAGGGGCAGAACCTTCTTATATTCCATAGAATGCATAATTACAAATTCCCATTGCTGTTAGGGATACAGTATCTGAATTTAGAGGTAGTATGGGAGGATTAGAGCAAAAGGAGACAGAAGGTGGTTAAGCAATCTGCTTAGTATCATTCAGCATATCTGTGTCAGAGCTGGTGACAGAAGCATCATCTTGATCTGTTATCAGGTGCATTTTGTCATGGTACTTTCAGCAAAACTTTGAAGAATTTTCACTTTTTGGAGTGATTTGAGTGTAACTACCATCTATGAGATGAAGAAGGTTTCATTGAAAGACTTAAGGTGCTTTTGACAGAAGAATGATGAGCTGATGAAGGATTTGTGGGTTGGGCAGATGGTTTGAAGTGCAGACAACACAGCAGTGAATTTCTCCCTACTATTTGAGGATTATCATGAAGCTGAAGATGTGCATACTTCTAAGGGACAAGGAAATATGTCACAGCTTTCTGAAAGATGCAGAAATTTGGGCCTTTACTGTCATGACATCTAGGTAACCTGTGTAGTGACCCTGAAAACAAGCAGCTGGTGTAGAATGAATATTTAAAACTGTCAGGTGGGAGAGAATTTTGTGGCCATGTAATCCTTCTTTGTGTATGATAGCTCAAGGATTTCTTGTTTTAATGTAGACTGTGTATCTTCTGTTAAGTGGGATTTGTTTATTTTTCAAGACTTAGAAAAATGAAATGTTACTTCTTGAGGTATAACAGTTATAACTGTTCTCAGATAAATATTTCTGTTATAAATCTGTTTGCTGAAGAAGCAGGGATGGGTGTGTGTTTTTTTACCATGCATGATAGATTTCGGTTGTCCTAGTGATATTCTTGGAAGCCACATTTTGATCAGCAGCATCTGATGGCAGCATCTTTGGTAGCAGTCATGGCTTAGCAAAGTTAACCACTTTCTTCTGCTTCCTTCTTTTATTCACTGTTCCCTCCACTGGGCTGACACAAGGAATGGATCGCTCTGGAAACAATAGAAAAAAAAAAAAAACCAAAAAAAGTTCCCAAAGCATCATTACTGTTTAAATTCTTTTATTGTCAAGAAGCCACAGTCGAAATTTACTTATTAGAAAAATGCAGCCTGAGTCAGTTATGCCTACATTTTGATCTTAAGAATTCTGGCATACTGTGCTCCACTGTCTTCTTCCCACCTTCTTGCTGGCATCTTTCCTTAGAAAATGCAGTAATTTCATCTGAAAGCCAAGGTGGATGTTTTCTAGCTTGCAAAGCCCTTATGTCCCCATCACATGCATAAAGATTACGGCATATACTTTACTGAAAATGTATTTCTTTTTAAATCGTTATTGGAGGCTGGATGTAGCTTTGATCTGGAGGTGGATTAAGGGAAAGCTTCAGGTTTGTGTGTAACTGAATTTGAGTCATCAGCACCCTTAGTGCTGCCCTGCAGGGGAGAGTGCTGTACAGAGCAGGGAACTGCGGGTAACGCCGGCCTCTCCTGAGCTTGCTGAGGAAGGGTACCTCTCTGCTCTTTCATTGTGTCTTTGCCAAACAATGTCTTGCTTCAGGCCACATTTTTTTCTTGTTTGCTCTAGGGAGTGGCTGACCTTAGGCAACCTAGTTTAGTTAATTAAACTTTACTAAATCTTTTTATACTGAATTGTGTCTGTCTGCTAATCTCGACAGATCCATGTTTTACATTTGAAAGAACTTATTAAAAAACGAGCCAAAAACTCAAGATAGGAACAACTTTGAGGATTTTTCTTTTGGTGGTTTTACTGTAGCAGCAATGTTCAGAGATGTGAGTGTCTGCATAATGTAACACATCCTATTCCAAATCTTGCCTTTTTTGAATTCTTGAAGAAACAAACACTCATTAAATAGCTTTCTGTTATGATAACTTGCAGAGAGAACTGCTATACTTTAGCCTTCCTACTGAGTGACTTCTCATTATAAATCATCTCTTTATGGCTCAAAAATACTGCACTTCCAAGCTCCACTCATTAGTGAGACTGGAATGAATTTAATAATAGCTGGCTGTTTGCTCCAGAGCCGTACTAAGGAAAGACATTTGCGTTTACGTCCTTGATGCCCCAAACTTGTTTGTAGTGCACTGGGCCTGGACAAACCAGGAATTACCAAGGCCAGCTCTGTGTGTTTGTGTGTGTAAATGTGGATGAGTATATGCAGGCAATGTGATTTCTGTTTGCACTTCTTTCTCTTTTTCTATTTTGTCTATAAAAAATGAGAAATATATTTAAAACGAAGGTTTTGATAATGTACTGAATGTACTTAAGAAAAAGTAATTGTCTTCCTTTCTTCTAAAAGAGTATGTAATTTTTCATTTCCTTCAGAGAAGCCGGATTGTTTTACAGGTAGACTTATTTGATCACAGATCATTACCTCATAGGAAATAGTAAAGATCTTTTTGTAAGCTAAACAAGATAACTGTGCAGGCTTTCAAGTAAGTTTAGTCTAATTGGTTAAGGGGTTTCAGCACACCTCTTACAGTACCAGTAACTGACCTCTTTTTCTGACTTTACCCCCTAACAGTTGAGAAGTATATTTGTATTGGTTCACAGGAGATTGCTGCTAACTGCCTCATTTCTTCACATTAGCTTAATGGAGAGTAATGACATTCCATATCACGAAGTAAGTTTTGTGATCCATATTCTGCCTCACCATTTTTAATCTCTCTTTATTTGAATTATTGAAGATTTGGTTTTGTAATACAGAGGTCAGTAAATGCTTTACCTTTTGTAAGGTAAACCTTTACCTTTACAAAGGTAAAGTGTAAGATTCTGTCTCTGATTCAGACTCTAGTAATGTACTTCGTATTTTTAAAAGGCTGTGCTTGAATATCCTTTTAAATACACCTTAAAAAGATCCCTAGGATAAGGGGAGAAAGAAATTAACACCAATGGTTTTTATATTGTTTTCTTCATATTTCATGTATAGGGAAACAGAGTAGAGGACATCCTATTCAAGGTATTCTGTTACTTTAATCAAACATACTTTTGAAGAAATTTTCCATTGACGTGTTTGCAGTTTTAGTTATTGGCTAAATGTTCTTATGTTTGAGCATTTTTACTCCTGTGATATCTTTGCAAAACTCTTCAATATCATTGAGCAGTAATTATGTAGTGAGCCAAGACTGTTTGCTGCAAAAAGTTTAATTTGTTTTCTCTATTCATTTTCTGGTAGGTTCTCATTCCCATTTCTGTTTAGTGTATTCCATAGTGAGCGAATACAAAAAGCTTCCCCAGTAATTAACATAGAACACACTAACCTCTCTCTTCTTTAAGTGGTCTTTGACCATAACCAATCATATTAAAAAGCTTGCAATCTAATAAAAAAGGGGAACAAATTAAGTTCTTATTAAAATGGTAGTTTTCCCAGTCTTGCTTCTCAAGATTGCAGTACTTACTGGTCAGGTCTTACAAAGATTGTTCATGAATTTCTTTATTGAGGTGCTGTTTGCTTATTTCGTTTAGGTTTTTTTTTTGGTTGGTTGGGGATTTTTTTGGTTTTTTACTCCAGTGTATTATTCTTCAAACTTTCAAGCACGTATATCCAGAATTTAATTGCTAGTGCTTCATAGCTATGTGGGAGGCAAGACTAGGTTAGGTGAGAAAGGAAGCATGTAGAGGTGCTTGAGACTGCTTGTTTTGACTAGGAGTTTGGGAGAAGTTCTTGTCAGCACACCTGGGAACAAAGCTTTTTATCAATGGTGGTGACCTATTTGTCAGCATTCTTTGTGAATTACCTATCAGGTGCTGTTGGTGGGACTTTTGAATCTTGAAGGTATGTCATCTCACTGTAAGTCACTTTTGTTAAGGCTTTCCAAGACTGTTAGTCATTGCTGTGCTGCCTTTAGCTTCTCCAGTTCTTCGTGCTTCCCATTTTTTGAACTGGGATCCTAGTGGAGCATAGAAAAATGAGTAATTAAACAGAGATTGCATCCAGACTGCAGGAGATGTTATATAGGCTGCTACTTATAATAAGCACTGCATCTGAAAGAAATGCCCAGTAAGTGGCTGATACTGTGAAGCTTATTCCTACTTCTAAAGGGTACTGTCTTCAAACATAATACTTAACTACTTGGAAGTGTCTTTTGGCTATCCTATGGTGCCTTTTCATAAATAAATGTATTTTGTGGGTGTAGAAGGAAGGTGAGATTTTTTTAAACAACTTTTTAGTTACAATCTAGCCTGTATTCAGTTTGTCCCACATATAGGTTTTGAGTCACTTAACAATCTTTTCCTTATCTTGTTGAACTGCTAGATCTAAAAATAAAATAACTGCACAAAAATCAGCTTTAAATATTTTTTAAGGAACTAAATGTCTACTTGATCTTACATGAATCTTCCTTAATAGTATGCCTTCTGAGTTAATAAGCAGGTTCTGTGTTTTGCATGGATTTTCAATACTACTTGTGTTTCTCTTTGAAATGTTGTAGGTTTTTAAGCTTTACTAGAAGAATTAAAATTAAATGTTCAAATTATAATTTTTTTTTGTTAGGAGTATAGTTTCAAGACTACTTTGCTACTTGTTCTTCTGACCTATTTTAAAAGTACAGGTAAAACAAAATACCTTGATTTTTTTTCAGTAGGCAAACAGAAAAATGAAAAAACCCGCACGTATGATACTGCTTGTTATCCATGATCCACTCTAGAATCCTGTTATCCACCATAGCAACTGACTGCTGTAAACCTGATGGGCTTCCAGCTGATAGCTGTTACACCTAGAGAGATTGTTCTGTCAAACCTAAACTTGCTATTTATCCCATGTGCAGAAATTGGTTATTGATAACGTTGTTCTCCTGGGTTGGTAAAGTTGCTTAGTCATTGCTAGAGGCTTAATTTGGGATTTGATGACATTTTTGCTCATAAAATCCATTGGTCAGTATATGTCTATTTACATTCTAACAGTGTGTGTTTTCCTCCCACTGCATATTAAACCACCTCATAGGCTTTAATTTTCCTTTATTGCCCTCTTATTAATGTAGGAAACATGAAATGTGCCGTTACAGTTTTTTTTTCTGTTAGGTTGGTAGGATTGGGGTCTGTGCTCTTTGGAGTAATTTTATACTTTGTTTCTTTTTTCTTAAGTACGGCTGTACCTTGTATAGAAGGGGAGAAGAAACTGTTAGAAGAAAAATTGCATCTCTATCTATCCTAATAAGCAGAGCTTTAGTAAATTGCATTGTCAGATCAGATTTACATAATGTGATAAAGGAGATATAAATTATATTGCGAGTCTTAGCTGTGGGTACTCATTTTCATGTATATTTGTTACTCAAGAGGATGGACCAGCTATACAGCAGGTGCAGCCTTTGTGTTCCCAGTAAGATGAGGCGAGGCTTCCTTTCTCCGTGGGGCTCTGCATGCCTCCTGATGCATTTGCTCAGGTGTAGTGCTGAACTGTGCTCCCTGCCTCAGCTGTGCCACTCATCTGTGAGACTTACCTGCTTCCTTGTAGTCTGTGGCAGTGGCAGAAGGAAACTGATTCCATTTTACACAGCTGGAATCCTCCTTTGGTTCCCCTTGAACTTAAACACATTACTCTGTTGTGTTGCTCTCTCCAGTTCGTTCTTTTATTTCTGAAAGATCTGTGTTGGAACCAGATTCTTTTAGGATTTATTAGTATTGAGAAGAGTGGACGGATTACTTCACGTATCTTGGAGGGTATGCTTTCATTTGTAGCCTCAGTACAGTGTTTATTTTTCTAGCAGTGGTTTAAAAGAGTTGTTTCTGATCTGTGATGATCCCTTATGCTTCTCTGAAGATGAGCCAATTACTTGCTTCACTTCTCATACTTGTCTACCTTTAAGCAGTGTTGCCCCTGCCTTTTATACAATTTTATTTTTCTGAACATTTCTCTGTTATTTCAAAATCATTTTGAATTGCATTTCTGCCTTACAACGTACTTGTGTGTTCAGTGAGCTCTCAGTTTTGTCTAGCATGGAAAGTGCAGCACTCTTCCTTTGCTGCAAAACCTCTGGATGAGACAATACTTGTTAAATGAAATGCATGTATGACAACCAGCTGCCTACCTGTGCATTGGTAACAGTGGTGCTGGACAGCATCCCTGAGCAATCTGGCAGTCCAGGAATGTCTTTTGGTCCCAATGGCTTTCTAATCTCCTGTGCAAAGTTCTTGCTGCTGCAGATAGATGGAGTAACTCTGGGTAGATATCCATGGTATCACCATTGTCACACAGCATTTAGTTATGTGGACGTAGAAAAAGCCTTTCCTTGCACTGATCATGAAAACAGATTTATCAGGCTGATGTATATTCATACTGAAATTGGCCAAATATAAACTTTCTAACACAGATTTGAGTATTACAAAGCAGGCATTCTTTATTGCAGTGCTGAGCATTTGGAGGATCCTTCCACTAACCAAGTACCCTGAGTGTTGGGTAAACAGAATTTTTATCATACACACTAAACATTTGCTATCCCTACTTACTTGCTATATATGTATTACTGTATTTACATAGTCACAGCCCTTATCAGAAGTCCTTTTATGGTTCTTTGGGGTCTTCTTTAGGGGTCTCCAGTGCCTGGTGTCCTTTTCAGGTGGCTGTTCCTTGACCCCCACTTTTGAGTGTGATATCATTGTTTTGCTTTGTCAGCCTTGCAGAGCTGAGCTGGTTTCCTGCTTGTGTTTTGCATTACTTTTGTTTGCCTAAGTTACCTCTTTTATCTACTTCTCCAAGGCTTTGCTGTTGTGTTCTCCTGTCCATATCAAGTCCTTCTGCTCTTGTACTTTCTCCAGTCATTCATGCAGTTTCTGATCTTAATGCAGTCTTTTCCCCTGTAGTCCTTATAACTATTTTTCACTGGAGAGGTTAGAGTCTTTGTGGTTTTGGACTTTTTTTGTTTGTTTTGGTAATTAAAGATTCATATTAAAGAATGAAGGATTTTAGAATAAGACTTTGACAATTTTAAATGCCAGTATTTATAACTCTAATGTAAGGCAAGTCAGTAGTAATAAGGACTTAATAAGGACTGTTTTTTTGTGCTACAGGCTAATTACAATAAAAGTATGTACCGATAATCTTTAGTTGTTTTGTGAATGCACTGACTTCCTTGTTGGAGAAGAATTGTGTGGGGTCTTAACACTAGAAATAAATGTCATTAAATATGCACAATTGCTCCCAATACTAGACAAGCTGTTGTCAGAGTTCCAACTCTGAGGAAAAACACACCTTCAGGTCAGTTGTTGCATCACCAGTGAAAATGAGTAAACCTCATTTAGTGTGTCATGCTAGCAGGAACTAACTGGGCAGGTGATCAGGCAGCGTTAAAGGCCACTTCCATCTCAGTACTGTGACCCAGCAGGGGTTGTAGCAAATAGCTTCATTCCTGCTGGGGATATGTTTTGAATTGTAGTTTGGTTCCAACTTGGCAGATCTGTTATCCAGGAACTTCTACTTACTCTGGGAAGAAGATGCTGTCAGTCTAGTGATCTGGCAGCATTTTACTACTTCTGCAAGTCCCAGTTTTCAAGCCAACGTATATTTAAGGAACTCTAATTTGGAAAAGAAATTCCTGTGAGTAATGCCTGATGACACATCTTCTTTCATCCCTGCATTTCCTGAATTCTAAGAATAACATTTTGTGTGTGATGATTTTGATATCTGGACTGTCTCAATCATGTGCCATATTTAATGCTGCTTGTGAAATGGACAATGTGGAGTTAAAAGAACAGTGTCTTTTAAAAATGCTTTGGATACCACTTAGGTGATGACTGAGTTTTGGCAGTGGCTGCCCAATTAAGAAATCTGCTGCACTGCCTTATTTAAGGGCAATATAATGAAGTGAGGAATTAGGATTTAATGCAAGAGAAATGTGCAGTGTGGGTGGGTCATGCAGATGGATTTTTGTAGGGTGATGAAAAAGGTTTCTACAGTCAGAAAGACTAAAATTGCAGTGGTGGTACTTGCCTGTTGGCAGGAAGGAGATATGTTGAATCTCATCTAAATCAGTGCTCATTTTTTGTCCTTAGATGAAAATGGCTACTTACGAAAGGTTAAAGGATTTATGGGGGTGTCAAAACGTATGGCAGATGGGCTGGATTAGGACTCATGAGTGTAGTAATCCAAATCCTTTCTGCCAAGCATTACAGAGGATCTCTTCTGCTCCTGGACTGCACTGAATGTACACAATCAGATCAGAGTAGCACAGGCTGTCAGGAGGCTCAGAAGAAGAGTTACTAGTGAAAGTGCTTGTCTGAGCAGAGTTCATTTTGAAAGCACTTCCTTTGCAGGCAAAAGTCTACTGGGGGACTGGCTGTATTATTTAATTTTAATAAATTTGCTGGAACGATTTTCTTCCAAAGCCTTAAAGAAAGTAAAGCCAAAATGTGTGCTAAACCTTTCTCATTATCTGTGACTATATTAGCATAGAGGGATAAAAGCTATGCAAAAATCATTAATGTTGAGAGAGGAAAAAAGGGGAAGGAATTTGTCTTTCCCTTTTGGGCTAATGCTGTCTGTGAGATTTGAAAACTGAAAACTAAAAAAAAAGAGAGAAAGGAAAAAGGCATCCTACTTTTAATTGTTGTGACAGATGTTTAAGTGTTAGGGACAGATTTTTCTTGCCTCTAGACTGAGCCTCTGAAATCTGAAAATTCACAATGTCGTGTCAGTGTTATACACGTTATTGCTAACTGTACTTAACTTGTAGGTAATTTTAAAAGGTTGTAAAGCTACTGGCTATTGAAAAGATCCATGTGTGAAATCTGGGAAAGAATGCAAACCATTTGTGCCTGAGGCAGCAACAGGAAATTTGCACTTCACTCCTGTGGTCAGTTAACTGAGTTTGAGAATCTACCAGAGCTCAGTCTCCAGTTGACTAGTGCCTTACAGCATGATAAATTGATATGCTGGGGATATAAACCTACTCAGATATCTCTCAGCTCTATGAGTGAATGTTTAGATATTTCATTTGAAAATCATGTAAAATGCTTTAAAAATAGTAAAAAAAAGTTTTGTTACAGCATGACACACAAACCTGTATATGGATAATCTATGTTTTTTGTAAAACCTACAAGTGTGAGGATCCAGATCTTACAGACCTTAAATGTAAAGCTTAAAAGAGAGGCTGCAAATAGTTACTCCAGCAGTGAAGACTGATTAGCTCTGAGCTACAGATTGTTAACATTTTTGGGATAGGTGCAAGAGGCAAACTTCTAATTGTTAGTATTTGGTTAACATATGAGGAAGACCTCAAAAATTTTTGTAGGTTTCACTGTTATCCATGAGGAATAGCATATCTGCACTCACATGGTTTTGTCAGAGAACTTTGTAATGTGAACTTCGTTGGCGTTTAATTGAAAAGTTCAGTGGTTAGGACTTCAGAAAAGTGAGATTGTCTTCCAGTTGTTAAAAAAGTATTAACAAAATAACAAAGTGGCCTAATCAGTCCATGGAAGCTCATTTTTCATCTGTTAATCAAATTTCACTTTCTTAATCTTTCAAGTGGTATATAGCCTTCCAGAAAAGACTACTTCTAACTCAAACATACAAAAAAGACCATCTTTCACTTCCCAGCTTCTGTCTTAGCAGCCTCCTCATTAGAGATTCATAAGAAGGATGTATGAGAGAGCAAATAGGTCACGCTTAACTTTTGAGAGTTATGTTCATGTTTGAAGGAAACAAGTTTGAAAATTATTGAGCCAGAAGGGTGGGCAGAAAAAATTTCATGTAGAAAACTATGATGAGGATGAAAGGACAAGTTAAACCAGGGACATGAGGTTTTACTGTGTGGACATACATGCAAATCCATGAAATCTGAATAATATTTTTATTGCAAATGTAAACTTAGTTGGGAGTTTCAGTGATAACCAGTTTACACAGCTTTATAACATTAAAAGCATTTAAATAGTTTTGGCAGGCATAGATGAAACCGTCTGTGAAGTGAGTTGTAAAGTGTTACCCAGCTTACAAATAAAAGTAAGTTGTTCTAATAGGCTTTCCAGGGAATGTAGTTATCATGATGTGTAGATGAGGGTTTTAATTGATACATTACCAAAACATTGTGGATTATCCAGAATGTAAAAAAAGCTAGTAAATCAAACTGGTATTAATATGGTAAATTAAATCTGGACCCAGGCTTTACTTTATGTATAAGAAGTGCCAGCGTCTTTTACATGTTCGCAATCTGAGTGCATGAATGTTTCCTTTATAAATTTGCTTGTTCCCTACTAATGCCTCCATTAAATTCCATAATGTAGCATAACTGAATGAATGAATCTAACTGATGTTTAATATTTTAAACTTCACAAGGAGGACTCCGTAGAAATGTGAAAACGATAAATTTCTTCTTGACACATTATAAGATAAACTATAAATTATCATTACTAGACTGTGTTTTCTTAGTAGAACATCAGTAAACTGTAGAAAACTATTAGTAATTGACCTAAAATGGAGCAACACAATCATCTGTAATTCATGGTATCAAGGGTTGATCCCACCCACGAAGGAGAAAAATGAGTTGTTTTGTAGAAATAAGATAAAACATTCTACTGTGAGGTTCTGCTTCTGAATAACTAAGTAAACATTGAATAATCATCCCACTAATGTGTAGTGTAAGATGGAAAAAACAAACCTAATAAAATGAAAAATGATTGACAATTCTTTCTAATAATGGGGAAAAGATAATCAAAGCACTTAATCTGTATCTCTAACTATTTGGCAAATAGGTTTTTTGCTTTCCTTACAAAAGGCATCTGAGAAATTGAAATATAAAACCCATATATTTTAGCTTCTACATAGAGAGAGAGTAATATAAGACAGCTTTCATTTAGGGTGCTCATGTAATCGAGAGCAGAACTTACCAAAGAAGCAGCTCCTGCTGGAAAATGTTCAGTTATTCCATAAGTAAATGCAGATACTTCAAGTTGCTAGCATGATTATGTTGGTAGGTGGAGTCAGCTGCGTGCTTCCCACAATGTTATTTAGATACATATGAAATTGTGAAAGGTTTTGGAGCACTTATTATGGTGTGCTTGAGGAAAACCCCCCAATGTATTGTTTGGCTCTGAGATCACAGAATCACCAAATCGTTAGGGTTGGAAGGGATCTCTGGAGATTGTCCAGTTCAAACCCCCCTGCCAAGGCAGGTCACCTAGGGCAGGCTGTCCAGGAACAAATCCAGGTGGGTTTTGAGTATCTCCAGAGAATAAGAATCCACAACATCCCTGGGCAGCCTGTTCCAGTACTCTGCCACTCTCATTGTAAATAAGCCCTTCCTCATACTGAGGTGAAACTTCTGGTGTTTTATAGAAAATGAAGTGGGACTTCCAGTAGTAGGTAGAGCTGAAGGCTCCAAGTTGATAGGTAGGAGCTAGAAGACCTAAATATGGAATCTGCATCTGTTTTTCTCTCTTGCTTTCTTGGAAATTTTAATTGATTCTCTGGTGAAATGCCTCAGGAGAGACTTTGATTAAGGAAAATGGATCTGGAACATCCTTTAGACTTTAAATCTAGCTAAGGCAAACTTGTGTTTTGGTCACAGCCAGAAGCAGAAAAGGAATTTGGGAGATTACGTAGTAACTAAGGAAAGATTCCATAAATTCCTCTAAAATAAGAGTTTCCAAAGCATTATGTAACTAAATCTTAAGCAAGGACTGACAGCCCTAAAATGTCTGAAGGCTTGACTGTGATGCATTCTTGATGGAGCTTAAATGAAAGAGTCAGTTCCTTTAGTCTGTAGTCAGCAATGTACCCCAACATGACGTGATCCAAATGTCAGAGACGGAGATCTTTCCATTACTGAAAAAGAGTTCTGTTAGATATTTTCTTGGTTCTTTTTTGTGTATAATTACACAACTAAATACTTAGTGTTGATTTATGCTATTTTTTTTTTTTTCAGAGAAAGAATTTGACCCTGTTCTTCAGCATTGTTTTATTGACCTCCTGGGGAACTGCACTGCTGGGTGTTCGCTTATACTGGATGGGCAACAAGCCCCCAAGTTTTTCTAATTCTGACAATCCAGCAGCTGACTCAGACAGTTTTCTCACACGTACCCTGACCTTCTTTTACTTGCCAACCAAGAACCTCTGGCTGTTGCTGTGCCCAGATACCCTCAGCTTTGACTGGTCTATGGATGCTGTGCCTCTTCTAAAAGCAGTCAGCGACTGGAGGAATCTACACACTGTGGCCTTCTATGCAGGACTCCTCCTCCTTGCCTACTTTAGCTTGAAGGGCTCCAGCAATGAGAGAGAATTCAATGGGAAAACTGTAATGAATGGCAAGCAAAATGCTAATGGGCATAGCTGTCACCCAGAGATGGAGTACAAGACACTGGAGGTGAAGTCAAGCTTTGCATCAAAAGAAGAGAATGGCCTAAAAAAGCATGAAATTCAGAAACTGCAGCTTCCTTCAACTGAGAACATTGTCATTCTGTCTCTCTCTTTGTTAATAGTGCCCTTCGTTCCTGCCACAAACCTGTTTTTCTATGTTGGCTTTGTAATAGCAGAGCGTGTGCTGTATGTTCCTAGTATGGGCTTCTGCCTGCTGGTTACAGTAGGTGTCAGGGCCCTTTATGTCAAAGCCCAAAAGCGCTTTCTGAAGAACTTGGTTTTTTGTTCCACTGCTGCATTAATTGTTTTCTATGGACTCAAGACTGTTGTCAGGAATGGGGACTGGCAGAATGAAGAGATGCTGTATAGGTCAGGGATAAAAGTAAACCCTGCTAAAGGTAATTTTTGCTCTTTATGGTGAATGCTTTACTTATTCCTGTCTGCCTTTGCCTTTGAATTTCTGATTTTACTAGCAACATCTAAAGAAATGTAATTTCAAGTTGCAGTGGTTATGTGCATTAGTAAAAAATGGAGGAAAGCAGGAATCTGTTTTGATTAGGTGTTACATGTTTGGCATTAACATGGAGAAAAGGAGACCGTAAGGTAAGGGGATACTTTCTTTTTCAGTGGTATTAGTTCTGTGGTTTGAAATTAAAGATGCATTATTAGTATTATAGAGCCCACCCTGGTGTTTTTCCATCTGGAATCTGCTGTATAGCATGCTAATGGACTTTTTTTGTGAGTTTACCAAGTGTTCTGTTTTCTCTGATTAGAAAATATAAGAAATAGTAAAGGACAGCATCAGAGAAGTGCTGTTCCTTTATTCCATCTAATGCAAATAACGTCAATGCTACATAATAAAAATGAGGAAATGAGGTCATATAATTCAGCCTAGGAAATGACTGTAGTTCCCCCTGCCTACGAGTACTGTAAAGAGTTATTGTCAAATACTTACACCTTCCTGTTCATGTGTAAATATCAGCTATTTGTAACATTGCCCAGCCACGTCTCAAAGGTTTTATCTGTGCTGTAATGAGATGTGACCACAGCTAGTGTACACATATCCAAACAGGCAGTAAACCTGCCAGTTTAGGTATCAGTAACAATGTTTAGCTGTAGCTCTGTGGTTTCAAGCATGTATGGTAGATCCAGCTTGGATCCTGAACTCCATGCTGCCTGGCTCTACTGCTCTTGGCACATGTGCAAGTTTATATGAGAATGGTCAAAATATCACCTGTGAGTGCAATGTAGACATTGACTAAGCCTTTCTTATTCACAGTTCATCAGAAGTGGGAAGGGATTAGTTGATTAGTTGATTGCTTTGCCTCAGAGTGAAAGAAAAATTTGACAGCACTTGAATACTTGGGATTTTTCAGTCCTCTGCTCAGAAACCCCATATATGATGCGAAGTCATCTGCTGATAGAGTTGTGCATTTTGGTTAGATAGTTGTATCATGCCATAGTCTAAAAGCTGTGATAGTAAGAGGCAAATGCAGGTGGTTACTGTGAGCTGATAGAGAGTGAAAAAGTAGATTTGGCAGATAAAATGCCCAGCAAAGCAGCATTTTAGTAGTTTGTCAGTTTGATTTTGTAACTCTTCTTCATATACTTTCTCACCCTAGGAAAATTACTGAGCTTGTTGCTGCAGTAAGTGAGTTTTTTAAATTGTGAACAAGCACATCCCATTTGTTTTACTTTTTTTTTTTTTTCAAAATTAGCGCAGGAGAGCAAGAAATGAAGTAACTGAACAGCAAGCCAGCACACCAGAGTGCTTATATGAAGCTCTGAGACTTACAAGTTTAGTGACAGTATAAAACACGTATTAAAACACTGGAATGCCTTGGAAAGAAAAGTGTGTATGTATGTAACTTGGTTAGTTAATGCATGTTCCATTTTTGTCCTTGGTGGAGATGCCCAGACATTATTAGTTGTCTGCTTGCAATGAGCCAAATTTTGCGATCAAAAAAAAGCCATGCTAGTTTTTGCCCAATAGTAGGATTGGCTGCAGCATTGGCTGGAAATGAGACTACTGGGTATTATGCTCCCAGGAGACAAGATGAGCTGTTTTCATCGTGCACTTCTCAGTATGCACAGACTTGTGTGTATATGATTGTCTGGTTTCTTGCCATATAAGCTGACATTAAGTGTCTTGTAAGATATGTAAAAGCAAAGACAGTATGTCAATGCAATGATATAGACATGACTGAGCTGACTTAAATAAATCTGCTTAAAATATCCTGTTAAACTTCTGCTGAATATTTACTAGCCCATGTACATTGTAACGAGGCTGGGTACAAGAAACCCCTAGCTAATGCGAGCTGTCACCCAACTCTCTTCATTATTGTGAGTATTTCTAAGATTATCCCTGTCTTTGACTATGCTAATTTTATTTTCTATTTCTCATATAGTCAGGCAAGCCTGACTGGACTAGACTGGCTGCCAATCCTGCCAAAGCATTAGGAGATCAACAATTCAAACTACTCTTCAGTAATTAAATGAGGTTGACATAGGAAAAACAATTTATTTTTGTTTGCCTCTTTTTTCTAGTTTTATGAATTCTAGTGATAAATAGGCTATTCAGAGAGTGGGAAAATGGGCTGCTCAGTCAAACAGTAGAGTGGAGAAGTGTTTTCCTTATTTTTAGGCTACTAAGAAGAGGCTGTCACTCCTCATTTCTCTGCTTTCTTCAACTCGTAGCAAGTTTCTCCTCAATAGTATTTTCTTACTTCTGAAAATTGTGGAGTAGCAGGATAATTTTCCGTGATAGTTCTGCTTTTTCTCTCATCTCCTGCAAAGAGCTTCTTCTGAACAAGAGATGCTTCTGTCGTAATCTAAAAAGCAATGAGGCATCCCTTGAAAAACTCACTGTGTGGAAACTGATAAAGAAATAGGAATCTGTGAAGACCAGCTTTACTGAAGCAAAAAGATGAGTGTTTTATTCCAGATCTATCTGTATTCTGGCCTAGCAGGCTGAATGCCACTGATGGCTGACTGCTGTGCAACACTGAGCTGATGTGCTGTAGTCATAAGGGCATTTGCTGAGGCAAGCTTCTAGCATGGGTGCATTTGTGTACTAATGTGGCTGAACTGCTTTGGAAATGGAGTTGTCTCATTTGGTGATGGTTTATTATCAGGTCCTCTGTGTTGTGATATGTTTAAGATTATAATATTATCTTCTGCTGTGGGACTTTCAGGCAAACATATTCAGCAGCTTCTCCATCTTCAATCCTCAGGGAAGAATTGGGTGATAATCACCTCACTGGTACTTTCTTCTGGTCCCTTCAGGGGTACCTTGCAGGCAGTGCAGGCAGAGTCCTGTTCTGCCGCAGGTGAGAAAGCCTCTACTCCTGCAGGCAGCCAGGGCCTTTCTGCAGTTTACATTTCTCCAGGCTGTTTTTGTCAATCACTGACAATGTGGGAAAAATACTGAAAAGCATGGGCATGGATTATCTCTTAAAAAAACCTGAAAATATACCGTGGGAGAGTCAAGTGAGAAGAAGGTGGTGAAGCTGCCTCCAAACTACCCTGTGTGTGCCAGCTTTCCTGGCTGCCTCAATGTGTGGCAGGCAGCTGCCATCGCTTGGCTGAATGAGTCGTTGTGAGGACTTGGGATGCCTTAGCTGCGTCTTTACTGGTCTTATTCTGGTGTTCTGGTTATGACTAGTATTTCAAATATCTTTAAAGTGATCCAAGCAGTACCTTGTTACACTTTGTCAGCACTTGAGGGAGAAATATGCAAGGCTGACTAATTTAGTTTATGGATTCTGAAGTGGGTGTATGCATATTTTGACCGTAGGGAGGGAAAGACACAAGTGTTTCTCTGTTCTGCCTTCAACTTAATGAGCAGCCCAACTGATATAAAACAATTCTCATTATCTGAATGTTCTTTAATAGCAAAGGATGCCTCCCAAACTGTAAAAAAACAAACAAAAAAGTTAAAAGTGGGTGGTAGCTGTCATGTCGTTTTCAGTTAGACTGAGGGTCCTTCTGTGGTGATGATTACCTTGTGTTTAATATATAATTGTAATGACACACAAAATAATTATGCTTATTATGCCTCATTAACTCTAGTTTTCCCTGTGGTACCAAAAATAAGCTTCAAAAAGCATAATCTTCCTCTGGGCCTTGAAGTCCACATCTGAACATGGAAGATCATTATGATATATTTCCTATACCTGGTACAGACATTGATTAAAGAAGTAGAAAATAGAGAGGCTTAAACTGCTAGACTGCCACAGAGGTATTAGTTGCTTGGTCGTATTTACTGATGAAATTTATTCTTCTTGCCATTACATTTGCAAGAAGGCTTTGAGGATCCTTCCAGGAAATAGCTGACCTGCTACACAAAGCAGATGCTTAATGAAAAATTCAGCAAACAGTTCAGTGAGGAAAAAAAGTTACTATACTTTGTACTAAGCTAGGTAGAGAAGCCGTATTTCCCACAAACAAAAAAGATGCAATAAAACATTATTTTCCATTATTATTATTTTTGTATCACTACTGGTGACTGGAAACTAAAGGAAATGAAGTATTTTAAGGTACAGCATTCTTCAAATATGCTTATTATTAAGAGCTTACATTATGCTGACAAGATCTCCTCTAGTACCTTTAGAGCTTTCAATAGCTATTGCTCTGAGACACAGCTTGTTGTTCACTACACATTTTTTTGTACCTCCTAGACATAGCAGTGTGTGTTGTAATAAATACCCCACTGGGCATTTAAAAATAGTTTGAGCATTTGGGATTGCCTTTCAGTGTTTTGGTGTGTATATTCAGGTTTTTTATATGTAGCTTGTCAGTGAAACTCCAAAGCATCTTTGGCCCAACAGCCCAAAACACTGCTCTGTACAATAGTTATTTCCTTTTCCTTTGACTCATTTAATGTCAATAATAATAAAATTAACGGTGTGATTAATATATCGTTGTGCTGAATAGAAAATGTGGGTTTGGGGAAAAAAGGCTTTAGAGAGAAAGTGATTTCAGTGCACAGATTGCCATATAAAATATCATATTTTAAACATATAAAACCTGCTGATAAGTACACTGAAAGTTTTGCATATTATCACTGTTAAGAAATACCAGTGATATGAGCATACCATCTGGAGTTAGGTATTCATGAATTAGTTTTAGTTTTGCTGATTAACTCTTCTTTAGTCTTTGAACAAACCACTTTAATCTCAATTTTTCTCTCTGGAATGGAATTCATATTACCTATTACCATAAAATTATAATTTTATTTTTAATTTTGATGATTCATGATTGTTTTAAAACCTCTCTGTATTTATGGCAGTGTAATATTCCTCCTAAGTCAATTGATAAATATATATCAGAATATATAGTCATTATGGTGATTCTTGACGTTCTTTTTAGTTAATGTTTTTAGAAATTGTCGGAGAAACATAGTAACGAGTTATCATCCATTTTCCCAATATCTTTGCCAGAACTTTCTGAAACTTAAGTATTTTTTGACTAAATGTTGCATGGATATTTTCTTTGACTTCTATAATAATTTTTAGCTTTAGCCAGTTTTTAAAGAAGAAATTACTTTAAGGTATATCATTTTTCAATGGTGTAAAATGTTTCCAACCACCAGTAAGAACCTTTGTAACAGCTACTGTATGGCAGATGCAATGATCTTATTTAGGTAACAAAATCTTACGTTAGAATTACACATTAAAAGTATCATTTATAGTATATAATGTTATATGGCTATATAAGTCTGTTATATAGGAATTATGCAGGATAACCTGTGATAAATTTGGGGTCTCTGTTCATAACAAAAATGTCAGAATTTGAAGGATAAATATTCTACAGGATTTTTCAAAGTTCTTAAATTGGAAATACTTTTTATATCTGCAACTCTTAAAAGCTTGTTTTGGTTTAGGAATGCTGCTCCCCAAATCAGTGTTCCCACCCAGACTCTCCCAAATGCTTTCTCCATCTTGCAGGTGGTGGGAGAATAACCTTAGGGTCTGTCCATGCCTGCCAGGGTAGCTGGGACTACAGGCACCACCTTGCCTGGCTCCTGTAAAAAAAATAACTCTGTCCTGGTTGGAACTAGGACACAGTTTTAAAAGAGTTTGCTCAAATGAACCACATAGAATTGTTTGAAAGTTAAATAAAAAGCCTACTCCCTGAAAACAGTGTGGGGCTTTCTAAATGTATGGTAGTGCTGCTCTGGAAGATTAAACAGTGTAGAAGGAATGGCCATTTGTAAGTTGTTTGGGAAACAGCCATAGTTATTTAGGGCGTTTGAGCATGCCACAGGCAGCCACCCTCAGCAAAACAGTCTGGTTATGCCAGATATGGTGGAGAGCTGAAGTAAAGTGGTTTACAGTTCAATTCAAACTCTGAATTTATTCTGCAGTGACAGTGTTCTCTCTTCCAGTTCTTTAAAAGTGCTGTAATTTCCTTTGAAACCCAAGTCAGTGTGAGATGTGCTTCTTCTTCAGCAGGATATGAGAAAGCCTGATATTCTTCCTTTATATACATGTAGAGGTCTGGAAACAAAGATTTATTGTTTCCCACTTGGAGTGTAGTACAACAGCATCTCTAATCTGTGAATCTTAAAGTGCAGGGAGATAGGAAAGAAACTATTATTAACTAATAGTTAGGCTTTTTTAAAGAAACAAGCATAAGACATTGAGACATGGGCCAATTAGCCTGTTACTTCTTCCCCCGTCTTCCCTGAGGTGCTCTGCAAAATCATTCAACAAGCTCATCTGGGCTAAAAACTACAGTGGAGGGGAAACAAAACCAAACAGGCCCGGTCAAGGAGGAATCAGCTTTGGCAAGATGAATTTTTGTAGCATATCAAGCGAAATGGCATCTTTTTTGTTTCGGTTTGGTTTGGGTTTTTTTGACAGAAAATCATAGATTTTATTTTCCAGTTTGATTAAAAGAGAAACCTTTGGTCCATATTTCTGTGTTCTGCGGAATCAGCCTGAGGTTTTTTTTTCAGAGAGAAAGAGTTACTTCTAATTAGAGGAAAATGAGATTATCTGGATTGGTTCTCAAGCAGAGCATGTTTGTTTAAGTGCATTAGATAATAATCCACTCATTTCATTATTTTGCCTTTTTTTCAAAAAATGACAAATTGGAAAAATTCCTCTTTATTTAAAATTTTTGCAATGAATTACATGTCATCATTTTCCTACCTGTAATGGATTTTGTATTGGTACATATTCGGGTCCACTTACATAAATCTGGTAGAGAAACTAACCTTTAATATGGACAGTGCAGAAATTACATCTATGCCTTTTTATACCACTTGTGGTAGGGTAAAGGCCCAACATAGAAAGATAAATACAAGTATTTTAAGATTTCAAATACCCCTCCGTTTAAACAGGGGGTTTTATTACTTAAGCCTGTCATTGTTGCCAATCCTCATGCATCCAGAAAGTAAATGATGGCTGATGCCATTGCAGTATGCACAAGAGGCTTGCATATAGTTTGTTTTCAATTGCAGAAAAGATCATGAAATAGAATGACTGAATCCTCAGTGCCATTTCCTTCTCTTCCATTAAATGCTTCAGCACACTGAACTTTTCTTTGAGGTCTTAAAATAGAGAAGGTATTTTGAATATGGACCATTAAAGATGCTAGTTAATAGTTGTAGCGTCTAATTAATTTCACTGATAAATGAAGGAGGTAATTTCATGACCTAACTTCCTTCCTGCCACCTATATTTCCATACCAACAGGTATGTGTATTGGCTGGCAAAGCTTCATAGGCTCTTGTCTTGCCTAAATGATTTAAAGCAAAACAAACAAAACCAGACAACTTGAAGTGTTATGAAAACCCTGCTACCTGGATATGAAGTAATTTGCATTTTCCAAGTCTGACATGTCATTTGAGCACATGTGATGATGCTCTTGGTTTGACAAACCCAAATGCTGATTTTCTTTTGCCATGGCTCCTCTGGGTTGTTTCCAGGACACTGTGCTCACTGTTCCCTTTTCTGGAAAGAAGCCAACAATGATCCATCTACTCATAGCTTGGAGGACCAGGCCTGATATTTCAGTGCACCCTGCCATTGTTGCAAGAGGCTGGCTTGCAGTTTATCACTTGGGACATAAGAGAAAAAATTTTGAATGCATCATAGATAATTTTTTTTAAATCCTATTGTTAAGAAGGTTACATAATTTGACAAATTTAGTACATGGTCACCTCTTTGCCTGAGTCACTGTGAGGCTTTGAAGAGTTCCTCAGGGTTCATCCTGAGATGACTGGGGTACACAGACATGTCCTCTTGTTCCACTTGTATTTTTCTGCTCCCTTCACTTTCTTGCATTGCATCTATAAAATACAGTTCCTCATGTAATGAGAGTTTCAGATCAGCACTGTTCACAGCTCTGTTCCTGACCATTTTGAAGTTAAATGGAATGGGAACTTCGTGGCAGTAATGTCTTATGGTGTTCACACACTTGCAATGCACACTTTGCCAACAAAGCTGTGCAAGGGTGTGATTGGGCTCTGCTGTGAACAGAACAGCGAGTAGATTAGATGTTAAAGGCACTGTGGTTATCCTTTTCTCATTGTTTTCCCTAACTTGGATCAGTTTAGTTGTCTGATTGATACCATACTCTTCACAAAAATGATTTTAGCATGAGGGAGGCTGTGGCAAACTTCATTGGCTGTAGGGTGGTAGGTAATGGTGAAGCCAAAGAACACTGGCAGCTGCTCAGTCTCATCTCTCAGGTTCATTGAGCTGCCAGAGTTACTCTGCTATCCTTTGAGGAGGAAGAGTTAATTTTCTGTAACATAGAGGGTGAAAGGGGTGTATCAGCAGTAGAACCGGTCATGAGTTTGCATTCATTTGCATCAGGGTTTCAGAACTGAGAAACAAGACCAAAGCTCTGCTTGCCAAATGTGGGTTGGTTAGTACCCATGCTGACATGTTACTGGATAGCTTTCAAAGCACTGCATAGTTTTCAATTCTGTTTTTCTTTCACCTGCTGTCATTACAAAAGCCCTGCAATTGATCAACAAATGAACTGGTGAACAAATGCTATAAATAACAACCTTAATAAATAGAAGAAGAATATGTAAAAGTTAAGAGGTGATAGATCTCTAACACACTCTGTCTCAACATTGCCAGATATCCACTGATATAAAAAGAAATCAATGTGCAAAGTAGATTAAATGCATAAATTATGGTTATGTAGAAATCATTAGCCCTTTAGGAAACAAGAAATTGGGCAATTTTGTGGGTAAGTTAGCAAAAGGAAGTAACTTGATAAAAATGTTCCATTAATAACTGAAGTTTTTAAAGGAAAATTATTGCAAATTATATGCATGAATTTATTACATATTTTGAAAAAAAAAAAAAACATTTTTCCTTTGCAAAAACAGGAAAAATATAAATTCCTTATACAAACTGTAGTACAGAAGCTATGCAAAAACTGTCCCACTCTGAAAGTAGCAACTGTAGCATTTAGATGAATTTTTCCATTCTCAAACCACTTAATAAACATGATCTAGTTGATCTTCTTGCTGTCTTTGTGAGTGGTAGTGGCTTTGTATTGTAGAAAAACTGTTAATAGATGTTGAACTCTTTTCATTATGTTTTTATGAGTGTGTAGTTGAACTTTCAAAGGTTTTCTTGGGGAATACTGTCGTTTCTCTGTTAGTGAAACTGTTTCCCTCTTAAAGAAAAAAGTGAAGGCTTCTTTTTTGGGACCAGCCTCACTTCATCCTTAAACACTGTTGAAGAAAAAAGTAGAGATTCTAATTGTCATGCATTCACTTCTTTTTCACATAGACAAGTCAGAAGAAATATAGAAGGATTTTAAACAGATGGAATGCAAACTTGAACTGCTGTTTCTAATTTCACAAGCTAAAAAATAATAAATAATACACAAATATCTGTAAAGCTGCATAGAGGTTTTCTTGGCTTGATGTGCATTTGTCTGTGAGCTAAAGGTTCTAGTTTAGAACTGCTGACAAGTTGATTACAAATTACTGAGCTGTTCCCTAAATCCTTCAGACTTTGTTCAAGTAGTTTGTTTTACTCAAATAATAATCTAGTTCACGCTCCTTAATGCATTCATCAATTTGTGGATTGACTTGGGTGAGTAAATCTGATGGCATAAGGTGTGAACAGTATTACCAAACCTCTGTAATTTCATGAGAATAGTGAATGTCACATATAATTTTTTTTAAGTCTTGCATTTTGTTTTCATTAGTTTTCAGGTATGTTTCCATAACATACAAGGAAAGGCAGCATTTTCCTTTTTTTTGCTATGTTATTTTGAAATGTTTACCAGGATGTATTTGAGTGATTTAATAGGCAATTGTAGTTGTATTTTTTCCTCTTCATGTTTCAGCAGAAGTGTTTGAACAACAGATATATTAATAGAACGGTAGTTTAAAAATGGATTTCATTATTACCTAATTTTTCATGGATTTTATAGGGGTGCGATGTAGGAATCAGAACTTAATACTTTGGATTATCTTTGTTAATGATTTGAGATGTTAATTTTTTATTAATTTAAAGCAAACTTCTGAATCAAGAAATGAACATACATGCTTTTAACCCATCTGACTACTCTTCTATGACACTTTGTTGCTTTATTATCTTAATTTCACTGAATAACATAGCATGATCTTTGATTCAGTAGAAAGGGAATGTTTTATTTAAATGAAGATGTCTGTAGACATTAATTTCCATTTCTCACTTGTTTTTATAGTTCAGTTACAAGCTGAAAGTTTACTAGTTTTCTTTAGAAAATGTGCTTCTTAAATCCAGGCAGATTAGATTAGGCAATGTTGTCCTTGTTCTGCTGTTGTTTGTCTTGCACTCTTCCAGAATGAAAGTGCTTAGAGAAAGTTTAATATATCAGCCTAGTATTTTTCAGTCTTGTTTAATCTTAATCATCAGTTTCACTAAGACAGTTGAGAAGTTAAGCACATTAAACGTGAAACTAACATTTGTTAAATTAATTTTCATTTTGAAAGCAGTTGAATAATGCCTGAGAACTTGGCCTTCTCTCACTGCAAGGTGGCGTAAATGCAATCTTTAAAGTTTAATAGAGGTCTAGTTTGATATGGCCAAAATTATAACACTTAAACAACTATTTATTTTCCTTCTTAGCTCTGCTATTTATTTTTAAAAAATCCCAAACAACAAACAGAAGAACAAAATCCCTTTAAAAAGTTTCATTTTCCTGCAAAGACAGGTAACTAACACAGGACGTCTCAAGCATTAGGAGATTCTTCAGTTTATAAATGACTAACAGTAAAGGTGATAAAATTGATTTAATTTTTAATATGCCCATTAATACTGAGTATGATCTATGGAAAATTAAGCAATTAAATAAAATTTGAATGGACTGACTGTTTTGTAGGTGAGATGTGAATGTTACATTTCTTCCCATGCTATGATGGAATATTATTTCTTAAAGACCTGGGTCTGTTTCGGTCTTATTGTTCGTGGACAGGGAATTAAGCAGCAGGCAAAAAGTAAATATTGCAAAGCTCTTTCATTCACAGCTTCCTTTTTGTCTTGTGCTGAATAGGGTCTTCAATATGGGGAAATTTGAAATTTGAATTAAAGATTAAAATGTGGCATATATATGTACACTTTAATATTTTCTGAATGTTAAATGTTGTCTTTTGCAACTTAGCTATGAAATATATGAGAATATTAAATATATGAGAATATGAAAAATATTTATAAAGAATAATTGGACTAGAAATCCATTATAAATTCCAGGATTACTGACCTAGTTTCTTTTTAAGAATATTTATTTTTCTTTTCTTACAATGTACAGATGGAAAATAGTTGAGTGCTAGAATTTAGCTGGAGTCATAGGATGGGTGTTTAAGAGAAGTGTGGATTCACTTAGGTATAACCTTGTTTCTCTTTCTGAATATGCCTGTAGCTGAACCAATGCTATTATAGTTTTGAAGAAAAAAATTTGTTTAAGATATGGAAACTAATGATTGAAGTTCTTTTTTTTTCCTGAAGGTTAGTTGCATTACTTAAGACAAAGCAGGAGTGAAATTCCTTGAGTAGCTCATGTAGCCTCTTCTCCATGTATGTACACTGTCCTCTTACTCTTCCTCATGTACCAAAGCCCAAGAGGACATGCTTGCTGCAGATATTAGCTGTTCATAATTTCTAGGCTGTATGAGTCATCATCATGTATGTGCATCATCTCTGTGCATGTTCTATGCAGCTTCATCACCAGCCAGAGCTAGATCATTCTTCTTACTAGTTCTGTATTTAAATAGATGTGAATATATATATCAAATTTGTATAGTTTGGGTAAGTTTTCATGTTTCCATTAATGATAAATTGTCAGATTATTATGTTTTATGTTTGCTATTTTCTGCTATTGTCACTTCTAGTGCATCACATAAGGTTAATCATTCACAGTTTTACAAGTTTAGACAAAAGTGTAAATGGAATAAATTTAAAATTAAATAATAGATTAATTATTGATTGATATTAAAAAACTTAATGCAGGTTATTTTGCAAAATTTAAATTAAAATACTGTCTGAAAATTTATGTTAACTCAGATAACTATTAGAGCCTATGGCATGAAATGAAATGTAGAGGAGAAACTATTACACTGACCAGTGTTAACAGTGTCTTTCCAGTCTAACAGATGAAAAGATTAACTGAATCATCCTTTTATGCATACTTCTATTTACTGAGCTTCAGAATGGTTGGGGTAAAAAACTATGTGTCAGGAAATTGTTATCAATAGATCAAATGGTCATTTGATGTAATGCTCTCTTATGGCAGATTAGAGTGAAAACAAAAGTCTCTGTAGATGATATGGAACATGCAGTTATGAGAAACTGGATGCTCATTTACAGCAGTAGCAAAATAAGGTTATATCTTCACAAATTAATTTTAAAAATAATATATGTCTGTTTTTATTCCAAGGGTTAATGCCTGCAGACAGGCTAGTCACTTTCACTGGTACTTTCAAACTGTTTTCTCTGTGTAAAAAGGGAAGAGGAGCAGTAATGGGGAAATTTCAGAATTCTGCACATTTGCTAGCCAAGGGTAAAATTGAGTGAACCTGAGAATAGCTTTAGCAGGTGTATTTCAAAATAATGGAACATTTTGTGACTTTTGTTGATTTATTGATAAATAAATGCTGATAAATTAATTCTCATTAAATACTAGGCTAAAATAAATTGACTCACAGAAGCAATAGTTTGTTTTCTTATGGAAATATTGCATATATTTTCTTTCTTTGATTTACAGAATATGTTGTGCTCAGTTGAATGGCATTCTAAATTGATTGATTTTTTTTTTCCCCAGCAATGACTAGTTTATTCTGCTCAGAGGAAATTCTGTGTTTGCTGCTGTTTCTATCCCTATGGTAGGATGATTCTACAACAAACCACAGCAGCTTGAAAGTGATGCAATTTCTGAGGAAAAAAATGCCTACGTCAATTATCAACCTACATAGCAGTGTTATATTAAAACTACCTTGAAATTTTGTATTAGTCAGAACTGATGCAAATTCTTGAAAAAAGCAAAGGGCTCAACTGAAGTATCAGAGTTAGTTGCTACTTAAGCTGATGTTTAAGTGCATCTGGAGGGGAGAATATTCTGATATATTGTGTTTGGTGGAAAGGATGCACATCATCTTTCTGTTGGTTTCTTTCATTTAAAAAAGTGTGAAAGTAGAAATTTTTTATGAAACAACTTTGCATTTATAAGAATAATGTGGTTTTTTTTTTTCATGTTCACACGCACTGTAATTGTAATGCCAGTTAAATTAGCTTCCTAAATTCTGAGTAGCAGAGGTTGTGTTTTCATAAAATGTTAGTTCCAATTCCTTTTTAAATAGCTTTTGTGCCACTCAACAAAACTGCAAAGGGAACACATGTGGAGCTTTAAATATATTTTTACCTTAAGTCCTTTACAGATGGGCTATAAAAGCACATTGTGTAACATAATAAATTGTATGGAAAGGGACCAAATGTTTTTCTAGTAGAAAAAAAAGCATTTTAGTGATCTGTGTAGTACGTTTATATCCATATGGCATATTTTTAAACCTAGTTACTTACCTAGCTGTTCTTTCAATTCCTGTGTCATATGTCAAATTTCAATACTTAAGTGAGGACCATGTCTACTCTGGAAAAATTTCTTGCTGTTTAGATTCAATAGGCTTAAAAAAAATAAAAAGTTAAAACGAGAAAGATGCCTCAGTTCCACATTTGACCTTGAAGATTTTATTTACAGGTGGTATGAAATAAAATGGTCCTTTCCCTTGGTTACAGTAATTTCTAGAGACATACTTTTGTAAAAAACTTCCTTTTCCCAACTGAAAGCTATATGCATTCAGAGTGCATGTAAATCACCTCTATGAAATGTGAGTCTCATAGTAAGATGCAGAGAACCAGAGGGCTGGGGGAAAAAAAAATAACCAACTTCACCTCCTGTTCCATAAAAATAGTTCCTTTGTGGGGTTTGTCTTCCTAAGAAACTTCCTGATACTTGCATACGCTGTCATGTGTAATTGGATTGTAGCTCTTTATGAATACTGTTTTCTCCTCTTGACAGCATGGGGTAACCTTGGAAATGTTCTCAAGAGCCAGAGCAAGATTTCTGAAGCTGAAAGCGCCTATAGAAATGCCTTGTACTACCGCAGCAACATGGCTGATATGCTTTATAATTTGTAAGTATGTGTGGCTTTCCTGGGGTTGAATTGTCTTTGAAACCTGTTGTGAATAGACCTACTGATTTACTTGCTGGAAATGGAGACGATGTTTTTTTGTTGCTTTATAATAGTCATTTCATTAATTGTGCTCCTTAAACTATGGGGTGGACAGGATTTTTTCTTGGTCAGCATTATTGTATATTCATGTAATGGGTATGGGCAAGGTAAACTTACAAATCTGTTTGCTTCAAAAGAAGAAAAAAAAACCCTACACTAAACAAAGTACCAATAGATGAGTTGTGAGCTGTACCACTCCATCTGTTTGAGACTCAATTAAATTGTAAGGTGTTATTTAGACTTCTTTTTTAGGTCTGAATAACACTTGGTGAGCAGAGTGGGCGTAAGCACTTCTAAGCATAGACCAATACCCTTCCGTTAGCTCCAGAGGTCTGAAATGTTAAAACAGCAAATTATGTTTCTCCTGTGACTGACTTCAGAGCAGTGTAGGTTAAATAAAGTTTAATTACTTGACCCCTGTTGTAGGTGAGTAAGAGGATAAATAACCTGAGCATCAAAATAATTATTCATCAGGGAAAAGATTTCCCATCTCATTAATGTACCAAATCATGAAGACAGAAGTGAGCACCGCGCCAAGCTTCACACGGAGGTGGGATGGTGCCGTGTGTCCCATGGGGAGGGACTGATTCCCTGGCTGTCCCAGCTGGCCATCACGCCTGTGCCCGCTCGGTGCTGCTCATCCTGCTGCCCTTCCTCCCCCTCCTGCCATGACTCAGTCAGCACAAACCTTTGGAGCGGAGCTCTGCTGCACAACAAGCTGGTCACCTCCACCAGCCATATGCTCTTGTTTCGTGATGTGTGTGGAGGACAGAATACATGTGACTTTCATTCCATAGGTAGCCACTGGAAAATAACGTCCTGCATAAAGCAGAAAAGCATGTCTGGTAAGATAAACAAAATGTGCAAAAACTGCTGCGGGTGGCGTTACGTGGCTTCCCCGGGGTACCTGCATACACTGAGAGTGTCTCCACCCTCAGCAGCGCCGGCAACTCCCCCAGCCCACCAGATGCCCGAGCCCGGATGTCGTACTGATTTCCTCACCAAAATGAGCAGGAGGACTCTTCACGTAGCAAATCCAGAGAGGTTTATTAAAGGGAAGTCAGAGGGTCCAGGTGTGGTGAAGGGAGTGAGGGATCCGGGAGGAAAGGAGCAGGAGCAAACAGGAGCACAGCAGTCACTGAAGGGGAGCCAGAGGCAAAGAGCCCTGAACAAAGCCGGGATCAGTGTATATAGCAGTGGGAAGGTAGGAGGGGTCGGGTACAAACCATCCAATCAGGGAGGCGACCAGGGGAGGAGTTGGAGTGGAGTGATAGGGGTTAAACCAATGGTGGAATCAGGTGGGAGGGATCGGTAGGAGGGAACCAATGGGGGAACAGAGAACATGGAGTTTTCTAGAAACAGGGAGTGAGCAGCGGTTGACAGGCAGTTCCTCATTTACATAGGAAAGCAAGGGCCATGGGAACTTGCTCCATTTACTCTCCACAAGCTAACAGTAATGGTCTCCCAGGGCATCCGGTCCTTGCCTTCTTCATCACCGACTCCCACAAACTGCATTCAAATAGTAAGCCTCTTCAAATCAATCAGTCAATCAAAAAATAATGTTCTCCCTGTAAGTCCAGTTTAAAATGACTGCTTATGACTTCACTTATAATATGTGAAAAGGAAGTTTATCATAATAGTTTTTTAACTAATTTTTTCATTGTTTAAAAAGGAAGAAGTTGACCATTTCATTAATTTACCTTGCAGTTAAGCAAATGAATTGATGAAACTCAAAATAATTTATCGATAGAATTTATTTTTCAGAATGAAATCCATATTTCATAATATGTGTATTTTTACTAATCATTCAGTTACACAAATACACGTATGCACAGAATTTCCCGCTCTCTTAGGCAATGAGGAGTATGAAAAACATATTTTTAAGAGGAATCTTCTGCTTATATTTAAAAGATAACTTCTGAACACAGCAGAAGGTTGTAGGAAATAAAGTGACAAGATTGATAAATGTATATTTCCTATATGCTGTTCATTTTGAAGGTGGAAGTTATAACTTAAATTTTTTGTATGCCTGTACAGTAATTTTGTCTCTTACTGTGTTGTAGAGAGAAGCTGAAGTTAATACCAGGGTAAGAAGAGGAAAGGGGGCTGGATGATAAAGACAGGGACATAAAAGAAATCAGACTTCAGTCTTTTTACTGTTCTTAGAATGAGCTGCTAGTCTTCCAGTTTTCCACTGATACACAAAATATATGTCTATAAACCTTTCTCTCTGTTGAACAAAAAATATTTTGAAATTCTACTGAATTTTTGTGGAAGGATGTTAACTAAAATGCTGGTTGGAATATATAGGGCATAAGAAGTGAAGTTTAATTCTTAGCCTTTCTACTACTACATTGAATACAATAGAATCCCTTATTTTTTAAACAAGCTTTACAAAACCTTCAGTTATTTAACAGTAGTTGAAAAAGCTTTCATCTTTTTTTTCGTTTTGTAGCCTTTGTCAGTGTTGATGCTTCAATATCCAGCATGAAAAATAGATAGTAAATGAAGTGTCCTTTGATAATACACAAATGAATCAATTCTTTTAAGCACAAACCCTCAAGAGCTCCTTTGCAAGTTAAACCCATCCTTGGCATGTAGTTCTGTGGAAGCCTTTTACAGAAATCCTCTGTAATAGAAAATGTGTCTTATATGTGCTTACAAGAGGCCAGTCAGTTTTGCTGTTTCTGGTTTTCAGTATGTGCCTTTGAAACTGCTACAATCACTCCATAGAACTCTTGGAAGAAAGTATCTTTACTAGTTTTTTAGTAGCACTGTATGTGCTATTTAGTTATTTAAAAGCACTGTATGTGTTTGACATGTCTGTTATTGTTTCTAAGCACCTATGCCTCAGTATTTGATGCAAATTAATTGCCACGTGCAGTTCAGTGTTCACTCATAGCAGTAACAAATCCAAGTGCTCTCTGCTGAGGAACAAATTATTAAGGTTTAACTTACAATTTTAATGGATAACAATCAAAAAGAGAAACTACATAAACAGAAGCACTTGATCTCTTTCCTTCTTCTTCAGTAAATTGAAATGTGAGGTTAGCTTAGAAATTGACTACTAATACATTAACATCCAAAGAATTTAACAGACTAGATGAATGGCCGAATTCAGTGCTGTATTTTGTTTTGGCTTATACCTTATGGCTCTGAGTTACAGCTGCTTTTGCCATTTAAAAAAAATTAAAATGCATTAATACACAACTACATAATCTACATTTGAAGGTTTGCCTGATTATGAACATGTCATATTTGTGTTCTGAAAACTATGTAGCTCTGCTGATTTCAGCTAAATTTCTCTAGGGTAGTAAATCAGCATATCTTTCTCTGCTTTTTTTTAAACCATATATTTTAATACTGTGAAGTACCAAGGACAGAGCTGTAGAGAAATTATAGTCTGTTCTTTCAAACAAGGCAACGTTCAGTAGATTAAAAACAAATTATTTTAGTTTGCTTTGGATTTTCAGTCTTTGTTACCTTAAGCTTGTGAGTTTTTTTGTATTGTTTTAAATTGCTCATAATTAGTGTCTAAAGTTAAGTTCTTTATCAGTTAAAAGACAGTTTTGCATATATTATTTCACTTGTGTTTAGGCCTGGCTGTGCTTTAGGTATTATTTTGTCATCCATATTAGTAATCTATGTTATCTTGAGTTTCTCATGTGATTAAAAGGATGTTCTCAATCTGACACAGATATTGAAAATTCCTTTAAAATTATACTGATAACTTGAAATGTAATTTTGGTGTATACCGTGTTCTATAAAAGATGAATTTCTAGCAATCGGCTATCCCCTTGCTTCTCTCATGAAGTATCTCATTCTGCTTGTACTGATATAGGACTGTGTGTACAAGTTAGTTATTAAAATAATTTAATTCCTTTGAATAAGATTGGATTATGAATTTCCATAAACTTTACATTGGAGAACTTAGGGTATTATATCAATAAATGTGGGATTTTTTAATGTTTCTGTTAGAAATTTCAGCCACTATTCATATTCAGCAGACTACCTATCCTAGAACTTTTAGGATTGAAGTGTTTTACAAGCAAAGTTTAATTCTGCATCCTTAAGTAAAAATCAATATCAGCAAAATTCTTCCTTTTCCATTGCTGTTAGGCTTTATATGCTGGAAAATGTGTTCCCTGTCATTTAAGGGTGCTGGCACACAAAACTCCTTATCAAAAACAGAAAACTCTAAAAGCAGGCTCACCTAGAAACCTGTGCTGAACTGTGGTTGAACCTTCTCCAGACAAAGTTCCTGCAGCAACCACCTAGTAGGAAACAGGTCAAGGTTATGGTTCCTCTTCCTTGATAGCCCAGAAGTTTTTATCATTCAGGATGTTGAATTAAAAAGCAAAGAGGATGTGTCATCTGGTGTCTAAGTACTTGATTATTGTTTTTCTCAGCTATGAATGCAAACTTGTTGCAAACCTGTTTGGAATTAATCTCTGCTTTGCCAGGTAGCTCTTCCTCTGTCAAAGAAAGCATCTAAAATTTGTGTGTTGCTGTAACCAAAGATACCTTGATAAAATCTTGCCGTGTTGTCAGACTGGCTCTTAAGGTAGCACCCAAAAGTCACTTAGGTGACTGGTGGTTTCCTGCTGGGCAAAACTCTGCTCTGGGAGACTTTGTAGGGTCCATATGAAGTACAGATAGTTTTCAAAGTTAGATTCAGAGGTGAAAGGCATTCAATGACCTAGCTATTCAGTTACATGTCTCAATTTTGAAATTGTGGGCACTTATAGTCCTTACATAAACTTCCACCATTTTATAAAAGTAGGAAAATAATGGTTTGTGTCTGCCATTCAGTTTCAAAAAAGACCCCTCTTGTAGGAAGTTGTGTCCAGCTTTGTCTCTATTGACTGCTGGGGCACCTGAGAGGGAATAGGCATCTTGTTTGAGGACTGCAGACACAGCACAGCACTGCCCATTGTCCAGAGGAGTGAGAAAGACAGGAGCAGTGCTATTCCTCATCCTCATAGTGGCCTTCCCTTTGTCAAGGAAATAGGGGTTGTGCAAGTTGATGTGCTCCTGAAAGGGTGGTATTCCCAACTGTACCAGTAACAGAAAAAAAAAAAAAAAANAACTATATTTGCTGACCAATTTGCTTGCATTTGGGAAGCTCTTCCCCAGATCTAGGAGAACATGACAGTTTTACTGCACTGTTTGAGAGATTAGAGGTTGTTTTGGGGGTGATTGTTTAGTCTTGTTTTTTGGTTTTTTTTACTACTGGAGTGATAGATTACTTAGTGCGTTCTGCAGAGGAAGTGGTTATTCTCTGGATGTGTGGGTTCTTATTGATTAAAAAAGTATGTTTTGTGCTAGTATCCATACGTTCCTTTCTACCTTTTGCAAAGGACAGTGAAAGAGTTGCCTTAGGCAAAGCAGATCCACTCTTGCTGTGTGACTGAAGACACATCTGTGTGGGGAATAAGAGAGGATTTTCTTCCATTCCTTTCTTTGTTTGCCAGTGCAGCATTTAGGTAGATACAGTCTTTTGTAGATAATCCCACCTGAAATTAATGGGATGAATGTAGCTTGAGGCACAGAAGAACTGCAGTCATGGCAAAATAATAGCTAACAGGCCCTGTTATAACCAAGTTGTTATAGTTGTTATAAACAACTAAACAAAATTGATTAAACTGTTTCAATGTTGTACCTGGGTTGAAAATGTTATAAATGTTTCACTAACACATGTTTACTTTGACAGTTGCAGTTCCTGTGTATTGTATTTGGACAATTTATGCCAGTTTTAGTCACTGAGGATATTGCTTTCTAAGCAGACCAGCTGACTAGAATAGGAGTACCAACAGAAAGAAATCATTACGAAACTTGAGAAAGACCATAGGCCATCTACTGCTTATTTATATTCTGTGACTGCCTTCTGGTCTCTGAAAACATTTTTATACCATTAATATTTAGTGACTTTGGGTCAAAACCAAAGCAGAGGAGGAAGACAGGAATATTTTTCATTGTTGGTGAAGCAAGATACGTAAAAGTTGGCAGCTAAAGAATTCAGGAAGGTTGCAAACAACTTATTTGGGGGGAGGTGTTTTCCTGCATGAGCTATGTGAGCAATTCTATCTAAAGAAATGATGTGCATAATTTCCAGATAGTCAGAACGTGCTTCTCTTTTTTTTTTTTTCTTTTTATTTTTCTTCCTATTTAAAAAACAGGATTATGAGCCACTTCCTAAGTCACTTGGAGAAGTCTACTACTCCTGCAAGCAGTCAGCACATATCCTCCATTTCATAAATGATTACCACTCCATGTAAAAGTAGCTGGCAAAAAAAATGCTGTTATAAAGTTCCAGAATCTTGCTGATTATTATAGTTAGAACTTGTCTCCTAATTATTCCTAAATTAATTCTTGGACAGTTTATAACTGTCCACTATATGTCCTATTGTTTAAGTAGCTTTTTCTTTTCCAAATACTTTTATATTTATGTATCTCACAGAGTCAAAGAATGTGTAAGAATGGCAGGCACCACGGTGGGTCATCTGGCCCAACCTCCCTGCTCAAGCAGGATCATCCCAGAGCACAGGGCACAGGATTGTGTCCATATAATTTCTAAATGTATCCACTGAGGGAGACTCCACAACCTCTCTGGACAATCTGTTCCAGTGAGTGGTCACCCACACAGTGAAGAAGATCTTCCTCACATTCATTTATTCTTTCATGTTACTTGTCTTACTAAACTATAGAAGCCACATTTTTCCAGTTCTGTCAGTAAACTCTCTTTGCACAGAAGTTGTATATTTCATTTAACATCTTCATTTGTCTGCCTTACAACTGGGAAGGTGAGCTGGAGAGAATAAAAACTTTTGGAAGTATCAACTTGAAGCAACTGTTCCTGCGTTTTGGTTTTTTATGGGGGCATTTTGGTGGTTAGGCTTTTTTGGCATTTTTAGTAACTGTAGGAAGTTAAAAGTTCCAGAAAGACTTTATGGTCCTTATCCAAGTTTATCACTGGAACTTACTCTTTTGTATCAAGCATCCTTACTTCAAGGATGTCTTTTCCTTTGTTCCTCCTTAAGGAAAAAGGAAGGCTTTAAGTCTTTGTAATCACAAAAGTTAGGTACATACTCAACATGTGTCAGTTGCTCTGCTCCACCTCTGGTTTATGTCCAGTGCTTCTCACTGTATTGATGTCTTTGTTGTCTTTCTGCTCCTTCTCCTCTTTGCTAAAAATCTCCAAAGAGCAGTTATTATTTTGCATTCAAGCAAAGAAATGAAAGGCATGTCAAGAACAGATCTGCTCCTGGCTATAGTGGATGCTTATACAGCCAAGTGCCCCTCACGGGGAGGGTGAGCTACTGGAATCTGCAGTGACTGCAAGGTGTGAACTCCAGCTCAGGGATGTTCTTCCACTGCATCTTCCTGACTTATTTTAATCTCAAACTAGAACTGGACACTCATAAATCTAGTAATGCTTGTACTGCCAGAAACTACAGTGAAAACTAGTGATCAGTCAGGACCAATTTCAGAAGGAGAAGAGGCAGTTTCATGCCTTGGTAAGATTATATTCTTCTTTCTTCTCCCAAACTCATAACAAATACTCATTATTAGGTGGAATTCAGCCCTCATCTGTGTGCAGCTTGCATTATATATATGAGAAAGAGAGGGGGAGAGAGAGACAGCTGCTGATAGACTGACTGTTAATGGAACAGCTTTTAAAAGAAAAGCATATTTTGGAAGAGAAGTTAAAAAAAAACCCACCTCAAAATCTCAAGTAATAAATCAAAAATGTCAGTATTGGAGCATGTAATGAATGCAAAAGTTTGATTTGTAATAATTGCTAATAAAAGTTATTTTAATCACAAAACCACAAATGTTGTACACTTACCAAAGGAATTTGTTTTGGTGAAGTTGACCAATTACTGCATTACTTCTCTCAATATGTTGCATTATTTATTCCAGAATTAAAATAAGAATGGAATTTCTTAGATAAACTGTTTCAAAATTGTGTGTGAGAATGTTTTTGCTTTTTAAAAAATTAAGAAGCACCTTAAATATCAGACCATGCACCTCATTTTTTTCTGGTAATTCTCCTGCTATCAATAGCAAACAGGATGAAAATACTATAATTAATCTTCCTTGAAGTAAGGACAGTGTATAAAAATGTTTACAGTAAACAAAATTCAACTTCTAGAAAATTCAGAAAATTATTTCTATCCTGATGATCATACCTCTTGCCATTTGCAAGATACTTGACAGTAGTTACAAACCTTGGTGCCATGAGAAAAAATATCCTGAGTGTATTCCCTCATTTCTTACTTTACTGCATGTACCTACTAAATGGAAGTTCTGTTAATATTAAAAATTATTTACCTAATCTGAAGTTACTTGGGAAACAGTTTCAAAGTGAGGTTATGTGATACTGCTAGGATAGTATAGAAGAAAAAGAGGATGTATTTCTCATTTCTGTTAAATCCTAACCCAGTGACTAGTAGCAAACAACATAGATGGTGGCTACTTAAGCTAATTGCCCTTCTCCTTTCATCCCTTGGAGTTTACTGGTTTAATTAAAAAAGTTTTTCTGAGATGTTAGAAGGAAATAAAATCTTTGATTTGAGACTGGTAATAAAAGAATTCCAAGCTCTTTGCAGTTCAGAAATCCATCAGCAGATAAAAGCATAGAGGACGAAAAGAAAATTGCTGTAGGTTAGGGAAACTACAAATAAATGTAGTACCACTTCCACCTTAGAGGAAGAGCAGTGTTTTCCTGGATATTTTGAGTTATGTGACAAGAGATGTTTACCTCTGGATACTGAAGTCTGAGTCCCCACTCCAAAATGAATAATTTAAGGATTTTTAAATCATTCTGGTTTTAATATATTTGTATATGCTCTTTCTCAGTCTTCTGAAACTTTGGAAAACTGTTATGCGTTGGGCCTTCATTTAAGCATACAGTGTACATTCATGTCAATAATGTCCAGACCACTTGTCAGAAATTTGTGGGTAGCTGCTTTAAATCATAATTCACAAGGATGTTTGTCTTAAAAGTTAAATTAAAGCCTATCTATTATGAAACTGGAAATATTCAGTATAATTTTTAATATCTCTTCAGTTTGTAAATTTGTTCAGAGTATAAAGAATACAGGAAAAAACAAAACTGTTTCAGGTGCTTAGTTGTATAGTGAATAATCTAGTGAAATTGCTCAACATGGGGAATCCTTAACATAACACATGAAGGGCTGGGTGCTTAACTTTATCAGGCATTTGAAAAAGAACTGCTTATTTCAGGTCAAGACAAGATGCTAGGCTAATGATTAATGACTTACAAATACCTCCATCATGTTCTATCCACTTTAAAAAGTTTTGCAGGCTAACATTTTCTCAATTGAGTAAATGAATCTCCTGGTTTCCAAGAAAGCCAAAACTATTCTGTTTAACATCTGCTTTGTTAAAGCCATATGGATGCACCTGATGTCTATGAATTCATCTTTATACATGGAATAATTCTCACACTGAACTGTTAGTGAGTGCTTGTATCTCTGAAATACCAGTAAGCATATTTTACTTTGTTACCCAAGTTTTGTTTTCAGTATTTGTTTTCAAGTTACTCTTTGTAGTAACCTCACACCTCACTCTCTTTTCTTTTTTTCTTTTTTTTTTTTTTTTCCTTATGCAGAGGATTACTACTTCAAGAAAACAGCAGGTTTTCAGAGGCATTGCATTACTATAAACTGGCAATTGGTAGCAGACCCACGCTAGCTTGTAAGTATTTTGGCTCTACAAGCCTATATAATACTGACTATAGTTTTCATAGAAAATTTTTCTTCTCTTTAATAATGCATTCTTTTTTTTTCAGAAGCTTTTAAGTCAGAAAACAAAAGGTGAAATTGTGCCCTTGACAGCAAGCGCTTATTAGTAAACAACTACATTTAATGTGGTACAAGTAAGAAGCAGACGATAGTCAGTAGCACTACTTGAACTTAAAATGCTTCTGATCTGGGGTGTTGAGTCAGAGATACTACTGCCCAAATTTTCAGGCTCCTGTTTTCTGTTTCTTACAGCCAGTCCCTGATATTTCTGTGAGTGAATAATACAAATATTTTTTATTTCTTGCCTGGGGAAAATGGAGAATAATCATTCGGGTGTTGTCAGTAACAGGTTCCAAAATTAAGTGGTGCTATTTGAGATGGCTGAGACTTTTGTACCTTCAGTATTAATCTTCTCTGTATGTATATACATTTTTATGTATATGTATATTTTTTGTAACACTTCAAACAGTGGTGCTATATGCTTTGTGCAGTCCTAAAAAGAGGAACGAAATGGAATGCTCTTCCTAATCAGTGATTCTGTCCCTCCTTACTTTATAATCACCTTCTTCTTTCCTTGTCTCTGAACTTCTGCCTTTTATATATTCACATATGTTACATGTTCACACTCACACCAATGAGTGATCTGTGCTATTCAAAATCCAAATTAGATAACCACGGGATCTCTACCAGATACTACTTAAAATTGAAAGAGTAGATAAAGCATAATAGAACTCCATTCAAATATAGCATTTTTTCCCTCTTCACAGCTGCCTATTTAAATACTGGTATCATCCTAATGAACCAGGGGAAGACAGAGGAAGCCAGGAGGACTTTTGTGAAGTGTTCAGAGATCCCTGATGAAAATCTGAAAGATCCTCATGCTCACAAAAGCTCTGTTACCAGCTGTCTTTATAACTTAGGAAAACTTTTTCATGAACAAGGACACTATGAGGTAAGACTCCAGATTTGTATATAATATATTTATAAAACTTTCATATACTAATAATACATACTGCTTCCACCCAGACTTTCAAAATATGTCACATACATGAACTGATTGAATTTCACCAGATCAAGATTAGCATTCTCTACAGAGAATATTTGTTCTCTAAAGCCACTGGTGTAATGCTATTAATTAGCAGCGTGATGTTCTCACATCAGAGTCAACATTAGCAGTGGTCACATCTGATATGTCTTACTTCATTGGTTTTGTCTTTGTACCCGTAGCTGGTATGCAAGGATAAAGCCTGATTAAACCTAATTAAAGGCCAGTCAACCTAAAGTGTAGAGGCATTATAATTCAAAACACAGTAAGTCCATCTTTAGCTGGAAAAGTGCAATCATTCTTGCATTTAAGTTTCTAAAAATAAGACCCAGTTGAAATAATTTAAGACTTCGGTGATTAAAAACATCCCACTATGTGTTATTATCAGATAACTTGACCTCAGTGCTAAAGTGGGCTGGATATTTTTAATGTAACAATAAACTGCACCCAAGCCATCCCATCTCATTTACACATGCAACTGTGACTGTTGTGATTCTTCTCCACTTTCCCTGATGAACTTAACTGAAACTGGACATTCACTTGAGGTTTGTCCTTTAGCAGTATTTGAAAGAAATTCATTCTCTCTTTGCATTGTCAGGCATACTTCACAACAGGAGCTGTGAGTGGTTTTGATCCATGTAAAGTGTTCCTGACCATGACAGTTATGTCACATGTTTAAGATCAGACATGCAGAAGCTGGACAGATTCCCTGTCATCTGTCTGCTGCATCCACCTCTGTCAGATGGAGTTACTAATTGGTTAAAATACAGACAGCTAATGCATATATACAGAGAAGAAAACAGCAGCATGTTGTCTGCACAGCCATTAGAGTTTAGAGTTGGATTTCAATACCTGCAAGATACAAGAGCTTTTAGGAATATAAAACTTGATTTATTCCTGGTGGTCATTGCAGCCTTCATAATCTGTGACTATTTGATGCAGAGCTAACAGACTGACCAGCAAGTGTCCAAAGTGGTGAATGAATGGTAATTCAAGGCACAGCATGTTTGCAAAGGGATTCCAGCTTTGGCTTTCTTGACTTCATAGTGCATCTCATCCTTTATGAGGAGCAGGCTTCGGTTGTAGGATTATGCTTTGTTATTATTTGGCAGTAGACAATGATTTCTTTATTTTTAGGTCACTTAGTGTAGTTAATCATCAGAATGTCCTTTGTCTGCAGATCAATAATACTCCATATTCTTTCGCAGCCTATTGAATTTTATGTTTATAAACTCATCACTCATTAAGAGGTATAAAAAAATGTCCTGTTACTTTTGCCTGGAAAAGAAGTTGCAATATGATCTAACTAACTTGATCTCTTGTCTATAAGCCTCACTGAATTTGGTAAAATTCAGGTAAAAAAAGGATAAATTTTGTACTTTCTGTGGCATTTTTGATGCCAGTGTGTTTTCTCTATCCCTGCACCTTTCATTTGGGGAAGGAAGATAGTTTGGTTTTACTTTTTATATGAAAGGATGCTTCTTAAGTTGGTGTTTTCCCACCTGTGTGTTTCTTTTCAGGAGGCCCTTACAGTTTACAAAGAAGCAATACAGAAAATGCCGAGGCAGTTTGCACCACAGAGCCTATATAACATGATGGGTAAGTGCATTGTTAGTGCTTCAGAATGATATTTGAGGAGTCAGGGTGAAACAAAAGACCTTACCCAGGCAACTGGTGCTCAAACTAATGAGCTAATAAAACCCAAAAATAATTACCTTCAGTACAAGCCAAACTAGGTTCAGAGCTTAAATGCCAGCAACTGCAATGCTGGATAAGGTACAATAAATGATGAGACTATTAAACATGGGGTGCCTTCAGCAGTGTCAGTGTAGCAGTTCTACATTTAGAATGCATGGATTAGTGTTTTTCTTGGTCTCCAGAATCTCTCATACACTACTTTGGAGGCCCCATGTGCCCACGTGTGTATGGTGTTAGATACTGAAATGCCTTGTAAACCAACAAGGTGTACAAACAGACCACAGTGATAGTTGGACTTACTTTTTAGGTTGTACCAAAACCTTATTTCCAGCTGATATACCTTAGAGTATGAGAGAATTCTTATTTTTCTTCCAGGACCAGCTATCTGTCCTTCAAAATTTTAGGAGTCCTTTGAGTACTGAAAAAAACTGTCAATTTATCTGTGAGGTGTTTCTTGTTTAACTTCCGTTCCTCATATTCTTCATTGCATTTTATATGGGATACATTAAACAGATAAAAGAAAGAAGATAATATGAATTATTACTTATAGCACTCAGATCTGAAAACAAGAGGGCTGGTTCTTACTGTTCCAGAGATGCTTGTAGAGTATAATTGTCTCTCAAAGCTCATGTGCTTCTGCTAAGCACCCTCAGTGTTTTGCCCAGTACTTTCTTGTTTGGGATAGAAAACGATGTAAGAACCTGTACTTTAAAGTAGTTCAAATTGAAGCAATTAAAAATATCTGTGGAAACAATTAGGATCAACAGGAAGCATTTGGGATTTGGTGTGGTTCCCCCATCAATGCCTCATATACAAGGGAATGTATTGGTTGATACCAATTGCTTTCACACAGTTGTTGACTACTTATGCAAGAAAGGCATCTTTTATTAGTTCCTTACAATTACAATTGTATTATCTTTTATTAGTACCTTACAAATTAGGGCACAGAAATAAGTAAAATTGTAGTTGCAACTGATGCTGTATGTTTGAAAAATGTAAATGCTAGATTAAGTAGTTCTCTTTTCACAGTGACAAAATATCTAATGTCAGTCTAGACACTTTCTTAGCAGTTCATACAGTTCAATGGAGAGTTACTTCTCCCTGAACACTAAGCTTTACCAGATTGGTTCCAATGGCTAAAATCCATAAATTGCACAAATTGATTATTACATATACTTTGGTTCATTGTCAGTCTTGGTGAAATTATTGTTTTATCAGTTTTATTTATCAGCATTTGTTGATCAATTTGGTGGTGGTATCAACAGTCACCTCTGTGTGAATTAAACCTCTGCTTACTATTGGGGGCCTATAGTGACTGCTGAAACACTGCAGTGCTTCAGCAAATTCTCTGAAGTTTGACTGCCCTCTTTAGTGTAGATACATTTTTCATAATTCTGATAAAAGTGTTCTTCAGAATACAAAATTGGAAAACAAACCAGTGCTGGTTCTAGCATGTAATGCTTGTCCCATTGCTACCCTTTTTATTTTCCAACTGATAGATGCTACCTTTAAAACCACTATGACCTATAAGTTTCTCCAGATTTTTCCTTTTTTTTTTCTTTTCGTTGCTTTTTTAGGTTCAGGAGGTCTTTCTGAATTTCCTTTGTAAGCAGTCTGTGATGTCCAAGTTCACTCTGTTCCTGGGGTTTGCATTTTTTAACTCACAAAACCACAAAGACTAGCTCAGCCCTTTGACCAGGCTTGGCTCTTGCTATACTTCCTCCCTTCTCTCCCTAGCCCATATTCTGGCTTCTGCTTCCTTTAAGCTGCTGCCAGCACTTCATGGATGTTCTGGTGGCATAACAAGACCTGATCAACTGAGTGTACCTTAGCTCCTTGTGGAGCTCTGAGAATTTCAAATTACCATTAAAATAGCTTATATTTGTATTTTCCTTGCTGTTGTGATGGCAGCTTTTGCAGGGAAGACAGAACTTGCTTCACAGTGGTTGCTGAAGTGTTGCTTGTAGGTTATGCTGCAAAGGCAATCCAAGAGGCTACACAAAGGTGGGTAGTGACTTGAATAGAATGCAATGCAGCTGTATTAACAGGACTCAGACTGATTTGTTCAAAGCTGTCCTGGATGTGTCTACATAAGCCTACATGGCTGCATTTAGTCTCTCCTACCTGAGATGACAAGACAGAGCTTGGTAGCTATGCTTCTTTATAGTGTGGAAATAAAACTGTACCTCTGGGGAGTAATGAAGCCCTTCTGATTTAGACATTTGTTTAAGATTATATGCATAATCCCTGCAAGCATACTTCTCCTCTAAAAGGAGTTGAGATGACTGACTTAGACTTAGTAGCTTGATTTGGGTGAGATAAATCTTCAATAGCTTTTCAGTCATCTCTTTGCTTTGTGTGTGACAGGAGAACAAGGCAACTGCATCCATTGTCAGGAGTGCATCCGCTTTGCAGCTCATACGGTGTCACTGAGTATCAGAAGGCTGCCTGGAGTGTTTATTTCTGTTTTGATGTTCAAGACAAAATTACAAACACGTTCCCTATAACACTTTATTTGATAAACAGCATTACATAAACTTGTCTGCCCACTTATTGCCTTTAAAAGGGAGACTAGAGGAGCTGAAATAGGCCAGTCCTGTCTCGTGTGCTTGCAACTGCATAAACCTGACTGAGCTGTCCCCACTCCTTGCATGCTCATTGTTGGGGAGGAAGGGGAAGAAACTGGCGAGTGCTCCCCACCTGCTTGGAAAGTAGCAGAAGGAAGTTGTCTTCCCCATCTCCTTAAATGTGGAAAAAGTCTTCACAGCTTATCATGAAATCCAAGATTATTCACAGTTTGAGGATTATCTGCTATGGTTGTTATTGACTGTGTTCCCAGTCTCTGGCAATTGACTGTATTGACTATATTCTCAGTCTGGCAGTCTCTTTGCTTGGTTGAGTGGCACACATATTGCTACATATTGGCATGTCATATAAGGAAACAGCACTTTCTCTTATTTTTAATAACTACTCATTCATGTAATTGAAGATTTTTGGAAGGTTTTTTTTTCTCCTGTATGATGTACATGACCTAATTGAAAGAGAATAAACAGGAGATGAACTGTTTAAACTGAATCAGGTTTGAACTCCAGCACTCTGAGTGCAGTAGCATTAACACTCCAGCAGTGCTAAGCCTTTACACCACCTGCTTTCCCTTTTCCTGTGCTTGCTTCTATTGGCCTTTTGCTCTGACAGGCCCAGCGACTCATTCCTCTGGTGTGTCAGTCTGCCTGACACTCTCATCCTTTAAAACACTCTGTAACTTGCCTCTTAATGGGAAAAATAAGTATTTGGGCTCAAGAAGCAGGCATCCATTTGGCTTTGCATTTTTTTCATGGTACAACAGGCAGAGCTGTAATACCAGCATCAGATGTTCTAAGTTTGTGCATATGAAAAAGTTGCAGAGAAGATTTTGGTCTCCTGTTGCTGTGATTTATTTTGCCAGGTGTGCAACTACTCAGCTAAGGAAACCATATGTTTCTCTGGCTTTGTACCAAGAAACAAAACCTTTTCTTTTTTTTTCTTTCTTAGGAGAACCCAAAACAGCTAAAAATTGAAACTTTAAAACCAGAATCAAAATAATTATTCAACAAGCTGTATAAGGTTGGCTTGGTATTTATTTTCTGTATACCATATTGCTTTGATGTAAATTAAAAAGTACATGCTAAGGTTACACAGATTAATTTGCTTGGCATGGCAACTTGCACTACAAAGGCCGGAGTCCAGCTCAGCTGTATTAAATAGGTAATATATTTTGTTTAAAGTTTCAATTAAAGCCTGAGGTCAAAGTCCCAGTGGGATCTTGAACACTTTAATGCCAATATTAGGATTGCTTAAGGATCAGCCTCTGCTCTAGATGTCTTTTGCGTTTCTTGAAATCTGATATTGTACAGTTGATTGTATTACATTGCTTTTAAAACCACACTAGCCCACCTGCTACAGTAATTCATATGCCTGACAGTTAAGTGGTGTGAAGTGGACCATGGAGGCTTTATTTTAATACCAAACAGTAACAAGAAAGATGGTGGGGTGGCATTGTTCAGGTTTAGATTGGCAAGACACTGTCATAAAGACAAATATCTTGATTGAACTTCATCTGCCCTTGCAAACTAACATCTGAATCTCTATTTTCAAATGCACTTCAGACAAAGCCTTACAAATATTTTTTATGAGAAATGCAAGTCACAAAAAAGCTAACATTGCAGGAGTGAATACAGTTCATGATGCACAAAGTTTAAATTTCTCCTTGCAAATCTTCTGGATTGCACATGGACAGAAAACAAATCATACACAAATGTACAGTCCAGAAAAGGGGAGCCACATTTTACATCTGGTGCAGAGGTTTGTATCATAAGTACAAAGGCTTAGCATGCAGAGAGACTTTCTGTGTTGATGATTATAACATAGCTATCACTTTACTTTATTATGCTTTTGGGTTGATGTGGCTGTTTCTACAAATCTGTTAATATTGTTAAGGCTCCTATCCCATTTACCCCTTGCTCCCATTAGATGCTTTCTTATTGAATTATTTTGAAATAGTGTTTAGAACTCCAGGAAACCCTTTGGTATAGTTTTACTGTGCAACACTTAATTTATAAGATCCAAAGATGGTTAAGCTGTGAAATACATACCCCACATCATAATTTTTGCAGAGTATGGTACCTGCACTTATCTAAGCTTTAGTAGTCAGTGTGCTTCCTATGCATCTCATGAAGTTTTACTAGTAATTTCTTACTAAGTGTGCATAGTGTACATTACAAGTTGGGTTTTTTTTTTTAAACTCGCTTGGATGGAAAAAGTTGGTTTTTTTTCTTCCATATGTACATTTTATTACATGTTCCATGGAAAGAAGAATGGTGTCCCCTCCAATGGTGATGGGAATAAAATGCTGGGCTTCATTCTCTCCCCCTTCCCACCCTCATTCTGATACTTTAGCCCTTCCCCCTCTGAGACTTTGCAGACTGTGGTCGTTTATATCTGGTGTCCAAAGCTAAGTAGCTAAGTGCTGCATCCAGCTGGCAGCCAGTCCCTGGTGATGTTCCACAGGGCTCAGTATTAGGGCCAGTCCTGTTTAATATCTTAACTGATGATCCGGATGAGGGGATTGAGTGCACCCTCAGTAAGTTCACAGATGACACCAAGTTGGGTTGGGAGTATTGATCTGCTGCAGAGCAGTAAGGCTCTGCGGAGGAAACAGAACAAGCTGGATTGATGATGGGTCAAAGCCAATTGTATGAGATTCAATAAGGTGAATTGCTGGGTCCTGTTCTTGGGTCACAACAACCACAGGCATGGGGGAAGAGTGGCTGGAAAGCAGCCCCAAGAAAAAGGACCTGGGGGTGTTGGTCGCTAACAGCTGAACATGAGCCAGTGTGTGCCCGGGCGTACTGGCCTGTGTCAGAAGTACTGTGGCCAGCCAGACCAGGGAGGCTATTGACTCTCTGTTCGCTGCACTGGTGAGGCCACACCTTGAATCCTCTGTCCAGTTCTGGGGCCATCACTAGGAGGAAAACACTGAGGTGCTGAAGAATGCCCAGAGAAGGGCAAGGGAGCTGAAGAAGGGTCTGGAGCACAAGTTCTAAGAGAAAGGGCTGAAACTCCCTGCCAGGGAGCTGGGCATATTTAGCCTGGAGAAGAGTCAGGAGAGACCTTACTGTTCTCTTCAGCTACCTGCAAGTAGCCAGCTGGGGGTGTGTCTCTTGTGCCCAGCAATACAAGAGGAAACAAGAAAAAGCTGTACCCCAGGGGAGGCTGGACATCAGGAAGAATTTATTCACTGAAAAGGTGGTCAAGAATTGGAATGGGCTAACCAGGGAAGTGGTAGAGTCTCCATTCTTGGAAGTGTTCAAGATGTGACTGGATGTGACACTTGGTGCAATGATCTAGTTAACGTGATGTTCAGTCAAAGATCTAGTTAACGTGATGTCTTTCTCAACCTAAATGGTTCTGTGATTTTAAGTATGAATCTTCAGTCTGATTGCAGTGTCTCCTGGTTTTTTGACTTTGCTTTGAGGGAGTCAAGCTGGGTATGAAGGTTACAGGAGTGGATTGCTGGAGATGTAATTGATTCAATGTTTGAGAACATGTTTGGTTTTTTTTTTTCCCCAGGTTCCCAGTTTTCTTAGTTTTAGTTCTTTGGACTGTTGATATATATTTTAATGTGAAATGCCTGAGTTTTCTTAGGTAGTAGTCTGAAAAAGCTGATTCTAAGGATGAAATGCATTTTTATTTTAAACAGGCAGAGTTTTGTATGAAAATAAGTATAACTGTAACATTTGCCGACCAAAAATATATTCCAATACTGAAAATGGACTACAGGGATCCCAGTTAGGCATGATTCTAATGGAAAGTGCTTCTATTAATAGAGTTTTAAAGAAACCTATACTGCAATGAAAATGAAATTACCTATCTTGTGTGAGCTCCATGCCTCTATTTTTGTCAGTATACTTCTTTCACTGGAAGCCTTTGTACAGCAGGAAACAGCTGTGCAATGTCCATGCTGTTCCATGCTGCAACTGATGTTATTTTGTCCTTCATTTATATCTGTTTTCTCCTCTAGGTATTTTCCTTCAAAAGTAGCTTAGTGGTCTAATTAAATGAGATAAGGCTTTGCTTCAGCTAATTGAGGCCTATAAGAATTTGTTCAGACAAAGTAAATGTGGATTGACTCTCATCTATCAAAAACCCCGATAAAATACAATACATTCCTTGAAATCTTCAAGGAGATTATTCTGTAAAAGGAAAAAAAACCTGACCCACAATATGCTTGGTCTATGCAGAACTTGATGCTCATTATGTTTACATGCTTCAGCTGTTTCAGGGAAGATGTGCATGCACTGCATATTTATAACCAAAACTGTTAATCTGTGGCAGTATATCTTATACCTCAGTATAGTATAACATCAAGCTGTGCTTCCAGATTTATTATGTTATTTTATGCACTGGTACCAAAGGGAAGAAAGAGGGAAGTCATATATCTAGAAAGGTGCATTTATGGTAAGCACATCTGCAGCCTTGATTTGCACAAGAAAGCTGCACGGTTGCATTATCAAAGACACAAACCCCTTGCGGTATTGTGACACACAAGGACGCAGACCTCTCCATCATTTTCTAATTGTTTATATTCCCAATTAAAAGAAATTATGGAAAAATCAAATTTAAATCCTGATGGAATGTATATATTAGAGATTTTTACTTTCAGATGGCATCTCCATCATCCTTTGTGTTTTGACATGTGGTGTTTTGTCTATGTCAAATATTATGTTTTCTATATTACAGTTTCACCACCCTGAAATTTGAGGGGCAGATAATTAGCATATATAATGCAAGGCAGATTTACTCTATATTGTCTCCTTTATGGTGATAATTGTTCAGTTGTCTTTTCAGCAATCTCTTTTGGGGTCCTAAAAGGAGGACAACTGGAGGGATGTATCTTCTTAATCTGAAAGTATGGGTACCTTACACCTGTGGAGGTGTGCAGTGCTTTTACATCCACAGTTCTATTTAAATTTCTGGCATGCTCCCTACCACGATAAGGCCTTTGCTTGGTATGACTAATTGTATCTGAAACAGAAAAATCATGGAATCAACAGATGAGATGTTAAGCTAGCACCACGTAATATGCATTCATGTAAATGCTACTTAATTTTGCTTTTTAACAATATGTGGTATGTACTGGAAAATCTTGTGTCCTTTTTTGAAACTAATTTTTATTACAAACACATTCCACTTAATTGTCAAGTAAAATATTAGCCTTTAGGGAAAATGGTTGCTAGCAAGCTAATCTTTTATTAGAATTATTATTTAATATAAATATTTATTGTTTATTATGATTGTGATGGGGGTTTAGTTATTATTAATTATATGTTAATTATTGTTAAGGCTATATTAATCAAATATATTTAATTATAATTAATATCCTGGCATGATTTTAGTGGGGAGTTTTTGGCTAGTTTATTGTTTTTGTGGGATTTTGCTTAATTTTATTTTGAAGGATTATTTTTGAATTCCAAAGGTTCTGAGGAAAGATGGGAAAATACTATTGGTAAATGGTAGTTTTGCAAGTAGTCTATCTTTGTGGCAAATAGAATCTACTTGAGTATAGGGGTCTTAATTTTGGTGGTGTAAATCTAGGTAAAAGGTATCCCATTTCTGGTTTCTCTGAAAGCATTTATAGAAATGTTAATGAACTTAGTATGCACTTCTTTAAATGGTGTTTCAGTTGCATATTAATGTTTTTCTTGCACTACATTAGTAAATGAGAGTTACAGTTTAATAATATATGATCTTTCTAGTAGAGTAAGACAAGAAATAGGTTCATAAAACTCAGAAAATATTAACTGAACTAACCCCTGTGAAGCTGGAAACAGTTTTGAAATACTGATTGGTCCCATTTTACTCCAGCCATCTATTGAATTTATTACCACTACTCATTGTGCAGGCAGTGCTGCACATGTCTGTGTGTTTATACAGATTAGGGACTGGAACTAACTGACCATTTATATCTTAAGGCTTTCATTGCCATGAATTTCTTTCTCTGTTGTTGTTACCTCTGTGGAACTTTACAGATCTGACAAGTTTTTTCAATAAAGTGTCTGTGTGTGATCTTTCAGACTTTTAGCATTTGATTTGAAAGATTTTGCAAAATAAGTAATTGTTAAAGTAAATATAGAAATCTGCTTACGTGTTTGTTTGCATATTTTCTGCCAATGGACACTCTTTATCTTTCTCATGCCTAAATCATTTGTGTTGCGAGTTTATAAGAATGCATGATTGTAAATGGCAAATATTATTTTTCTTATTTTAATCTCAGACACACAAATCCTGAATTACAGCAATCAATCCATACATGTTTTCTCTGACATTTTGATGGAAAATTATCTCAAGGTGGCATAGCTATTATTAAATTGCATCAGCCTAATGCATAAATTCACTTGATTGAATTAATGGTTCAGTTACCTGTTGCTTGGTTCTATTCTGGGTTTTGAGTATGGCGGTGGTAGGAGCTGTTGTCAATTTTCAACTTTTTCTTTTCTTCATTTAGAAGATGGCATTTATAACACACCCCCTAAAAATGCTTCCTTCTGTAGTAATCTATATTTTAATTACTTGTAATATAGGAATTCTTGGTACAGGTTCCTCAGAAATAAATGTTCATCTATAGAGAATTACCTGCAAAGAGTCACAGAATCACACAATCAGCTGACCTGGAAGACACCCAAAAGGATCACTGAGTCTAAGTCCTGGTCCTGCACGGCACTATCCCCAAAAGTCACACTGTGTGCCTGAGATTATTGTTCAGACTCCTCTGGAACTCTGTCAGGCTTGGTTCTGTGACCACCTGGGGAGCCTGTTCCAGTGCTCAGCCACCCACTGGGTGAAGAACCTTTTCCTGATATCCAACCTAAACCACCCCTAACACAACTTCAGGCCTTTCCCTCAGGACCTGTCACTGGTCACCACAGAGAAGACATCAGTGCCTGCCCATCCTTTTGCCCTCAAAAATGAGCAATCATAACTGCTGTGAGGTCTCCCCTCAGTCTCCTCCAGGCTGAACAGCCCAGGTGACCTCAGCTGTTCCTCATACAGCTTCCCCTCAAAGCTCTTCACCATCCTCATTGTCCTCTGTTGGGCACTCTCTAATAGTTTAAGGTCTTTCCTATGTTGTGGCACCCAAAACTGTCCCCAGCACTCAGGGTGAGGCTGTCCCAGTGCACAGCAGAACAGGACAATCCCCTCCCTTGCCCAGCTGGTGATGCTGTGCCTGCCCCCAGGACAGGGTTGGCCCTCCTGGCTGCCAGGGCACTGCTGACTCGTGTTCAACTTGCCATCCACCGGGACCCTTTCTGTGGTGCTGCTTTCCAGCCTTTCATTCCCCGATCTGTCCGCACATCCAGGATTGCCTCATCCCAGGTGAAGAATCTGGCACCTGCCCCTTGTTAGCTTCATATGGTTGGTGATCACCCATCTCTGGTTTGTTGAGGTCTCTCTGCAGAGCCTCCCTGCCTTCAAGGAAGTCAACAGCTCCTCCTAGTTTTCATCTGTGATGTTCAGGGTTTCTTTCTTTACAGTTTGATATTTAGATTGATATATTGTAGCTTTGTTTCTAGGTGACCCGCTCAGAAATGTCCTCAAAGTTTTAGGAGTTTAGTTTGTGAAGTAGTTGAGCTCTTAAAACCTATTAAAAATTGAATTTCCAAGTACTCCAAAGTTTTTAATCTCTTCTTATATCAGAATCCATAATGAAAAATAGATGAGAACCTTGGATCTATTTGATATTTGGCAGTGCGTTCAGCCTTTACTACCCACAGATAATAGCTCCATCACTTATGGCTGCTTACATTACTCTTAAAGCATCTTGTTGCTAATTGCTTGAAACTCTGCCAAGCTGTAACAGGTTGGGGTGGAATTTTCCACTTGAAGAAAAGGACAATATGGATTCCTCATTTCCTGTATGCTAATGGAGCAGGGGCCTGTGAGAAAAATAGTATGCAATCAAGTAATTAAACATTCTGCATTAAAGCATGCAACTAGGAAGAAGCGTTGAGGGGAGCATATAGCTTGACTTCTGGCTTCTTCCGTCCTTTCAACACTTAATGACTTTGTTTTGTGCAGATAAAGTATATTGTCGTGTCACTTATTTGTGAGTGCTGACATAGTGAAAAGTTCACGTGACGTTACTATCACTGAATTGGATGTTCTTTTGGGATTTCTTACCTGTTTGGATTTTTGATTTTTTTTTTTTTTATTTAGCCTGGGCTTTTTTGGAGAGAATTTTTCTGTCTTTTTGGCCCTAAACAGCAGCAGAATTACTTAAGTGCTTCTGTGTGTATAACCAGATATCCAGACCAGTGCATGAGTACGAAATGCTATGTAGGTCTTTGATTTAGAACAAGTACACTTTTTTTCCAAACAGAGATGCAAGCCTTTAAATACAGCGGGCTTGTTTGAAAAATGTCTGTTTGCTCTTAACAATCATGTTGGTTTCCCTTAGCCTTGGCTTAGCATTACTTCTGTCTCTACATCATGCTCATATTATCTGTGGTCTGAAGTTTGGTCATTTTGCATGCACCATGCCCTAACTCAAAACTGACATGCCACATTTTGCCTGGGATCCTTCTCCTCTGGTGACAAAGACAGAAAAAAAAATATCTGACTTGGCCTTGTCCAATTTTCTTTTATAAAGAAAATCTTCCATAGCCTCTGTAAATATTCAAGATAAAGAGATAAATGTAGTTCCCGTGCTGTGAGTTAGTTACTTTTCCTCTTTGAGAATCCTTTTCTCCAAGTTTTGGAGGTGTGGTAGTTGACTTCAATCGTGATTAAAGAACTTTGGTTCCTCTGGTCTCCCTGGTACCTCCACAGTTATTAATTTCCATGTAATGCAGAACTGGAGTCTGTGACTCACCTGGAAACAGCCTTAGCTGATCTTTACTGAGGTCAGGTGTAGTCTCTTGATCCTCCAGTAGTAGCGTTTGATAACCTGTGACTCCATAATTTTTGGGAGATTCTTAGTCATTTATTAGAAATGGACCAGCTGCTGGGATGATGAAATCCTGAATCTTCAGTTGGCATTTTCAGGCTGTCATTGCCTATTGACCTAGGCAAGGGTGCGTTTATATCCAGAGTCCTTGTGAAAGCTGTATAAGTGCAGAGTGTTAATCTGAAAGCTGTTATGCTTCACCACTACATACTTGTTTCATATTGATTGTTTCCAACCTTCGAGAAATTTGTTTACTTCTTGAGGAAAGACACTTTCTTGCTGTGTATGCTAAACTCTTTCTCAAACTTCTGTCTAATATATAATATATAAAAAAACATAGCCCATTCATATATTGTTCTTCAGCATTGCCTGCCTCTCATTGTAAAGGATTTCGCCTTGAAAAATGTCCAGTTTCAGTCATTTTGTATGTGACTTCATAAGATTAGCAATTTTAAACTAATGGATGCTTGTGTTTTAATTTAAACGATTTGTGGCAGATGACCTAATATAGCTAAATTCAGAGATTAGATTTTTTAATATCTTGCCCCTCCCATCAATATACTTTTAGGATTGTTTTCTTAAACTTCCCTAGTTTTTGGTTCTTGAGTTATGATTAAATGCAAACATTTTCCATGTTCTCCCTCCTGTTCCATGCTTTGCAATGTAGAGTGATGGAAAAGAAGTAGCTTTTCTAAAGTAGATGAGGTAAAATTTCTGTTACTTTGGGACTTTTGAGAGCTTAGCAGGTGGTGCTCTCTCTGGAAATTCTATTCCAACAACAGTTTTCATCTCAACTATGCTATTTCAGCCCTAATAAAACCTTAACTTAATCTCCTCACTCAAGTGTCTCCAAGGCTTTCTGTGTGTGAGTGTGGTTGCAAGTGTTCAAATCACTTCACCTTTTTCTAGATCTCTGCACATTTAAATCATAGAAAATTATGAGGTAAATTACGGAAGCCTTAAGAAATTGGTGGCATTCTCACTAGCATTTGTTTGACCCTGCAGGAGAAGCCTATATGAGAATGAGCCGGCTGCCTGAAGCAGAGCACTGGTACGTGGAGTCACTGCGATCCAAGAGCGACCACATCCCAGCCCACCTCACCTATGGAAAACTGCTGGCTCTGACGGTGAGTTTATCAGCACCTCTTGGGTGTGGTCTCAGGTCCTTTGAGTAGGTTAGGTAAAGGGATGGGAAGGCTTTGTCCTGAAAATTGCTTATTGCCTTATTTGTTACACCGTTTCAGTTATTCCTTTTAATTAAGGACTTTCATAGCATTGGGGTTTTTTTTGTGAGGTATCGTATTTATTCTTGAGGTAGTACCAACTCTGTGCTGGAAAAAAACAGTTGTCATGGCACAGGAACTTGGTAATGCACAATAAGGCATTCTCTTGATAAAGCCTGTAAGTTCTTTGGATGACAAGTAATGGAATTAGTTCTGTGAGATATTCAGTGTTTGACTCGGGGCTGTTGGAGCAGCCTATGGCTGGGTGTCACCTATACTTTGTCGGTAACATCTCATGCTTTGAATTTACACTTCTTTAGGAGTATCTCTTTGAGATACTCACGTGAAAGGAAGTACTCAGCTGTTAAGAGCTAGTTCTAAAACATCAGAAGAGTTGAACTTCTTCTCTATTTCTGTAAAATTTACTTAACTTTTGACTGCAGATGTGCTTGTGGCTGCCGCTAAACTAACCCCATATGATAATTATAGCAAAGTGCCAGTCCCTCCTTGATGTTCACTCATTTTGAAGATGAAATGGATTTCTATTTTATTTATTCAGATAATTATGTTTTAAAACTGCCTTTCATTTATTTTTCGTTTCTCATTCCTATTTTTCTTTCATTTTTACCTATTCTACATTTGCTTTCATTGTTTACCTTAGTAGGTTCATATTTGCATTGTGTTCTACTGATACCCCTCTGTATAGTTCTTGAGTCCTTCTTGAGTGCCTCAGTCTGAATATTCCTCAACTGAAAGTTCCTCAACTATTCACCTAGTGATAAGCTTTTTCTATGGTCTTGATGGTGCTGTCCAGTCTTTAAGCCGAAAATGTCTTTTATTGTGGAAAAAAACACAGTGGAAAACAACACGATTAATTTCAGGAGGTCCATTACTGTTAAAAGTATCTGAATTTAGAAAAGGGGAAGGAATTACAACAAAATTTTTCTGTATAACAGGTGACAACATAGTTTGAAAGACTTAAGAATTGGTCTGTGTTGCCATGTAATATTAAATGTAGTTTTATTAAAAGCTGCCTGAAAGGGAAGGTTTTAACTTGCAATGGAAGTCAAGTCGGTAGTGTCGTATCCCCACTGCCTGTCAGTTCCACATCCTGAATAGGCTTTTTTTTTTTGGAACAATTTCCAGTTACTGTTAAAATTGCTGGGATATTGACAAATATATGCACCCACTCTTTACCTTCTTCTAGAGCAGAACTACAAATAGGTTGTACAGGAAGATTTCCTTATTTATCTTGCTTTTCTAGCAGATGTCTTTGTATATTGCACCTAAGAATAATAGCAGAAAGTCAGTCTGCTTTTAGGAGATCTTTGACACAAAAGTGCTAATTTATTGGAATTGCTGTGGGGAAGTGTTGTGGTTTAGGAATAGTATTTCCCAATTTAGTGTTCCCACTGTAACGCTCCAAACCACACACTGCTCTCTCACTACTCCCTCTCCCTCCCGCTGCAGCAGGCTGGAGAGGAGAATTGGAGGCACAAAAGGTAAAGGTCATGGGCTGAAATAAGAACAATTTACTGCAAACAATAATAAAATATGAAAAAATTATAAGAGCAACAATATTAATAAGTAAGTGTACAAGAGAGGTGAATGATTCACATGGGAATGCTCACAACTCAGAAACCCCCGGCAATACCTGACCACGCCACCACACTCCTTGATCCAGAAGTGACCCCTTTCCCCCTTTCCTGGATGGGGAAGTGGTATAAAATAACCTCTGGGTCCTGGCCATGCCCCCTCCTTGCTACTGCAAAAATTAATCCTGTCCTGTCCATGACAGGAAGTAAAGAGTTTTCTTAATAAAATCCAGATTTCTTTTTGTTTGTTTGTTTGTTTTGTTACTCACACACACCCTCCTACCCCAATACTCCTCTGGTTAATTTTTTCGACTGCTGTGTGTGTGAAATATGAGGTCTGTTAGGGAAAGTCTTACAGTGATTCTGGGAAACAAGGTCTCACAGTTTTCTTCAAAATAACAAAATCCCCAAATCCCAGAAGTGTACAAACATTGTGAGTCACTACTTTATTTTTTTAAATTCTGTCCCCTCATTATGAAAGTGAAGGTATAGGATTAAAATTTAGTATTACTATCCCAACTTTTAGAAGGAAGCAACGAAAAATCTGCATGAGTCCTAAAGTAGAATTGAACTGTTTGCACTTCTCTGGGAATATAAATGGAAGACATGTGTGAGGTGGAGTGTGCCTCGAGGTTCTAAGCTGTGTTTGTGGAAGAACGTGTCTCAGCAAGGAGAAGAACTGTATACTGCTTTGAACACTGAATACTGCACTATGATAGGAAATAAAATACCTTTCCTTTCTCAACACACACTTGCTTTCCTACTCTTGCTCTGTGTCACAATTGTCATCTATTCTCCTCACATTTGTTTGTTATTATGTCTTGACACTTTTTTCGTTATTATTGTTGCTTCCCATATTCATGGCAGTATGTACAGGTAGGGTTGATGTCCATTCTATTGACAGCAGTATAAGCTGAAAAGATGGTGCTGAAGTCCTGTTGACTTTCAGGATTTCATAAACATATAGCAAGGAACATTATGATGACAAAATATTTACAGATGGCGCAGTATTTTTCTGATGGTTACTTCATTAATGAAAAATAAAGTTCCCTTATCTTTGATCTATTGAAAATTGGTATTAATTCCATTTAGTTCTTTGAGCTACACATCTGAAAAAATATTCAACACAAAAATGAATGAAGAGATTTGGCAGTAAAATATGTGTTTTTTTCTTCATTTTGGTCACTTAATCAGTTTTGCAGGTTACTGTCTGCTCGGTGATTCACAAAATGAATTTTGTCTAGTTTCTGGCGTACTGAACTGTCCTAGTATTAGTTCCCATCGTAAATATATAATTGCTGTAACTGACATGCTTCCTGTAAGTCTTCATAAACTTCCTTGGGGTTCAGATTAGAGCTGCTCCCTTTGGCATAGTTATTTCAGCCCAATCCCAACTTGAGCTACCACTGTGATTTATTCTTCTGTTGTATTTTGCTATATTTTATTTGTTATATATGCTACCTGGGCTAATGATAATTTTCTCACAGCCTGTAAATTTAGGAAAGAGAAAAGCCTACTTCAGTTAGTGTTTGGATGTTATAGAAGAGATGTATTAGAAGTTTCTTTGCTGTCTTCTGTTGGAATCAAACCTTTTAACTTTTTACAAACTTGTTTCTGAATATAGGTACTGAGAGAAAACTCTTAATAACACTTCTCTGTGTCGATTTTCTAGGAGAGAAATGTGAGATCACTGATGAAGTTAAGGGTGAATGTAGCTGATAATACAGATAGAAATTTTTCCATCAGTGAAATTGGGGGTGTAAGGGAGGAGAGGAGGTAATTTCCAGACAAGTTCCTAAATTCCAGCCAAAGGAAATTCTAATATAAACCCCCCTAGCAGTAAAGTCAGACCTGTAAAGTTCACAAATTCAGCTATGTTTTACTTCCTTACTTTAATTCCAATGAAGTGGCTTAATTTTAACCTCAGCTTTTCTGCCTTCTAAAGTCTGTTGCCGGTATTAATGCTTACTGAAAGCAGCATCACATAGAATCAGAGAATCATTTAGGCTGGAAAAGATACAAGTAATGCCCAAAAGGACTTGGGCATGCTGCTCTATATGCAGGAAAAACAGACCAGTTTAAGAGCTCCAGAGGAATAGCTAATGAATTTACAGTCTTGTTACCTAATATCATAAGTCACAAGAATTTCCTAGCTCCTATATTAGTTCATGCTATATGTTTATATCTAGGAATTACAGCTCACTAAGCTACAATTTTCTTGAAAATATGTTAGGACAGCATAATTCAGTGGTTGAAAATCATGATTAGTAGCTCAGTTGCTAGAATAAGTGGAAAATAGCGAGTTGTCTGGGGCTTAGGTTTTTCCTTTTTTATATTTTTGAAACGACATGTAGGTGTTTAGAATCATAGTGCTTTAGCATTATGTGCTTTTCATACCTTTAACTTGTTAAGCTGCTTAAATAGTGAGGAATTTATTTTTCAATGTGACATGTTAATTAATGTAGACAATCTTCTGGTAGCTTCGTACTGCAGCATCTGAGCCTCATCCCTTGCTCAGGTAGTTTATTTCTACATTACAAATAAAAGCATAGTTTTTGGAAAGATTTTAAAATTGCAAGGCTCTCAGCTTTAAGATAAAAATGAGTCTGTCAAAAATGACAGTGCCAGGTGATGCCTTGAGCATGTACTGTAATTTTTTTTCCATTATATGATCAGACCTTCTAGAAGAGAAGGCATTGGCTGTCTTGCTAAAAAAATAATTTGCAAATAAGGCTTTTAAATTTTTTTCTTCCTCTCACTTTAGTAGTCTTAAAGAGAAAACAAATATACCATCCCCCTTAATGTCTGGCCTCTCTGCTATCAGTGGTTGATTGTTACAGTAGCTTGCTAGTCTAAGAAGCTTTATTTTGATTACAAATAAATGTTTTTATGTTTTGTTTTATCTGTTTTGAGTGAAGTTGAGCCCACAAATGACCCTGCATAGTTTGCAGTAGTGGGTCTAATTGCTAAAGTACTTAGGGACAGCCTCATATTGTGACATTTAGTGTGTTGCATCTAGGAATTACAGGCTTTGCTGTATTTCTCTGGAAAAATTTGCACAGTGTTTTCCTTGCATTTTACATGGCTCCACACAGTGCTGTTAATCTCCTGTTTTTTACTGGCTTGGAAAATCACCCAAAGTGCTGTAAGAAAAATTTACTTTGCCTTGTAAAATTTTGGAGCTCCAACTATTAAATTCAGCAATAATCATCCTAGAAGACTTCCTATAATATAAAATATTTTATTTTAAAATGTTTTCTTCCAAAGGGGATTGGGAAAAGGCAGTCATAGACATGATAGAGACAGGCGGTGTTTTGGATTAATATAAAAGTAACAGGATTGTGACATTCAAGTATCAACACTGAAGTTTAGTACTTTTCTTAAGTTTTGAGATAATTGCTTCTCAGTGAGTGACCATATTTTTCCTGAAGGTGATTGTTGCTTATGCTTCTGACAAGCAGAAGGCCAGTGAGGTATCCTGCCATTTTTTGTTAGTTCTGAAATTACTCAGTGTTGCTATCAAATACCCTACTGTATTCAGTAATTGGTGTAGTGCTTGACTGTCATCTCAAAATGAATATAAATAAATGAAAACGTAGAAATAAATGGAAGATAGGAAAAACAGAAAAGAATGGGACAGCAGGGGAAAAGGAGAATGGTGTAGATGAGTAGACTAATTCAACATTTACAATTCCTGTAATTACTTGCTGCTGGTGTTTCAGCACAGAAAGAAAATTTGCATTTCTGTTGGAAAAATCTGTCATATTGTCATCTTTAATGTCACTGGCTCATTGCTACTTTTTTCTGTCTCTCTGGATTTACACAAATGGGAAGAAAGCAGGAATGAGGGAGAACAGTCATGATGTCAAAAGAATCATGACTGTCTTTAAGACATAGCAATTGAAATGCTCTGTTAAATCTAGTCATGGTCTTCTAGAACAGCTTCTTCTTTTAGTAATCAACTCTTTTAAAGCAAACAAAAATATTTTCAGTAATACTTAGGGGGCCAATAAATGCCTACACATAGAAAAATCTTTAATTAGTGAAAAGGCATTTTCTGAACAGGTCAATTTAATTAGATCAGCAAAGCTCTTAGGTATTTCATTTTGGGAAACTATATCCCTTGGCTGTTAGTACTGCTTCTAGGAAGATTTTTTTTTTTTTAATGAAAACTGGCTGTTTCAGTTAAAGTCACATCATGATAATATAAAAATGACATTGAATCTATGAGAATGCCTTGCCTGAGAAATCAAGTTAAGCCAAGCAGTAGCCACAACTGTTTTTCTGTCTTGTATTCAGTTTGTCTTTGGAGCCTGGCATAGACACTATGAGCTTTCTTGACACTTGAAATCTCTTGAGGGTTAAAATTGATACATGCACAGTTTGTATTTAGTTCTGAGTTTGCAAAATGTGAGTTGTTTTTATTTTTGTTTCCAGCTTACAGGCAATTCACTTGTAGGGGGAAGAAGAAAGGGGTTTCCCTCTTCTGTGGGGAAAATCAGGTTTACTGACTTCAGAAGTGTGAGCCCTTTATAAAAAAGTTTGGTTATCTGGTGTATCTGGAGCTTTAACACCTCCAGTCTGAATGACAGGATTTCCGAGCTACAGAAATTTCAATAGCTGACATCTATTGAGCTTGTATTTCTTCAGAGGCTGGCTGTGTGCCAGAGGTATTGCATCCATAGATACACTTTCCAGTCCCCTTAGGACATATGTTTGGCTGCATGCCAGCTGTAATAGAATTAATTGTAAAACAGAATATTTTCATTTAAATACACCATATCTGTCTAGTTCATAAATGACTGTGGAACAGGTATTTAGGCACATAACCCCTCTCTAACCTCCTTAAGGGATCTCATCTTCGGTATCGTGTTTCTGACTTCCTGTACACAGGAAAGAGGGAGCCCTAAACTTCTCACTTTACTCAACATAAATTTAAAGCTTGTTACAGGCAACGTCACTGACACAGGCTGAACTGCTTTCATGAAAGAATCACAGACTGCTTTGGGTTTGGAAGCAACCTTAAAAATCATGTAGTTCTAACCCACCAAAAGAGAGATCTTTTTTGTTTTATTACATGGTTGAATAAAGCTGCTGTAGTTACTCAGTGAGTAGTAATTTTGTCAGCAATTGTGGAAAAATATACCAAATTTGGCTTNTGGCTTAGAAGAAGGTCATAGGACTCAGTGAAAACAGCATGTGAAAATACTGAATTTATATTCTACTGACTGGCCAGTGAAATATGAGTAGATATTAATACATTTCTTTATCAGAAAATCTAACATGTGGTTTAAGACTGAACAGAAAAGAAAAGGACTAACCTGGGAATTTACTTCACATTTCATTACATATTTTTAAAACAAAATGGTCAAAGCTTAATGACTAAAGTNTGAATATTTCAATAGGGGTATAGACAGTAAATAAATCACAAGGTATAGAATGAAATCCATTCTTTAAAAGTTTACTTAAGACTTCACACAATATTTTTTGGTTCGAACAGTGGTGTAATGAGGTAAATTCCTTCTAGACTTCAAGCTACCCCAAAAGAAACACTAAAAATAGTATTTAAAAATACCAAACAAAAACATTCACCACAACAGAACAACTAAATAAAAAATCCTCCAAGGGGAAAAAAATTTTACGCCTACATTTCTTTTCTATATTGGTTTGAATACTTTAATAGAACAAG
>WBNO01023346.1:0-19696 GCA_013400575.1 Peucedramus taeniatus
GTTCTGACATAGACTTGCTCTCCTCCTTTGAAGAGAGGTTAGTGTACTCCGTGGAGAAAAAATTCATAAGGCTCTGGTCTCTTACACCCACTGTAACAAAATACTTCAAGAATTACATTCACTGTATTTCACTGTATTCACTGCTTTAAGAATTCATGGCTTAATGGACAAGGATCTGTACAATTAAGTGAGGAAGAACATAGAGCAGGTAAAATGAAAGGATCTATCATTTGACATGCAAGGTTGCCTTCAAAAACTTCTTGAAAGCTAATTTTGTTCTAGAGACCCTGCAAAAACGGTGCTCACAGCCAAGTGAAAGCCTGCTTGCTCACTTGGTGCCAGAATTACCACCATTATCTACCTTCTTTTCTCACTCTGTTAGTCTCTTTCCCACCAAAAATGTGTGAAATGGTTGAAAAGACAGTGAAGGGTAGTAGCTGCTGAAGCAACTAGGGATCTGTTTTTACTACCATTTTATGATTTTGATCTTTGGTGGTGATGAAAAGCATCTCAACTTCCACTCTGTCTTGACGACTATGGAGGTGTATTATAAAACATCTTTGTTCAGACAACTCCATGGCCTGTCAAAAATCACATTTAGTTTCACATTGTGTCTGATGCCCCAGCTTGACTCCTTTGGCTACACTGAGCTGGAAGTTTATGTAAGAAAAAGGAACGAGTGAAAGCACTCACTACAGACAGCATTTTCAGCATTTTATTTTCAACATGGAAAATATAACACTATTACCTGCTTGCTGTTGCAGGGAAATATTTATTTTGATACAGGCAGACATGGCTAGTGACAAGTGACATGCTCAGTAGGACAAACTATCTCCAGAAGCCAGTAGGTAAAGAAATGGAGAAATTTGCACCTTTCCAAGAATTTGTGTGGGAGTTGTGGTCAGAGGTAAGGCTGAAGGTCAAGCAACTATAAAGCTGATGTGTAAAACACTCTCCATGATGAAAGAAAAGACATAGTGAACTCAGGAAGACATAAGGAGATACCAAGGCTAATGAAATAGAAGTAGAAGGAAAAGATCAGCAATACCCAAATAACACAGTATGTGGGAGAAGAGCATGCAGCTCATGGCCGGCATTTTCTTCTTCTTCAGCCATGTCTGAGTTTTCAGGTCTTATTCATCACATATAGTGGGGGTAGCTACCCTGTCAGTTGCCCAGGCAGATGTATTAGTATGCAGTTAAATTTTAAAAAACCTAATATGCTGACCTCGTACTCAAGATTGTTACAGACAAGTGAAACATGAAAAGTATGTGTGAATTTTTGGAACTGGGACTCTGAAGAAATCTTCCCTCCCACAAAACACCAAACCAAACCAAGCCAAACCAAACCATAAACACATAGAAACAAACAAAAAAAAACACCAAACCCTAAACCACAGGGGAAAAAAAAAGAGGTTAAAAAGTTTATTTTATAGTGGCTTGCCTGTGGTGTGCAGAGAGGCTTCTCTCAAGGAAACATGCTCTCTTGTCCTCTGAAATTACCAGCTGTGAAGTGGGAAAATCCCTGATGCCACAGAAACTGACCCTACACAAGTGTTTCCTCTGCTGAGATGGAAAAGCTTAACTGTACTTTACTGTGAAAATGAGTTCTCACATATCCATGTTTGTCTTAGCTGTTTTTTTCTGAGAAGGAATGGGTTATGTGTACCTTAGAGTTAGACCTGCCACTACAGTTGCCATTGACTACATGTGTTGGAATATATAGACTGTAAGATTTTTGTACTGTATTCTTTTATGTTGTTTTCTTAAAATAAGTTACTTTTTAGTAACTTATTTCCACTTGATGCATTGAAAATATGTGTGCTCTGGGAATAATAAAAAACTCACTAATTTAAGCATCTCATTAAAAAGTATTAAATGTCAAGTACCAGCCTGAAGGAAGTATCTATACTTAGTTTTAAGGGTGAGTGCATAACCAGCCTCTGAATGCACTTCGGTTTTGCTTGTTTAAGCCATTACTTAAGTTGGCCATACTCTGCAGAATTTCTTTGACTGTATCACGTATTTTGTTTTGTCTCTTAATAGATTTCCCAGATTTCCCAAAGAAATAAAGCGTTGTTATCTGTAATCCTCACAGTCCATGAGTTCAGCACTCTCTGAAGTACAAATACGTAATATCACATGAATATTCGCAGCTACAATCAAAACCATGGTACATCACTGTGGCATTAGTACCAAACAGAAGGGACTTCCCACTGGAAAGCTGGTGCAAGTAGGCTTAGGCAGACTGTTCATCTATCCATTCATTTACTGTCATGTGTGTCATGCAAAACTGACACAACAACTTGTTAACAGGCATAATATCACTGCAACATGTCACTACTACCATAACTACAGAAGCACATATGAACACCAGATTGTAGGAAATACAGCAGGTAGACATGTTAGGAACAAAATTCTAGGCCAACACAGTTTATCTTAAACTCACATATTTAAATATCAAATAATATTTATAAAGTATCAAATAATAATTTTGTTTACTTCATCTAGCTCTCTTATGTCTTGAAATACCAAACATTATCACAAATATTTATTTTAATACTATTGAAGGGAAACTGACAGATAGATTTAGGTTGCACTCTACAAAGTAGCACAAAACAGCATCACCACAGAGCGGAGGTTTGTGCTGCCTGAATGTGTAAAAGTGAGGGGACAAAAGCCCTTCCAGTCTCTCTGAACTCCCATCAAAGCCACAATTAAATAATGTTGGAGAAGAGATTCACTTTGTATTTTCAAATATTTCTCCCCACACTTTCAAGCTCTAACTATGAATTAATTAAGAAAAACAGAATAGTAAAAAGCTGTTAAGATAGCATGACAAAAAGAAAAGCATTTAATTTGTATGCAGCTGGTTTCCTGTGACAGGGGGAGTGATACTAAATTTATGCTTTTGTAAAATGCGAAAAAAAATACTTCACATGTTAAACCCATCAGTGCCAAATGTCACAGTCCTGTGGGATATTGTCCTGGTTTTTGCCAGGCCAGAGTCAATTTTTCCACATCAGCCGTGCGAGGGTGTAGCCTGCAGCCATGTGGGCGTGTCTAGGTTGTTACTCCATACCATGAACACACCGCTGGGGGTGGAACTGAGGGACTCACTTCCAAGAAGGAGGGGTGTGTCGATTGCAGTTGGAAAGAAAAGCGTGGGCGGGGAGGATTGGTTCACCATTTTGTGCATTGTCTCGAGGATGTGCCACAGTGGGTCAGGGTGAGCTCATTTTGCATGTAAATCACCTTCTCTCTGTACACTTTTTTTGGTTAATATTATGCTGTTCCAGTTCATTTTCTTATCTCATTGTTGATTTCAGTAAATTGTTCTTATCTCAGCCCTTAGTCTCTGCCTTTTTTCTGTCTCAATGGGGTGGGCTGTGGGGGATGGGGGGGGNGGTGTCAGCTGTATTGCTGTTTCTAAACCATAATAGATGTATTGAAATTCTGGCTGCTGCTGCAGTCCAACATGAAGGGATGTAACAAAGAACACTTGAGAGCATGTTCTGCAGCCCATTGCCTGGCTCTGATCATCTCTGATAGCCACGAGTCAACGGGACTTAATGGGATGTATCAGGGACCTGGGGAAACTGGCTGATATTTTTGCCAAGCCACTCTCCAATGTACTTGAAAAGTCATGATAGTCAGACAAAGTACCTGATGACTGGAAAAAGGGAAACAGCTTTCCCATATTGAAAAAGAGAGGAAAGGAAGATCCAGGGAACTACAGCCTCTCCTCTGTGACTGGAAAGATCATGGAGCAGATCCTACTAGAAGATATATTAAGGCACATAAAAGAAGGGCATGATCTGAGGCAGACAGCATGATTTCACTTGTCCAATCTAGTGGTCTTCTGTGAGGCAATGGCTGCAACTTTTGACAAGGGAAGACTGACCAATGTTGTCTACCTATGCCTCTGAAGGCTTTTGATGCAATCCCACTGGACATGCTTATCTCCAAATTGGAGAGAAATGGATTTGATGAATGTAATATTTGGTGAGTAAGGAATTGACTGGATAGACACAGCCAGAGAGTTGTGGTCAATGGCTCTATGTCCAGGTGGATGCTGGTGAGGAGTGGTGTTTCTCAGGGCAGACAGAAGACTGGAGTCTGGTGCTCTTCAGTATCTTCATCAATGACATCAACAGTGACATCGAGTGCACCCTCAACAGGTTTATAGATGACACAAAGCTGAGACACTGAAAAGGCAGGATCCTATCCAGAGGGACCTGGACAAGCTTGAGAAATAGGCCCATGGGAATCTCTTGGAGTTCAACAAGTCCAAGTGTGAAGTGCTGCCCCTGGGCCAGGGCAGTCTGCAATGAGTACAGACTGGGAGAAGAACTCATTGAAAGCAGCCCTTTGGAGAAGAGCCTGGGGTTCTCCTGGATGAAAAGCTGGACATGACCCAGCAGTGTGTGCTCACAGCCCAGAAGCCAGTCCTGTCCTGGGCTGCACCATAAGGGAGCAGCCATCAAGGAGAGGGAGAGGATTTTCCCCCTCTGCTTTCATGAGACCATACCTGGAATGCTGCATCCGGGTGTGGGGTCCTCTGCAGAAGAAAGATATGGACCTGTTGGAGTAGGTCCAGAAGATGGCAAGAAAGATGATCCAAAGGATGGAACAAATCTCCTATGAAAGCAGGCTGAGAATCTCTGGGTTGTTTCACCTGGAGAAGGCTCTGGGGATGCCTCAGTTGCAGCCTTTCAGTACCTTAAGGGGGCTTATAGAAACAAGAGAGAGAGAGGGACTTTTTATATGAGCAGATAGTGACAGTACAAGGGGTAATGGTTTGAAACACAAATATGGCATGTTTAGATTAGATGTTAGGAAGAAATTCTTTACTCAGAGTGTGATGAAAGACTGGAAGAGGCTGCCCATAGAAGCCATGGATGCCCCTTCCCAGAATCGTTCAAGGCCAGGTTGGATGGGACTTTGGGATCTGATCTAGTGAATGTCATCTGAGCCCATGGCAGGGGCTTGGAACTAGACAACCTCCAATGTCCCTTCCTACTCAAATCAATCCATGAGGCTATTCTGGTTGATCCTGGCCTTCTCCTGCTTGGCTTTTATGTCCTGTTGTTTTCACAAAGAGTAGTTTCAAAAGCAGAATTTCAGCACTCTAAACTGTCAGAATGCTGTTTCTTTCCCCCCCTCCCTTCCCTCTCTGCAGGTAAAAATGTGTTGTAACAAACTTGTCTTTGTAGAATTTACTGTATTCTTTTTTACCAAATTTAACTTTTGGTTATTGTCTTGGCTCTGTCTTTTAAACAAATAAAATGCATTGTTTTGTGTTTAGATGACTAAAATAATGTTTCAGTTATTTATTAGTAATAGGCACATCAACTCAGCCCAACAAACTTCCTTTTAACAAGAAAAGCTTTCTCCTTCTGAATGAATAATGTACATTGGAGAAATAACACCACTCCTGCATTTTCTGCGTAGGCTGATAATGTCCTGTCTTTCAGCAAATGCATTAGGCAAATGAGAACACTTGGGGGAAACAGCCATCTCCCAGAAGAGAACATTGTGTTCTTGCTGTAGCAGAAAGTAAGTTACAGTGTTAGCAACTCCATGGTTTAAAACTCTGGATGACTTCTCTTTGCAGTCATAACTGGAGTTGTGCAGCAGGAGGAGTTACATATTAATGGTCCTCCTTACTGTCAGAAGAAGCAGCTGGCCAAAGGGCTCACGCCATCTCCAGCAGGTGAGAAAGTAGGGTGGTGGAACAATGAAATAAAGTTGCAGGGAGGTGCAGAATGTGTCACAAATATATTCTCATGACAGCATTTGGTTTATTTTACTGATAACAGTCTTCCCAGCAGGTCCTTAAAAACTGTGATAACGTTCTCTGGAAAAAGACAAGTTATGCTGCCATTCACTGAGGAGATTTTCTATGATTTGCACGCTTTGAATACACAGAGCTCCTCAGACTCTTTAAGGGCTTAGATGAGGGAGGCCTCACTGCCTCAACCAAATCAGCGTATCCTATTTCCCAGAAAAACCTTCTTAGACTGGCATCAAAACAATGGATTTTACATGTATTGATAAAGAAATAACAGAAAAATACTCATCCATAAGCCTCACACTATAAACTCTCTAAGGCAGGGACTTTCATGACAAGAATTCCTTTACATATTCAAAGGATATAAACGTATATATTTTATGGAACTCATAGAAATGCAACTTGCATGCTGCATAGAACACACAAATTTTTAGACTGTACTGTTCTGAAATACATAGTAATTTTTTTATTATTATTATTATTATTATTATTATCATTATCATTACCATTATCATTATCATTATCATTATCATTATCATTATTATTCTTGTGTTTTTAAAATTATTTCTGTATTAAAAAAACCCTACAAACAACACAAAAACAAGCAACAACCAAACCAAACCCAAGTGTCTCTATCTGAGCTATTTAGGAAATAAATGCAAACAAGTTAGAATGTTCTGACATTCCCTTAGAAAATGTCACCATTTTTCTTTTCACTTTCTTCATCTTAAATATGTGGGTGGTGAAGACAGACGATTACTGTGTCTGTGAGATAATAAATAAACTGGGTCTCTGAAAAAGATCTAAATAGAAAGAAGGCAAGAAGGCAGTATGAACATAGGCAAAATCAGAAAACTGGGGAGGAAATTAGCTGATGCTACACTGCCATATTTGACAGCTCTGTATTGAGTGTGGGGAAGATTGAATGCAACACAAGATGGGGCTGAATAGAAGATTATATGTTCAAATGTAGTTTGGAAAATACCTCAATGCAATAGGCAGTTAATCCGAAACTGTGTTTTATCTGTGGGATAATATGTTATGTATGTGACATAAACAAAACAGAAATAATTTGGTCATTTTGAACAATTTTCCCACAGGAATATAGTGAAAGGTATACCTATGCAGAAAACACCAGGTATTATTAGTGCCTACTGGAAATCTGCATCATGGGCTGTGGTTCAGTTGTGTCCTGTGAATTTTGCTTACAGGCTTGCAAAGGTACAGTGTCCCTTCCTCCTCTGGGCCAGAAACTCCTGTCTGCAGCCATTTGCTCTGTGCCCTGGTCTGTATCACTGTAGTCTAGTGGTCTACTGGAGTTGTGTTGGGGTCTTGAACTGGACTGCAGCATTGCCTAGTGACCTTTTCTTGGCTCACTGCCCAGACTGAAGATTTATTAAATATTTTATGAGTATTTAAAGGAGACTCTTAGAAAAAAAATACCTCAGAAGGTCTGACTATGATTGATGGCTTTTGAAACTCAAGAGTCAGAATACGGAAGAGATTGAGAATATACCAAGGATAATTCTTCCTTCTTGTTTCTCACTTCATCTAGCAGGAAAGTGAAACTGACCCTCTGTTGCCACAATTTGATTATTTTCTCTGTGCCACTGATTAACTTGATTTTCATCCTGACTCTGGATGCAGTAAGGCATTGACCAGCACATAAAAGCTTTCTGAATATCATGCTTATTCCTGAAACACAGACAGAAAAGATAGTGCAGCTGCTAGTCTTGTTGATTTGTATTACTGTAATGCTTAGGGTCTCAACCAAAGAGATTCTGCATAGGCACAGTTAGCCAGCTACAAACTGGACATGAAAACCTCTGTGCACTCGTCTTTGTGTCCCAATCCCATAGTTTTACAGAATTTCTCCAGCTGAATTCACTTTGTTATTATTTATTTCATGGCAGTACTCATAAGAATCAAAACAGAAATATAAAATTCTCCATATATAATCTATTAATGTATACAAGAAGAACCACTGTAGGGCCTCAGTATTTTGAATAGATTAGAATTTTTTAGTATTGTACATGTCTGCAGCAAAAAGAAGAATTATGCATGAATGTATGTTTTCATACCAATTCTCATCAGAAATTTTGTACTTTTATACCTCAAGCCTCCCTGCTAAAACTAGAAACTAATTTAAGTCTGTCTGTGTAAGTGCTGACGTTTTCTAACTGCTATTTTTCTTATGAATTGTTTTGTTAATGTCGCTTTAAAAATCTGATTTCCTGCAGTTGAGTTAACAGCAGGTCAGTTTATAGCATTTTAATGTGGAATTATTTAATTTAAAAATAAATAACACAGGTTTATTTTACCCAAAGAAATAAAATTTTGTGAAATAAATCCTCTGCTAAAGGGCTTTTTGGAAGGGCTAAGAAAGTTCTGTCACTCTAAGTTAAGCAACAAAACAACAGCTCTTCCTGTCACAGCTGATATATTTTCCTTTTGTGATTGCTCTTACAATCCATGAAATTTACAGTGGTAGTACTTTATGTGGAGATACTGGGAACTGTTTAGGAGACAATTTCTGAGAGCAGAGAAATATATGAAACACCTTCTAACAGTAGAATGCCTGTTTAATTTCTGTTGAAGCAGACCAACAATACAATTACAAATTAAAACCTTGATTTGAAATCTTCCATATGATAGATGGTATATACACATGAAAGTTATGTATAGTACTGTAACAGCAACCATTAAGAGAAAAATCTGTAAGGATTGAGAGAAAGCCAATCTGAGAACTGGGACTTATTTTGCATTCTGGGCAGAGGGACAAATTTCACCGTATGTCTGTCAAAACTGGTACAAGAAGCAGCTGACTAAAGTAACTCACAAAACATACATGGTAACACTCTCTAAAGATTAAATTTTTGAACACCCTTGGGCAATATTCTGGTACAAAATTCATGTCTTGTGATGAACAGAGTTCTTAGATAGTCAGGGTATCAATGGATAATTTTCCATATCGCTGCATTAATTTTGAATTCTTTAATGCTCACAGAGTCATGTTGAAACTGGCTACAAAATGTCCACATGATTTTAATAGGAGAAATCCCTAAATCTGCAAATACCACTAAGAGCAAAGCCCCAAACTGTACTGCTATTAGTCATCCTCAGTAGTAGTTACTCCTTGAGCAGACCCTTGAAAATATTAGAAGCCTTTTAGAAAAACCTGCTACTTAGCTGAGTAATATGTGAGTAAAAGGTTTGTGTAGTTGACCTCAAACCTTTTAACAAGTGCACAGCAGTGCAATAGTTGTAGAGACATGGCCTTTTTGGCAACAGTTCAACAGCTCCAGCACTGTAATCAGCTTGCAGCCTGGGCATTTACAGGGGCCTATGCTGCACTGATCCCCAAGCCTTGCCAACAGTAGCAAATCACGACAATGTGCAGCCTAGTAGAGCTTTGAGGTTGGAAATGTCCCATGTTTCATTCAGAGGCAAAAGGTACTGCTCTGACCAATTCCTTATTTCAATCTTTGCCTCAATAGGCAGTTTGTGCTCTGAAAGGCTCCTGTATCAGACAAAATGCTGTAGAGGAGCAGCCTTCTCTTAGTTGTGTAATAGAAATGTAATGGAATGTCATCTGTAATAGGGACTAACTTGAAGCAGATTGTGCTCATCATGTTTCAGCTAGAGGCTCCTAGGGTGGCATGCTGATCCAGGAGTCAGAGACTACGGCATGCCTGTCGAAGCAGCTGGCTGGCTCTCTGCCCACTTGAAAGAGTGGCTTGAAAAGCCAGTTGCTCCTACTGTAAGTGATGAGTCATTTATCCGGTAATGCACTGGCAGTGAAGAATCATTAAAACCAGCAGTAAATTGCTTAAAACAGCAAATTGTCTCAGTTAATTCTATCACTATCACAGACAACAGCCATGTTCACTTTTTGTCAGTACAGGGAACTTTGGCCTGTCTGAATTTTCCTGAATATCTTGCTCACCCAGCCTACATTTAATTCCTTGTGCCAGGTGTTTCCTAATACCTATCTGTACATTTAGGGTCTCTGAACTTCTGAGGCCAATAGAATCTTCACTGTATGTCTCAGACCTGGAAATTTATCTATCAATTATATTAACTTTTGGCCTGAGCTTATGGGGCAAGGGGTGACATCTGCTCAGGGCACTTGCAGCTCCTGGAGTTCAATGTATCATCTAGGTGAGCTTCTCAAAGAAAGCTTGTGGCACTGTAGACCAGAAGTATAGAAATAGAAACCTTTTTTAATACTTGAACCCAAGAGCACACCCTTTGAACACACATGGGTGTGCTCAAAGCCACCCAGTACAAGCCACCTTGAAGGACAATTTTCGTGCAGGATAACATCTGCAGAATGAAACCAACTGCAGCAGTATCTTGGTGGCAAACAATGCTCTCTAGCATCATACAGAAATGTAGAAATATAGAAAAATGCCTTGCATTTGAGCAGTGGCACATGACCAGTGTTCTTGTTGGAGGCCGGAATCCTGAGTAGATATCAGTTTACACAACTTCCCAGGAGCTCTACAGACAGAAGCACCTCTCAGCCTTGCCATGTTCTTAAAAAGTGGACAGACTTGTGCTCTGCATGACTTGAAATTGTGAATGAAACTAATGTACCTTTTTTAGGTGGGAAACAGACCGTGTGAGCAATGGATCATGTGTCTGCAGCCAGGTAAGGTATTACTGGCAAAGAAGAAGGAGAAATATTTGTCAAGCTGTTAGGTGCAGTGATGGCAACTTTTGGTTTTGCCTAGCAATAGTAGAGAGGGATGTGAGAAAGGTCTCAGGTTAGAAACAACATGTGGAAAATTTTCCTCCATTATTCCTTCTGCGTCTTCCTGAAAACATAGTCATTGGCTTTGTCTGTGAAAATGTATTTCTTTTTGAGGAAGTCTGGCATTCTTAGCTTTCTAAGCACTCACCCAAATCACAAAACCATAAATGGAAGCTGTCTTCAACATTTTGTGAAATATGCTTTTTTTTCAGAGAGAAAACCCATGCAGAGATAATGTAAACACAAACTGCATGAATCCTGATTTGCAGATAACATGTTAAACCTGATTAATGAAATGACTGCACAGATGTAGATGCCTTCGCTTAAGCTAATTTTTCAAACTATCATGGCTGCTAACTCTTTTGAAAGGTTATGGTACTTTTTCAATACATCTGAAAAACAAGACAAATAGTTTGTCAAGTCATCAAATTACACATCTGGATCTTGATTTTAAACAGTCTGCTGTTTAAACTGTTGAATATCTCTTTTACAGTACTTTTCACCACTTTGAAGATTTTATCTGAGGATGATTGAAAGTTTATCAATATCTCAAGTTAGACCCAGAGATCCAGGAAGATCAGGAAGATCCAGGCACAGAAGAATTCCTACTATGTTATTTTTTCTTCATTCCATCAGTTTGGTTCCTTTTTATTCAGTCTGCTACTTCATCCCATTGCATTGTTTAGTCTTCCAAATGTCCCGTTAAGGGGCAACAAGCACTTTCAAACACAATTCCTCTTCATTATTAATTCAGAAAATGAAATTCACAAGCCCCAGAAGTTTGTTCAGGTTTTCAATTTTATCTTTATCACTATGTTTACTATGATCAATAGGAGAAATAACAGTTATATAGAAGCTGCATTTCATTAAAATTTAACCCAGTATGACGACCTCCATTCTGTTTCCCATCATTGCTCTAAGTGATATGTTACTCTGTGAAATCCTCTAGTTGCTCCTACTGAATGCTTTGTAGAACAAAATAGGTAAAGTTATATCCACAGACATTGGATGAAATAACTTGTTCTACAGTCCCAACAAAATCTATCGCCCAAGGAAGGAGCTTGGCCAACTGGTTCAATCTTTGCTGTCACTTGCCATATAGAGATCCAAATTTCATTTGCTAAATCATAGCATCATAAATCAGCTTGTTTTGGAAGGGACCTTAGATGTTCATTTAGTTGAACCTTTCACAGTACCTGAGCAGTCTTGCAAGGATCCCGAATTTGACATAAAGTCAGGTGGTATACTGCAACTCATCTGCAAAATATCCAGGAGAGTGTGACATTCAGTATTGAAAATGCACTTGTATTTATGAAAATAGTAAAATAAGTTTATCTTTTATTGTTATTACATCAAAACCAAGAGATTTCAACTAGTTTGGGATCCCATAGAGTAAAGCATTCTGTAGCTATGCAGCAAGTTCTGTCAAGAGCTTGGGGCTTATGTTAGTATCTAAATAGAAAAGAAAGAGGAAGAGGAAAACACAATGACTTTCAAAACACCTTGTAGCAGGTCTGTGAATGAGAAACTTGTTATTCCAATTTGTTTTCTATGACTTCACCTCCCATATGATCTCACCAATATAAGCAGATGAAGCTAACATCTTGTCACATGAAACTTCCATGTGTACTTTTTATGTGTGTGTCTATGTCTGCATGTGGAGGTATGCAGACACATACCTACATATGTCCATACAAACTTTTTAAAGTTTTTTTTTTCAGCTGAGTTGTTTTGTCCATAAGCTTTGACTTCATGAGAAACACAAATATATTGACTATCTCCTTTCAGTATGCCTATACTGAAAAACCTATGAAGGTTTTTTTCATCCTTTCTATTTTTTGTTTATTTACTGCTTCAGTAACTTAGTTGGTCTTTTTGTTGTCTGTAAAATAATAAAGAAAACAGCACTTCAAGGGCAAGCTTGGTGCCACAACATAGCTGCATGATTTTTGTCTTACTGTGATCTCTGTTTTTTTCAACTATGTTACATAGGCTCAAACCTCTATACTACAATTGTTTACACAAACAGAGGTTACATCACTGCCCTTGCCAAGATACACAGGCATGTGAATACCTAAGCTACTATATTAGTACTTTTGAAAATGGTAAGAAAATCAAGTACCTATTTACATGTTTGGACAATATATACCTTAAAGCTCCAGTTATGAGATATCAATACATAATTTTTGTAATACATAAAATGCAAGATATAATCTGACGATTCCTATATGCAGTTATTTACATTAGGGGAACAATGCTTAGTGTTCTAAAAACTGGGACAGTTAGTATAGAAACTTCACATCTGTCCTGATGCAATTACTTATGTAATCCTCAGTTCTGGGTATTCAAGCCATCACTGGAGATCTGTTTGGTGTGTGATGACAGGAAAACCATTTTCATCTTTTTGTAACGATAATGACATTCTTGGTCCCCTTCCATCTTTTCTCTCTCATCTCAGCTTCTCACGCTGCCCCTCATCCTTCACCTGAGCTTGAGAAAGGTGGGTTTGTACATACCAGTTTTGAGGGGTCCACACAGATAGTAATGAGCTGAAAGTGCATAGACTTCCTCAGCTACAGAGTATGTTTGTTCAACCATTCAATATGATGCTCTATTAAGTGTTTAAGCATTTACCTAATGTCCAATTACTGTATCATCAAGAACTCTTTAGGATTCTTTTTTCTATTAGAACTGATGTGAGACCAAGGACCTGCATTTTCAGAGGTCTTACTCTTCTCCAAACAACTTTGATGACTTACTTCCTTTCCCAGAGAGATGTTTAGAAGCAGGGATCCTGCAGATGTGGTCTGCCACAACCATCTCCAGAAAAACATCAGATTTTTGTGCCCTGAGCCATGTAACCCTGTCCCTGCACCAGAGTCTTGCCACATGCAGTACAATCAGCAGGAATGCAGGTTAGTGTGGCTCCCTGGTACCACTGATGGCAGCCAACAATCTACCGGGCTGTGAGAGGGCTGGCCCAGGTCTGCCAAAACCCACAGGAGAAGATGCCAAGCCACCTCTCATCAGACTCATGCTCATGCAGCCCTGATTGCTTGCATGTGCAATCATACTCAGGTGTGCATTCGGAGCATTTTTCTCATGAATTCTTTCTCTTGCTGTGGGTCTCCACCAAATGAAGCTCACCAACTTTGAAGTACCAGTGTTCAGATTGAAGTGCCAGCAGTAAGGCACCCAACACCTACCACAATTGCTTGTAGAATCTTACATGTAATCAGAAAATTGAAGCCATGTACAAAGCAAGCTTCTCTTTTGTTTCAATCTGACTTTAAATTTAGAGGAATTTTTATGCAATCAATTACCATAAAGTACATCTTCCCAGCACAAAACATAGCCTTGACCATGAAACTCTGCAGTACCCTGTGCTGCTGAACGACACTGTTTTGCACTTCTTTGCCATCTATTTGAAGACAAGAACCCCTACAGCAATTTTATTTTTTTATGTTGGTGATGGAAATTGCATAAGTGATTAAGTTCAGTATCTCTTCTGATGGCAAACTACTGGCATGCAGGAGCTGTGAGAAGGATTAGATTTGACACCTCACCATATTCTGAAGCTGACAAAAAATGAAAGACCTGTGAGGCTTTTTGAAGCAATAGCAAATGATCATAAATGATTAAAATGGACATGAGCACTGAAACTCCAGGTGTAAAAGCCCAGTTTGAATATCACACCCACATAAACACATGCTCCAAAGGCCATAGTCCAGCCCCTCAAGGAGTGGAAATGTGGACTGAAATAGTATTGTACTGAAACTCCTGCTATTTAGATTTAGTGAGTGTGACTTAATGCCACATGGTTTATGACTTATGTGACTTATGGCTGATGCCTGCTGCTTTAGAGGTCTGAGAGGTCTGTTCTGCAGAGACAAGTAGACCTTCGACAGGGGTCTGTTACAGTCTGCAACAGAAGATAGACACAGTTTTGATCCTATTTCTAAAACAGTTGAAAATGTTTCATGTGGAAGCAGCTTATTGTAGAGAAACATTTGTACTCTGAGCAGTGATCTAGGTACATGTGTCTATGAATTCAGGTATACCTCCAGATCAAGTGGATTTAGATACCAGTATTACATCTTGTGCTTAAAAAGAAAGTTGGTGTTTCTTGTGCTGTCATTCTCTTTTCAGATGTAGAAAACATTAGCAGGAAATGTTAATTATCTTAGACATCTGAGAATTTTAGGTCAAAGTTATGTTTTTCAGAAAATGTCAGCAATCTTTTATACTTTTTTTTCATTAAAAAATATTTTTTTCTGAGTCATATTAAAATTTTATTTCACTACAATGGGATTGTTTTCTGGTAATCCATAGCAGGTGATGTTTTATTTTGTTTAAATTTTATTTAAAACAGCTGTATCAAAAGTAACTGATACATAACTGGGAATGACACTACAAATGGGCATTAAAACCTCAAACAAAAAACCAGAAAGACAATTATAATGACACTTAAAAAATACTAGTTTTTTTTTTTTTAAAGCACTACATATGTAGAGCAAAACCTGATATTTTCTACTAAGCTGTTGTTATCAGGAGTTACAATGATGGCTTACAGACCGTTCTTTCCTAAGTCTGAGAAATATATGTCAAGTTATGTTGCAGTTGTTGCAAAGCACTATCAAATTCCAAGATGATAATATTAGAAAAAAATTGGTTTGAAAAGCTTTTATAGACAGAACATTTAAGAATGCAACCACTTGTATGGTCCAGAAGATCCCTTTTACAGCTATAGAAGCTGAACATTTAGAAAGACATTGAGTATTTAGACATCATATTACATACTTTTTAGTAAGAAACAGTTCACGTTTTTGCCTTGTAGATCTCTAACCAAGGATCAGCTGGACTGAGGATGAAACACTCTGAAAGTATATAGCAATTAAATACAGTGATTAAAGGAATAAAGCCAGCACTATAGGCCAACTGTAATGCAATATCAGTCAAATGAGATTATAGTTATAATATACTTTTCCTTCATATATTATAGCTTCTTCCCACACAACCTCTTTAAAAAGCTTTCTAATATTAAACACTTAATATTGCCAGTTGGTTCCTGTGTTTCGTCAGTAATATATCTGCCTGAGACTATGCTGTCTGTCTAGCTGACTGCTCACTGCCTCAAAATGGCTTGCTGTCATCATATTTTCCCATCTCAGGTCTGTGGGACTAGAAGTGAATATACTGGTGACTTCAGTGAAACTTCTACTCTGAATAAAGGCTGCGGGGGACACACAAGTCAGTAAACAGATTGCCCAAGAAGGTTGTGGATTCTCCATTTCTGGATAAACACAACCCAAACTCTGCATGGCCTCAGCTCCTCTTGGTAACCCTGCTTTGAGCAGGAGGCCCCTTCCAATCTCCACCATTTTGTGATTCAGCAGAGATGCCTTGGCTTTCACAGCTCTGAAGGGAATTGAGTGACTTTGGAAATAAATTATCTTGGTTGTCTCTCACTAAGCTGAAAAAATCAGAAAGGCACCAACAGGCTGAAAGCTCAGATCGTATGTAATGGGACATCGTTTTCAAAATAGATGAATGTATGATTGGGAACAACAGATCAGGAAGCTGTTTGATAATTTGTCAAATCCCTTCCATGTCAATGGCTTGTCTTAACTTTCATGGTCCTAGATTTCTTATCAGGAACTTAAGAAGGCAACATTTTTCTTTTTTGACTACGACTGTATATCATATCATATCATATCATATCATATCATATCATATCATATCATATCAATCTATCTGTAACTATAAATCACATTGCTCATATTTGCTGTAATGTAATGGGCCTTAATAGGTAACTCCTATGATGCTACAACACACAGTTCTTTTTAAATGAGGATTTTAAGTGGCAGTATAGTATTGTGTATAGTAAAAAAGAACACCAAGATCCTTGGGCTATATTTGTGGTGACTGCTTAGTTAAATGGTTTCATCTGAGTTATCATTTAAACATGCTGGTTCCCAAGTACACAGCTCCATAGCACAACTTTCTCCTCTGGTCTTAACAAATACAAGGATGTAATAAAGTCTTTCCATCAACTGTTACATTACAATGGTTTGACTAAGCATTTTCTTTTTTAAAACAGCTAATGCACAGATCTGATTTGAAATGAATAGTACTTTGCACATTGAATCAGAGACTGCATTACATGGTCAACAAAACACAAAAATAATAAAAAAGTCTTTCTTAGCAATGAAATGAGGACATTTAAGTCTTTAACAGTTACTGTGAGTCCTCCTGCAGAACAACTATTGCGTATCATAACCTCAGAATTCTCTGTAATTGCAAGACATAGGCATTTCACAAGACACATATTGTGCTTCTAGTTTAAGCAAATTGTCATTAAATCAGTGAATTAGAAGTATAAAATGAAATTCTGATTAAGGTTGACTTCGCATCAGCAGTGATTTTTTTTTAATTTATGAAAACAGCGAAATAAGAGCAGAAAAATCTGTCTTACTCTTAGTATCTGTCTAATCTAACTCCTAACCCAATAAATACTTAAAAACAATAGGCTGTCCTCAAACTATAGTTGTCAGATCTCAAGAACCCAAAGAAAAGCACAGATGGTGTTGAAAGGTATCCTGTGAAAGGAGCCTCATCTGCTGCCCACCCCAGGCTGTAGTGACTCCAAGTCTGAAAATGAATACATTTCAAGCTCTGCCAAGATTTTGTAGCAAATTAAAATGGAATAACTGAATATATTTGTCAGTATCAGAACACTCAAGCACTTGGATGATCTCTACATTGTGTGAATTTTCTAACTGGTATGCGGAATTTGGCTGCTGTTACATGGAGTGGTTGAAGAGTTGTTTCTGGATTTAGTCCAGTTATAGGCAAGGCTGCTGCTGCTGTAAGTCTTGGAGTGTTATGAAAGAATATCTTTTAGGCTGACTACACCAGCAGGGAAGAATGGAGAGCTTTAATCATGAAAGCTCTCCTCCAGGTGAAGAGAAGAAGCAATGATACGAACAGCTGTAGCAGCCCTGACAAAGCTGCTGCTGAGTCGTCTTCATATTCCCATTAACCCCATGACCTCCAGTCACTCCATTCTTCTGTCTTGCTAATGCTCATAAAGATCACATTACTCCCATGTTTCCAGTATTTAGACAATGTAAATGGTTGAAATGCGAAGGCCAATAGGAGTTTTGTCATTGCTATCCACCAGTACCCCAATGGTGATGATGTTTAATTCAGCTTGGATGAATCTGGCACAGAAGCAGGAGCATGGCCTAGGGCCCAGCCACTCGTGTCTCAGAGCCTTACCAGCACGACAGGCAACACAGCAGATCCTACTGTGAATGGCACAGTGCCGTGGCCCTGTGCACAACAAAAGCAGGCAGAATGGGAACACAACTATGCCACCTGCTTCAAAGCCAGAGCCCTTTCAAAGCTGCCCACAGGTGATTTGATTCTAACTTTGCCACCCATTTGGTGGATCATCCACTGGCAAAGCTTTCAGAACCGTACACCATTATGCAGAACCCTGCTCATCTCCTCTTGGTCATCCTCACCATGGAAAGGTGCAGCACACCTCCTGTGTTGGCTTGCTCAACTGTAAGGCTCAGTCTGGAGCCTTGCTAAGGAGAACAGTCCTGTGATTGTAGTTGAGCAGCTTCTATGCTCCAGCTACTCTTGTGGCCACATTTACATTTCACCAAGAAGTTTCGCCTTTATGTGAGTTAACTGGCTATGCCAAAGGGGACTGGAAATCACAGTGTCTTCTCAAGACTAGCAAGTTATCTGGACAAGCTCTCTGTATGAAGCAGACAAGATGGAGGATATGAAGATCTAACTCACTGGATACAAACTGTAGCGTGAGTAACAAGAGGAAGTATTTTCTCTGCAGATTAGTATTTAGTGGATTAGCCATACTTGATACATTTTGCTAAGATAGTTCATAGTTTAAAACAAAATTCACAAATAAAATAGTGTCTTAGAAATTTAGGGATGGAGGTGGTTTACAGTGCTCTTATGTCAACACAGATCAGTTATATATAAGCTGAAACACCAAAAAACAAAAACAAAAACAAAAAAAACCCAAAAAAACCCACAAAAACAAAACAAAAAAAAAACAAAAAAAAAATAAAAAAACCAAAACAAAAAACAACAACAACCAAAAAAAACCACAAAAAAAAAAAAACCAAAAAAAACAAACAAAAAAAAAAAAGAAAACCACCACAGAACCAAAAAACAAACAACTTTCTAGGACTCAAAGCTGTCCTAGATTTTGCTGTGTGACAGACTATTGAGAGTCATTCTCTTAGCCAGTTTTTCTGGAATATCACAATTTACTGACAATGGCTTCTCTCTTGTAAACCTATTCTGAACTCAAATACTGAAAATATATTTTAAAGAAATTAATCACTATTTTCTAGGAAATTGGTTTGTTATTTTTGCACCCATTGCTTTTCATTAAATGATCAGATTACTTCAAAATATTATATATACATATAAATAGAAAAATGAACTTTCCCTCCTCTAGTTGAAACCCTTTTTGGTTTTCCATCTTTTTTCCCAACAGAAATTTAGCACTTTTAAAAAACTTGAGTTTAATAAAATGTCCCTCTAATGGGATCTAATGCATGTAATGTAATATCAGAAATATTCCTCTGTGTGTGATATTCAGATGAAATAGTTTTTGATCTGACACATTTTTGTATGAAATCAGTATTTCTTAAAAGATCTATATGATTGAACAGATTTCCAAGAGATCAGATTAGATTATGAGGATTCATTCCTTGGAGGTACTCATGTTTTGTAAAATGCAGAGGACAAAACCAATCGGTGTCTCCAGGCATTGGAATGAATAGAGAAGATGATGCTCCTGTTCCTGTGCCATTCACTTATCATGTAACCAGTAATATGCATAATGTGATAATACTTTACATGCTGACAAAATTTTCTTTCATATAATAATTAATAATTACTTTAAAAAAAAGAGAAGAAAACCAGCTCGGGCAAATTCTACAAACACAATTAGAGATTCACAGTGACTGTAATAAAAAAATTTGCTAGAATTATCAGAATAACAGAAATTCTATTTCAAAGAAATGCTCTAGGAATACATGGTTATATATTATAGTATTATTTATATATACAATTATATATTATAAAATAGATACTAATTA
>WBNO01023346.1:19732-35839 GCA_013400575.1 Peucedramus taeniatus
TTAATATTTCTCTGTGTCAAAATGTGAGTGGTGCGGATTTCTTTCAAGATCAAAAAAAAGATATAATAGAGTATAGCAAGAAAACATTTGAAAAATAATTTTAATGAAATTGTAGCACCAGTGCATAGGCTTTACACCGATCCTTCTGTGCATGACAAAATTCTCTATTTCCATGTGAAAAATAATTACTCTAAAAGCATCACATTTTCTAGCAACTGATCCCATCCCTCAACACTGGGAAAACCCCCTGTGTTTTGGATAAGTGCATAAGATGTAATAATGCTCTATTCTTAGAAATCTGATTATGTGCTTCAAGAAGCTTAAAAAAAAAAATCTAGCAGTGATGCATTGTCAACAGGAATGTAGAAGGGCTTTTGTGTTCCTAGGGAGGCTAAAGCTATTCTTTCCCCTCTTAAAAAAAAAAAAAAAAAAAAAAAAAAAAAAAAAAAAAAAAAAAAAAAAAAAAGAAAAAAAAAAAAAAAAAAAAAAAAAGAAAGAGGAAAAGAAAAGTGGAAAGTAAAACAAAAATTGAACCAACTCCCCAGACTTTCTAGTCACTGCAACACAGTCATGCTCATGCTGAGTAAACATGAACACAGCTGCTACAGCTCTGCTGTGTAAGAGAAAAAAAAAAATCTGTACATTTGTTGACACAGTTTCTGACATTTGGCCAGGCCACGCAGCTCCCAGCTGAAGTGGAAGACAGAAACCATATGCTGCTGGCACGCTCAGCACGAGAGACTGAGAGACGCCCCGAGCTGGCGTCCTTGTGCCTCAGGTGTGGAGAGAGGACTCAGAGCCCATTAACCACGGCAGCTCAGCCAGGTCAGCGCCCACAGTCCCAGCCTTCTGCTCTCCAGGGTGTTCCTGACGAGGGATGGACTTGGGAAGTTGGAGGAAGCCACAGCAGAGCTGCCTGCAGAAGGGGGTTGGAGCCCTGAGAAAGGAGCCGGGGACCCAGGAGAAGCCCTCAGCTGCATCCTGGGGGCTGGCAGGGGTCCCGGCAGGATCCACAGGGGAAGAACTTGTCTCACTGCCTGCGAGCAGGGATGCTGCTCACTCAGAGTCCCTGGGGACTTGGGTGTGTTTTACCACTGTATAAACTGGATCAGTGTTGCCCCTTAAAGGAAGGGGCCTCCAGCAATTCACCTTCGAATGATTTCTCTATTTCTGATACGTCATCTAAGATAACTTAGATTAAATGCTACTAATTTTGAAGTAGCATAAAATGGAGATTTATGCTTTCACTGGGCAAAGCTTCAGGATCCCTCAAAACTTTCCAGAGAATGTTGGGAGTAGATATACCTATTGGCTGCAGAGATGACATCCTTACTCCATTTTTGGGAACTGTAGAAATAGTCCACAGGTCCCCAGAGTCCAGAAGCATGCATTATTAAGTGTTGCTAGAACACAACAGCAAATATATTTCTACAAATTATTACATCTTCTCATTCATTTAAATTTGCATCTAAATGTTAGAAAAAGAGTGAAAACAAACTTGATTATATATAGTTCTTAGAAGTCTCAGCTACTTGCTATAACCTCATGGTTCAGTTATTTAATTCTGGACACTGTTCAGAGAGAGGCAAAATCAACATCCACTTGGCAGAATTTGTTTGCTTTTCTGTTCATCCCTCCATTGTTTTTCCAGTCCATCTAGATTTCTACAGAAAAACAGTATTTGTTTTCTTTTGGAAGTTGACAGAAAGTACAACATGTTATCCATAAAATAAGTGGAGGCCTTATGTGTTGCTGTTTTCTTGAGCTCCATGATAATTAGCTGTGAGTGGGTTGGACCTATACTGTTTCCACATGAGTGCCACCTCTTCCTCCCTGTTCAAATAAACTAAATGTAGAAATAATAATGAAAAATATCTTAGCAAAAATGGTCCACTCTTTATTTTTCTTTCCCTTCAGATTTGTTTCTGATCCTGTAGGCTTTGATCTAACTTGCAGGAAAATAAATGCATAGATCAAAGCAAAATCTGCAATGACATTCTAATAACATAATGTGTCTACAGGTCACATTAGGCATATGAGCAAGAGGATTGAATTTGAAAATTATTTCAAAACCTGTTGATGAGAATATGTAAAAACATGCTTACATAAACATGTTTTTGCTCAATTCCAAGCCACTTTGAACTAATTTAGAATTACTCTGGAGACTTTGTGGTGCAGTAGATCAGATTCTAGTTTAAATGACATCATGGTGACCAAATGGTGGCAGCGACTGATATCTAAATTAATGTAGACAAAAACTGTAGCTGAGATGCCAAGTATGTTAAACCCTTGAAAAGAACTAATCAAAAAACTTGTCTGGAATGTGGTGATTCCACCAAGCCGTGGTTCAGAGCCTACAAACAGTTACAGATGTAGAAATCTGTTCCTAGCTGTATGACAAAGCACTCATCTGACCACAGACAACTTCAGACTTGTCATAAGGGAGTGCAGAACTAATTTCACCAAATGGAGGTGCACCAAGGGTGCAGAAAGGTCCTTGGAGAGTATATTCCAGCTAGCAAAGCTGCTGCTGTTCACTCAGAGACAAGTTTTGCTGGTCTCGCTCTTTGGGACCCTGGTATCTCACTAGACTTGGTGGATAAAGTAGAATTGTCCCACTGAGATCAGTCCTATGAACTGAGTAGGAAGTGGTTGGGTCTTGTAGAAGGCAGACCCCAGAGCACAGCCTGGGAGAGAAGCACAGCAATTATGCAGTCTGTTTAAGCCTCTGATAAAAATATCTGACTGACTATAAATATGAAGGTAGATCTCAGGGCAATAAACTTATGTTCTTTGTAATTAAAATAAATTCACAAAAGCCTTGTTAATGGTGGTTTTCATTTTATTTAGTGAATTTTGCAATGTTAAGTAATAAACATCTTACTTCAGTGGTCAATAAGGAAACGAATAAGAATATTGGAAGTGAAAATTATAGAAGAATCTGAAATAGTTTGGTGATTGGGCTTGTCATTCTTGACTTAGTGTATGACTGCTGAGGAAAAGACATGATAATATACATATACATAATATACATAGACATGATAATGCACATGATAATATACATAGTATATGCAGGCATTACGTTTGTTATTCTAGTTCAGAACTCAGAGGCAAAAGCCTCCATCACCTGGACACAGATTACCAGGGCAGGTGCTATGTGGCTTTGATTCTGCTGTTATTCTCTGAGAGTGGTTCTCAGAGCCACTCTACCAAAATGAGGCAGATGTTGACCATTCTCCTTTAACACTTCATAGTTTCAGAGTCTGGCTCAGGTGTCCTTTTGAGCAGTGATGCCCCATCAAGATCTGGTAAAGAGGAACAAAACAAAACAAAACAAAAGAAATTACTGCAGAAAACAAAGACTGTAATCACTAAGCAAGCCAAAGACTGTCCAAAATGGTCAAAGAAAATTTGATCTGAAAAATATATAGTGTGCATTCTGTTATTTCCCTTATGGAGACAGCAGTCCTGAGAGTTATGGTTTTGTATCTTCATTGCAAGTATAAAATACCTATAATCTGTTATGTGGCTGTGGTATGCATACTGAGAAAACTCTAATTCCCATGACTGTCAACACATTTCAAAGTTTAGTGCTTATACTTGCAGTATATTACTAAGGATGTAATGATAATTGATGGAATATAAGGAATGTAAAGCCTTTTTTCTTCTTTGAGGTTAATGGCAGAAGGATAGGCTGAAAGACAGATCAAGATGGTTGAAGTTGTTCAAGAAAAATTGAAGTTTCAGCTCATCACGAAGAGTGATCTGGCTCACATATGCATTTGGAACCACAGAGTGCTGCTTTAGCTTTATTTTCTTATATCTTTTAAATCTGTAGCCCTTGCTTTTCCACTTAAAGAAGAACAATGTAAACACTTTGGTTTTTAAGTTTTTATATGCCCCGATGAAGCAGGCATATAATTGTTCAGCTTTTTAAATTGTTATTTCAGATCTTAGCTATGGAACTTCATTGAAATAAATGAGGACACTTCAACAGATAAGCAGTTTTTTCCTCTTGCTGTAAAATAATTTAATCAAATTCACTACATCAAAAGTATTTCAGTAGCAACACCTGATTTTACAAACACAAAGATTAAGCTTTTGCTGCTAGAATGTGCAAGTGCAACTCAGCTAGATGAAGTAGAGCTGTGCAGTCTGTGTCAGCAGATTTGACCCCAAGGCTTCATTATTTAGATTGTGAACTCCTGATGTGAGGAACTATCTTTCTGGTTTTTTGAGAAATCCTTGAGCTTCTTTATGAATAATAAAACCACAGCTCAAAGCCTCAGGGAAGAGGAATACTGACTGTGAGAGAGAGGGGCTTTGTACAAACAGAGGAAACCCTCACTTCAGTTGCCTTTCAGGGACTTAGAAATTAAAAAATAATTGAAGTATTTATTATGTATAATGGTCTTGAAATAAAGCTTTGAACAATGTGTATTTAGATCTCTGGATATACTTCAGCATGGGTGCCCCATACAACTCACTGAGGGATGAATGTAAATACTGAATGTATTTATCGTGTTTAGGGTAAATACAACAAAGGAAATAAAGTATGGGAAGAACCCTTATGGTCCCTTTTTCAGATGGACTTGGGAGAGGACTTACTGTGAAGGGTCTGGGGAGATAGGAGTCTCACTGCTACCTTCTAGCAATGTGTCTCACAGAGCTGTGATGCCAATGAAACCATCACCTCTTGAGCAGGTGCCAAGGAGTACCTTGACCATCCTGGTACCTTCCTGCCTGACAGCTGACCCACATGCAAGCCCACCTTACAAAGACAAATCAAACAGCCAAAAATTTACTTTGGCTCGTCAATACCAAACAGCTAAGCAGTGCAGCTTTGAAGAATTAAGTCCCATCGGTTACATTTGCAAGTAACTGGTGGGATTTTTACTCTAAACATAAGTAAAATAGCATGAGAAAAACGATAGTCTTTATCAGAAAATGAAAATTTTGATGCTTGAACCAGAACACAGGCATTTGGTGAACAACCTAGCCAAAAAGTCTTTGTCTGTGCCATTTGTAGTACCAATTCCAAGAGATTAGCAATCTAGGCAAGAATCACTCTCTCTTGGAGTGACCTGAGAATATGGCTAAACATGAGTTCCAGTAGAGTGAACACAAGGAGATCACAAAGCAATGACTTTACAGGACTGAACTAGTCTGAATACTCATTAAATAAATGTGTAATGTTGTTATACTGTCAAATTATTGGTGGGAATTTGCAAGAGCCCTCCTGCTGCAGAAATTATCAGATGATGATAATCACAGTATCTCTTTTTCAACACAGACCAACACAATGCTAGAAATTATATACAGGGGAAATCCTTCAGGGCCAGATGTAATTAGAATTTATTCCCAGAGAAAATGTTAAGAAGAAATGTATTTCCTGTAAGGACCGCTGGAGTTATGTATAAAGTTAATTGCTTTGAGACAGATAGAAAAGTAGATGAGTTCACAGCTAAGACATAGACTACTAGGGGATTTCAGGTCCTTCCATTAGTTTTTTAATCTTTGAAATTACATGTTAATTTAGAAAATATGTTAATTATCTTATTTCAATTCATCTAATCTCAAGAAAGCTCTGAAAGCCACCCAGATTTTGTGTCAATATGCTTCTACTGCCAGAAGTGGTACTTTGGACTCTCTGTGCATTAATGTATTGTTGAGAGCTATGTTAAGAGAGACACAGGACCTCCTTTCAGGTTATCTGATCTGATACTTTTCTGCATGAGTGTTTTATAGAATCTCCTTTGAAGACCTGGGGAAAAAAGAGTTCTGTGTTTTAGGGATATGAATGTCATGAAAGACTGAATGAATCAAAAAAATAAGTGTAAAATTAGATGCGCAATGATGAATGAAATATATTCTTCATTACTATTGGAAAGAAATTGTCAATGAATCACCAGTAAGTTTGCTGATGGTGATTTTACTACAGAATTGACTCCATTGTATATTGTCAGGCAGGAGATAATTTTAACTGCTTCTTTACTAATGCAAAAATAGTTACTGTAGGTCCAAGTGAAAAAACAACTGCTGACAAATATCCTCCAACTTGCTCATAACATGTACTTCATTACTCATCATCTGATCAAATCATCTGCCTTCCAAGTGCTTGTAATATTTGTTGAGAAAAATTAGCCTTTTCCAGCACCCTGCAGGACAGACAAGGTTTAAAAAAACATCCTTCTGTTAAAAAAGATGCTTCAATAGAGTAAACATTTTTTTCTTTGTATAGATAATTTCAGAGAAGAATGGAATGTACATTACTGTAAGTGGAAAAAGAATTGTGTCCTTCCCAAAAAATTAAGGACCATCCAGAATACATTGTTAGTAAAAGATCAACCAGACCAAGCAATTTAATCAGAGAATTTAGTTCCTTTTGCTGAAATGTCCAAGAATGGAATTTTTTCAAACTTACTTAGCCAATTTCAGTTTGTGCTGGTTACTCTAAGGATTACATGTAATTAAGTTAAATCTTATCCATTTTACTCAGTTCTCATAAAACAGTGAAATTATAGCAGTAACATTGTTTCTGTTCCCAGATGAGACAGCATTTCTGATAGCAATTATAAAATTCAGTTTTTGGTTAAGCGTGTGTCCTGGGGTGACTTTACGATGCTGAATTGTATCTCCATTCATCTGTTTAGCCCAGAAACAAGTTTTGCACCTTTAAAACTAGATCTGAGAGTGAAGGTGGGGAGATGCAGAAGCTGTGGAATGTCTGAGGTGACTATATTCAAAAACATAGAGATGAGAGCTTCAGCTTTCCCTCTCACGGACTGTGTTGTCTGCAGCACGGATGGGAGAGAGTGAAGAGAGCTCTCCTTTGCTTTCAGTTAGCATTTTTTTAGCTAGCTGAGGCAGAGAAGTTCCCTGGACTGTGGTTTTTCTTTTTCTTGGAAGTGATCGGCCCTGCTCTGGACCAAAAACCCAGAAAAACACTGGGAGCTCACTCCTGTGGCCACAGTGGGACGTGGCATTTCCAGCACAGGAGGGACTGATAAGAGACTGAGCGAGCCGAGCTACAGCCCATGAAAATTTCTGAATTTGCCATGTCTTCAGAACAGCGAGAGGTTTTATTGTTTAATATTATTCATTTTTTATACTTGTGGATAGTTTGCTTGTTAAATAAACATTTTCTTCCACTTTTCTACAAGGAAATATTTTCCCAAACCAGTAGGGGAAGGGGCAAATTGAGTCTGCTTTTTAGAAGAACCCCTTTGGAAGTTTCCTCCCAAATTTACCCTAAATCAGAACAGCATGCAAAAAGTCAATCTTACTTATGATCTATAATGAGAATAGCTCATATAATAAGAATTCCATGTAAAAACTGGTAGGCTTTAGTTTTGAGTTGAAATCAACATATAGCAGAATTTTTTTTATTTCAGATAGAAGGGAGCATGTGTGTGAACTGTTTGGTTTTTTGTTTAGAGGAGTGGAAACAAATTAATTCTGTAGTAGTCACAACAGCATTTTGAAAAACAACCTGGCCAAAAAAAGAACTTATGTATTTGATTGACAAATTCATACTTCCACAAGTATTAATATTTAAAATAATAATCTACATAAAGTAGCTCTATATTTAAGTATTTTAAGCTGAATTAGTAGCTTTTACTCTCCCATGCTATTTGTTGAAAATTCTCTCAAATTCCATTTAGTCAAAGAATACAAAAATAATTTTAAAAAACCCCAAAACCCAAGCCACCAACCTGAGCCTTTCACATCTTCAAGACTGCATTGTTCCTGCAGAAAGGCAGAGCGAAACAACACAGTTTATCAATTCCCCAGGGTGCAGTACTTGTAGTTGATTTTGTACACATATTGCCAGGCAATAGGGAGTTTGCTGAATGTCTCCTAACTTATGAATGTCACTGAACTCCAGGCTCAAAGAAGGTTGTTTATGACCAAAATATGACAGGCACTGAAGTCTTTGTGTGCATGATACTCAGAAGGAGAAATCTGGGAATAAGAAGCTGATACAGAACATTTGTTACAGTAATAATAAGAGATCATACTGTGGCTTTGTGGTCTGGTGCAGGCAACGTTTTCTATGAACTTCGCAACTTCCCTCCTTCATTTTCCCTGTATTTTAAAGGGGAGCAATGTCTCACTGCTTTAAACAGAATGGAAGAGCTAGCAGGGTGTTTGTAAAGCAATGCAGAAGAAACACAGACAGCCAATAGAAAGCCAAGTTAAACAGCTGTACTGAAAATGAAATAGAAATCTTTAGGAAGAAGTCCAAGAAAAAAACATCTGGCAAAGGGAGCATGGGAGGCCGGATAGAAGGAACAGAGAAGCCGAAATATTGGTTTTGTTTTGTTTTTCTCTTTGTGGATCAAACCGGCATGTCAAGTGCAATGCAATCTGTTGTTTGCACAGGAAAAAATGGGGGAAGAAAGTCTGGGAACATCCAAACCAAAGAGTGTCATAAAAATTAGCTGTGCTGTGCCAAGTAGATGGAGTGTGTGAATGGAAGCACAGGGGTACATGGGAGGATCTGGTGTTGAGCTCTACCTAGGACAGGGCTACTGTGAGAGATGATCCAGGCTGGCTGCTGTGCTCATTGGCAGATGGAAATAGGTTTATGAGTTTCTACAGGGAAGAGAAAAAATGTGGCAAAATGTCTAACATCCATTAGCTCAACTTGATAATATAGTTATGCATCAGTGAAATAAACTTCTAGAGATTGTAGAGATTTGCTTTTTTCATATTGTCTTTTCCCCAGGTTCCCTGTTGTTCTTACTTCAATTTCAGCTTCACTCTTTCCTTTTTAACTCATACTTCTTCATTTTTCCTGTACTCTTAGTCTTCTTCTGTCCTATTCCTATTTCTCTCTTTTTTCCATTGACTTGTTTGTTTCTTTTTTGCATTCCACAGTGTAGCTATGCACTGATTTTCCCAAAGCCTTGCCGTGTGTTGTTTCTTCTGTAAATAATAGCAGTGATATCTTTCAGTTGTGGTGTCCTTTTCCAGTTCTCTTGCCTACAGGTAATGTTCCTGTTCAGAGAACTGAAACCAAACTGATATCCCAAAACTTGCAGCTACATACAAACAAGACTTCATTAACAAAAAATTGACAATTAATGTAAAACAAAATAAGCAAATTAATATTGTCAGACAGTGAATTACAAGGCAGAAGATCCTGCCTGATGAGCCAAAGACTTAGTAACTTAGCTCTAAGAAAGAGATATTCTTTTGTAGGTGTCAAGAGGACAGGTGATGAGACTGATCTGAGGCAGAGCAGGTGATGTAAAGAGCAACAAAACTTAAAGCAGTGTCCAAGTTCTGGGCATAGAGTTAATTTTCATCATGGTGGCTAGTATGGGGCCATGTTTTGGACCTGTGCTGAAACAGTGTTGATAACACAGGGATATTTTGGTTATTGCTGAGCAGCCATTGCACATCATCAAGACTTTTTCTGCTCCTCACACCACCCTGGCATCAAGAAGGCTGGGGGTGCACAACGAGTTGGGAGGGAACACAGACAGGACAGCTGAGCCCAACTCACCACAGGGATTTCCTATATTATATGACATCATATTCAGCAAATAAAGCTGGGGAAAGAGGGAAGAAGGATGGCACATTTGGAGTGATGCCATTTCCCCAATCACCAGTGTGTTTGCTTGAGCCCTGTTTCCTGGGAATGGGTGAACTACTGCTTGCCCATTGAAAGTGGTGACTGAATTCCTTCTTTGCTTTGCTTCTGTGTGTTGCTTTCGGTTACCCATTAAAGTGTCGTTGCTTCTACCCCTGAGTTTTCTCAGTTTTGTTCTTCTGATTCTTTCCCTAGTCCTGCTTGTGAGGGAGTCAGTGGGCAGCTAAGCTGGTCTTAATTGCCAGCTGAGTTTAAAGAATAACCAGAACAAGCAGAAAAGGGCTTGTGTTGAAGATGCATCATGGAGCTCTGTAGGATCATTGTGAGTGATCAGATCTGGGAGTCAATCTTGTCATACTGAATGGGAGACAGAGAGGCCTATAGAAGGCCTGTGAGAAGGAAGATAGGTAACTTGTCTCCTATGTGTTAGAGAGGGAGGATCCAGCAGAGTGACATGACTGAAAAGATTTAGCTAGGTGGGTAACCCATTTAAAGCTATTTTTTCCCTTCTTCTTATAGTTTAAGCAACTTTAAAAAAAGAAAAAAAAAAAACAACAAAAAAGAACACTTGGATTCACATCACAACATTACTTCAAAAGCGATGGCTAAAGGTAGCACTGAATCTTGTGCAACTCATAATAGAATCACAGAATCACAAAACCACAGAATATCCTGAGTTGGAGGGGGCCAAAATGGATGATCGAGTCCAACTCTTGGCCCTGCATAGCAACATCCCCAGTAGCCACAGAATGTTGTCCAGATGCTTCTTGAACTCTGTCAGGCTTGGTGCTGTGACCACTTCCATGGGGAGTCTGTTCCAGTGATCAAACACCCTCTGGGTGAAGAACATTTTTCTAATATCCATCCTAAACCTCCCCTGACAACTTCAGGCCCCTTGGGTCCTGTTACAGAGAAGAGATCAGTGCCTGCCCTTCCTCTTCCCCTCATGATGAAGATGTAGATTGCTATGAGGTCTCCCCTCAGTCTCCTCCAGGCTGAACAGAACAAGTGACCTCAGCTGCTCCTCATAGGGGTTCCCCTCATGGCCCTCCTTTGGACACTCTCCAATAGTTTTATCTCTCTCTTATTGTGGCACCCAGAGCTGCCCCCAGCACTCGAGGTGAGGCCGCCCCAGCTCAGAGCAGAGTGGGACAATCCCCTCCCTTGCCCGGCTGGCGATGCTGGGCCTGATGCCCCCCCAAGGACACGGGTGGCCCTCCTGGCTGCCAGGGCACTGCTGACCATGTTCAACTTGCCATGGACCAGGACCCCCAGGTCTTTCTCCGTGGCACTGCTTTCCAGCACCTCATTCCCCAGTCTGTCTGCGCATCCAGGGCTGCCCCATCCCAGGTGCAAAATCTTGTTCACCTTCATAGAGCTGGTGATTGTTCAACTCTTCACTTTGTCTAGTTTTTCTGTAGGAGCTTTCTGCCTCTGAGACAGTCAACAGTTCCTTCTAGTTTTGCATTGTCTGCAAACTTGCCTAGTATCCCTTCCAGTCCTGCATCCAAATCATTAATGAAGATGTTGAAGAACACAAAGCCTGAGGAGAAGCCCTGTGGAACCCCACTAGTGACAGGTCCCCAGTCTGATGTCACCCCATTCACTGTAATCCCTTGTGCTGACCCGTGAGCCAGTTGCTCACCCAATGCTTGATGTGTTTATTCAGTTGCGTGCACACATTTTGTCCAGAAAGATTCTGTGACAGACAGTATCTGAAATCCAAGAAGATTATGTCACCTGGCTTCCCTTAATCAACTAGGTGTGTTACCTTGTTGTAAAAACAAATCAGTTTTGCTAAGCAGAACTTTTGTCTCATGAGCCTGTTTTGGCAATGACCAATGACTGCATTATCCTTTAGGTGTTTTTCAATACATCCCAGAATAATCTTGTCCATAACTTTACCAAGAACTGAAACGAGACTGTAACAGGCCTGTAGTTTCCAGGGTCCTCCTTTTTTCCCTTCTTGAAAACTGGGACAATGCTCTCCAACTTCCAGTCAGCTGGAACTTCTGTGGATTCTAAAGACTGCTTGAAAATCATTGAGAGAGGTTTTATGATGATATCAGCAGGTCTTTGACTATTCTTGGATGAATCCCATTATGCCCCAGAGATTTGTAGGAATACAGCTGGAGCAGCAGATCCTGCAAAGGAATTGGTCATTCTCGCAGTCATGGTCCTCCAGCTCAAGGCACTTACACCCTCTTGATGCATCCTCTGTATTGAAGAGGCAAAAAATGCATAAACACCTCTGCTGTGTCACTGTCTCTGTTTGTGATGTGACTATCTTTATCCCATTATAGGCTTCTATTTTTACACTGCCTATTGCCATTACTATATTTTTTAAAACTCTTTTTACTGTCCCCCTCAACTGTGGCCAGCTTCAACTCCACTTGAGCTTTGTCTGCACAAATTTTCTCCCCACAGTGATGAGCGGCATTTTTGTATTCCTCCCACGTCACCTGACATTGTTTCCACTGAGCATACACCTTCTATTTTTGCTGTATTTCCAAGGAAAGATCCTTGTTCAGCCAAGCAGGCCTGCCTTGTCTGCTTAACTTCCAACATTTAGGAATTGCCTGCTCCTTTGCCCTTAGGAGGTGATGTTTAAAAAGTGACCAGCCCTGACAGCCCTTAGCACTTGCAAAAGCATTTTCCCAGGGTACCTTACCGACTGATTCCCTGAGCAGCCTGAAATCTGCTCTCCTCATGTCCAGAGTTGAGGTTTTGCTGACGCTTTTCCTTCTGTCAACAGAGATTTTTCACTCGATCCCTTTATGGTTGCTGTGGCAAAGACAGCCACCAATCTCCACTTCGCTACCAAGACCCTTTCTCTCGGCAAGCAGTAGATCAAGAAGAACATCTTTCTGAGCCTGCTCTCTAAGGACCTGCTCCAAAGAGTTGTCATCCAGGTGTCTTAGGAACCTTCTGGCACCAGCTGTGTGATGCTCACAGTTAATTTCTGACGACTTGAAGTCCCCCATAAGGACAAGGTCAGTTGACTTGGAAGCATCCCAAAGTTCCTCAAAATCATCAGCACCATTGTCCAGGCTGGGTGGTCTATAGCAGACTCCCATGATGGCATTACTTATTTGCCTCTCGATTCTTACCCAGAGGCTCTCAACTGTGCCATTACCAACTGTGAGCCCCATACATTCTAAACCTTCTAAAGTATATAGAAGGGTTAGAATGTATGGAGCTCACCCCTTTGTCCCTCCACCTCTCCTACCTGCCTACCCCTCCTGAGGACCCTGTAACCATCCATCAGAGCACTCCAGTCACAGGAGTCATCCCACCAGATTTCATTTATGCCAGTGATGTCAAATCTCTGGGACTGGGCCAAAACTTTGAGCTCCTCCTTTTTGTTCCTGATTCTCTGTGCATTAGTGTAGAAATATTTCAAGTGTGTAGGAACATTTCATTGTAGCCAATGCCTGGTGAAGCATATTAAGGCATCTCATTAGTGCTCATTTCCTCAGGTTTTGGCACACCATCCCATTGTTCATCACTGGTTTTGACACTTCCCTCTTATAACCTAGTTTAAAATTTTGTCAGCAAGCCCTGCTAGAGCCTACGGCTGTTTTTCCCATCTGAGATAAGAGTGTCCCATCTGGGATCAGGTGTTGAATAGATCATCTCATGGTCAACAAACACAAACTTTTCCCCCTGACACCAATCTTGGAGCCATGCATTGACTTCAAATATCTGCCTAGCCCTAGCAATATTATTCATTGTTACTGGAAAAACTGAGGAAAGCACTACCTGTGTTCCTGATCCCTCATCCCAGGGCCCTGAAGTCTCTTTTTTTGCCCTCAGACTTCTCTTTGGAATTTTGTCACTTCCAATGTGAACAATCAATAGCAGATAGTGATCAGAGGGCCTTATTAGACTGGAGAGTTCTCCAGTGATGTCCCTCCTCGGAGCCCCTGAGAGACAGTAGACTTCCCTGTGAGTCTGTATGTTGGGCTCTCTGTTACCCTTATAAATAAAGGAGTCTTATTAAAACTACCTTTCTTTTCCTCTTAAGAGAGGAGATCCTGATGTGGGGTACAGTTTGTGTTATTTTAGGAGGCTCCACAATTCCAGATGGACCATCACCCAACTCATCAGCTGTCTTCTAGTTCCAGAGCCTCATACCTGTTGTGGAATGTACAAGTCCTTTTTGTCAAATTCTGGGAAGGAGGAGGAATGGTATCCTCCTGGTATGTGCCATGACCTGCTTCCAGCTTTCATCTTGAACAGACCCTTGGCTAACAGTCCTTTGACTAATTTCCCTGCGAGGTTTGGAGTCCACATGCTTCTCCACTAAAATGAAGGCTCAAGACTTCTAAGAGTCTTAAGGCTATAGGGTCTCTGAAAATAACTGGTTCACTTGAATACTGTGTAGCCTGTTCACTTCTTCCTGTAGCTCCTCAACCTGGTGACACAGTTTCTCAACCACTGCAGACTTTCTGCCCCAGCCTGAGAGGCAGCCAATGATCTGGAGAGCTGTGTCTACTGTCAGTGGTCTGTCTGTCTGTCTGTCTGTCTGCAGGTCTCTGGCATGGCTGGTTCAGTGACCCTCACAGCAACATGGGACTGAGCTTCAGGACATGTCAATACCATGTCTGAGGAAGCTTAATCTAGTATGCTAAAAAGACTGGGGCTGAAAGGACCTCTTTGTTCTTCCTCACCAGCTACTTGGTCCGTTCCCTGACTCAACTGGCTGCTCTCAGATAGTCAGAGTGGAGCCCTTCCCTCACGGCCCTGCCTGCAGGAGCTGCCATGTCCTCATTGCCCTGCCCTGCCCTCACTGCTGTGCCATGTCCTCAGTGCCCTGCCCTGCCCTCACTGCTGTGCCATGTCCTCACTTCGCTGCCATGCCCCTGTTTGTTGTCCAATGGCTTCAGAGTTGTGATGAGGCCTGGGGGCTGCTGGATGGGTTCCCGAACTTGGGAACCCCTCTGTACAGCTTGATCTCACTCTCTGGTCTTTGCTTCAGTCACCGCCACTTCGAAACGAAGATGTAATTGCAAAAGTTTCAGTGTAGACTTGCAGTTGGATACAAATTTTCCCTAAGTACAAAGAGGACAAAGAAGACATGTAAAGTCCCTACCTTCATCTGAAGATAATAATACAGATAATACAGATGGAAAATAGTTTTAGGCAACTCCTTTAGAAAAGGTCTTCACAAGATAATATATCTGTTTCTGGGCCACGTTTCTCCCAGACTTTTTCCAAGAATATGGCAAGCCCTTTTCCAGTGCTGTCAGGGACAAAGATTATAAAGTATCAGATTCCAAATGCTGTCTCAGTGCAAAGTCCCTGCTCAGAACCCAGTTGAAGTACACTCACCTATTCCATTCAGCTCAAGGTCATGTCCCACTCATACAAATCAATCAGTCAATCAATCAATCAATCAATCAATCTTATTACTTTTTTCCATAATTGATATCACTAAACTGATAGATTAAAAGGCATCAGGTCAGCCTGAGTACACATACAATAAGCTTCAGAATTCCTGTCATCTCATCTTCTAAAGTATAACAGCTTTAGTGAAATTGTTATTTTACTTCTGTCAAATTTGGATAACTTTTCAAAGCAGTGATGTTATTTAATCTAAATGGGATTATTTCCTTTCTCAATATTTTCATCATATAATTTACTGTCAAGCATGCAGGAATTTAGCAGCACCTCCTCATCAAGCATGCAAAACAAGAATGGTTAGCAATCAATGAAATACATGAAAATCATTCAAGAAGTTCTTATACAAAGAGCCTACTTAGACTAAAGTGTACTACTTTTCAGGTGGAAACCATACTGATAGACTCAAAGCTAATAGCCTGCAGTAGCTTTGCAGTGTGCTGTGACATCCTAAGTCTCATTAACATCGATTGTATATATGGTTCAAAGAGATAAAATACACCAGAATATTAAAATTAATGTAATGAAATACAAATCTCAGTGCAGATGTGAAAATATTAAGGATCTAATTTGGCTCGCTCATCTAGTTAATTACTCCATCACAGTGCATTTACCTCCGTGCAGGAGGGTTGACTGAGGCCCTAATGTCTGCAGGTCAAATCTGTTCTTTGTATTAGAGGGAAATAAATAACCTTGAAATTACGGGTTTAGAAATATACTTCTTGGCTATTTTTAGGAACACAGTATAATCCTAACATTTGGCTTTCATTCCATTCTCAGTTACAATGAATAATAAGTAAGGAAAACATCAGTAACATGTTGCATTTACTTAATGCCCTTCATTTGATGATTTTAAGGTCTTCATGGTCATGAATAAATTAAGCGTTAAGACAACAGTCTAGAAGTAAGTAGTTTTGCTGTATAAGGAAGAAAATGAAACATAAAGAATGACATGAATCACCCAAGTTGAATAATTGCCTGACTGGGACACAGAACCTGGACACTTGAGCTCTTGCTTTTCTACTAACCACTAAGCATATTTTCTGAACTTGGTCACTTGGAGTGCTTTGCATGGGAAAAATAAAAAAAAAAAAAAAAAAAAA
>WBNO01023347.1:1442-63328 GCA_013400575.1 Peucedramus taeniatus
AAACCAAAACCAAACCCGTTCCAAATCTGGTTTTGTGACTTCCCATTGGTCTAGTGCTCACCTTAAACAAGTGGTCTGCCTTAATCCTGGTCATTTTTCTATCACCCCGCGCCTCTCAGCTCCCCAGAAAAAAAGCTGCAAACACCCACCACCCTTTCTTCACTGGTCACAGGAGTCATGGCATGTCTGGAAAACAAAAGTCTAAATCCAAATCAGCAGTTTTCATATTCTATGCTTACTACTCCTCTTCCCTGAGCCATAACTGTAATGCTATCCCTGAAAGATTGTTCACTCAGGTTCAAGTACAGGTTTATTTTGTTTTCAGATCCAAGTGGAACCCGGTGTTCTGCACTTTGATTGCCTTGTGGTGTCCCTGTGCTCTCTAAACTGGCAAGAGATGAACAGACAAGCTGCTGAGATTTTTCCTCTTGTTATTTATATATAGTTTCTGCAGATGAATGGCATTTTTTCTTGCTAAAGTATTTGCTCTGGTAAAGTGTGTGTGTATGAGTGTGATTGATTGTTTTGCTTGGTAAGGTTGTTTTTTTTTTTCTTTTTTCTAACCTGTGCTCAAAGGGAAGCAAGCTGACAATGCCATTTCCCTGATTACTAAGCAAGAGATGAGCTCTGTAACTCTTTGTACAGCACAGGGTCAATTGCAAATCCACACAGAACATTTCAATTGTAGCTACAGCCTGATTGTCAATTCATTTCTAGTGTGGCTTTAGGCTCAGTTCAGTCAATTGCAGTGATCTGCTAAGTTCATACCCACAGAAGAATGCTCTGTCATGCTGGCACTGGCAGTGTGCTGCTCAGAAGTCATAAACACCACCAAACTCTAATGCTGCAAAAGCTCAGAACTTGTCACTGCCACCTTGCCCTGCAGGGACAGCTCCAGCAAGATTTATTAGGTTGTAGTGTATCAAGCATTTCGTTCTTAGCACAACTGCCACAGGCTGACTTGAAGGAAGAGAAAGAGAGGAGTGAATACAAAAAGCTCAGGAAATGGAGCCAGGACCCTCAGCTGCTGGAAACTCCTCCCAGATGTAAAAGTGCCACGCCAGCTGCCCAGAGGAGGAGACTGGCCAGGGGACAATGACTGCTGTTGCCTAAATGAGGACACCTCACAGAATTGCTGGCCAGAACTTTTGTGATGAGACTTCTGTACTTAGTGTGGGATTAACCTGGCTTCAGTTTATAATAAAATTGGATGTGTAATCAAATCTTATCATCTAGGTTCCCTCTGTACTCTGCAGGGAGAGATGGATCTGAAGAATTTGATTTATCCACTTAACCTTAAACAAGCTGCCTCCTGCAGATGCTTGTCTCTATGCACCTTCAGTTTAAACATCAAGAGCCAGATGAGACCAGAAACAGCTGTGTATGGTATGATGGCAGCTGCAACTCAGATTTGCAAAGCCTTTTTTATGTATTATGGCTCCTAGTCTTTTTTTGTCCAAATTGTTATTATCAGGTTTAAATTTTGTTTAGCTATTCTCTTTTTCAGCAATATAAAAGTGCATGATGGCCATGAGGGAGCAAGGCAAATAACTTCAAGCACATGGAAGGTCCTACTCAGCAAAAGATGTAAGCATGTCCATAAATCCTTTGCCTCTGTGACAAAAGCAGGCCCTGAGTACAAAGAATCAATCAGGAGATCGAGGTCTCTTTCCTGGAGCTGCCAAAGAGTGAAAACCCCCTAAAACTTCCTTCTAATTTGTTTTGAGTCTTTTATGAAGTGAGATTGCTAAAAAGTCATTCAAAGAACAATAAAAGTCTTGGTCTCTTAGGTGATGCTGAGCCTTCTGTTCTGCAGGTTTAGTGTTTTACTCACAGAAATTATTATTCCTTGCTGTGGTCATGTGGTTTTTACACTTGGCAGTTATTCAGTGGCCAACAGGGACACAGCCAAACCACTACAAATACATTCACCAGCCTAATATCTCAGGCTGAGGTAGCTCAGCAGTAATGGTATGGAGAGCAGACACATTAAATTTCTGTCTGGTTTGGCAGCTACGCACCCTGCGAGTGCAGAACTGAAAGAATTAAACTTTTGCCATTAGCTTTCTTTTATATATTTCTCTTTTAATACCTGACATAGCTTTTCCCCAGGCATGACAATGGCTAGCCAGGCAAGAGAAGGCTTAATAAACTGAGAGATGAAATCAGCTGAGAAAAGGCTATGTGGAAACTGGCAATGAGAAGTCTGTTCCCTACAGTAGAATTGACTGTAAAACAAAAATATAAATTTTCTGAATGCTGTTTCCTCATTTTAACTCAAGATGCTAAACCTCTGTAGTGTCTTCTGAAAAAGATGAATTTATAAACAGCATGACCTTAAATGAGTCAACATGACCTTTCCCAGACATATAGCCCAGTAAATATTTACTGAGCTTTATTTCATAGGCATTAACTCATTGCTAATATAAAAAGCTTTCAGGCTGCTAGACAATGCAATATGTAATCCTATCATTCTGACATTTAAGAATATGCACAGTTTAAAAGTGATAATGATTTTCTTTCCTAGTTACCTTTTAGATATGAGTTCACCATGTATTTGTTTATGCTGTAATTTTCTTCTTCCTTTTATGAAATATTTTTGTGGCCAGTGAAAGGGAAGGATAAGGATGAAGGATGATTACGTGGATTTTTTTTTCTTTTGTCTTCTATTTAACTCACAGCAAGTGGTGCTTTCATACATAAGCACTGGTCATTTTGCATTATGTTAATCCAGGCAAAAATACATTTAGCCTGGTTGTCCGACTGCCATTTGCAGGTCTTAATGTGGTAATAATTCACAGTAACTCAATAACTGCAGTGTAAATATACAAATCTCTTTTATCTCCTCAACTCCTGCACTTCAAATTCATGCAATACATACATTGCCCAAGGTCTTCCCCAACTCTTTGACTGAACCAAAATATTTTCATGATGCTCCTGGGAGCACACCTGCCTGTACTTTAGAATTACAAAACTGATGTGGCTCTTTTATCCTAAATGTGAGCATAAAAAGTCAGAAGGAAAGTTCTGTAAATGTATATGGTGTCTTATGACACAGATGAATATCAAATATCCTTCAAAAAACCAGAACTGGGCACCAAGGTATTTTTTATGTCAAGTTTATTGTGCACCCTTAAACCTCTCCACCTTCACAGCGGGATCCTTCACATACATGTACAACAGAAAGATGTAAGAAAGGCACACTGGCATCACTGAGCCCCTGTGCTAACAGAAGCAGCTTCATCTCCGAGCCAAATGAGTGGTTTCTCTTAGTTATTTATAGCCCTTTTAAATTTTAATCAGTTTATTTACTTATTCCCTGCCAGGTCCCTACTGACCACATTCAGTGTTCCCTCCTCTTCCACTCCAGTGTGCTCATACAGCAATGAAAGCTCTTTATTGCCAGTATCAGTCTACAGTGCTGTTTCTCAGCTCAGGTTTACTCTGGATGCAATCTTTGCCTCCTAACTCAAGTGCCAGCAGAGCCAATGGACAGAAGTACACTCCTGACCAAGCTGTTTCCTACCAGCCTTTAGGCATTTAAAGCAGCAGAGAAGGAAGAAGGCTGGTGTTTCTTTGGGGTTCTGTTTTTGTGGCTGACAATAGGTTACATCAAGTATTGCAGCTCTGGGCATGTTTCTGTGAGGATTTCTCAAGTGATGAAAGAAGTGGGGAGAGCCCACAGAAGAAACCTAAGGCTTAGTGAGTCATGGAATTTTCTGTCCACCCCCCCCAGACTTCAGAGGAGAAACTCATCACCCAAAAGCACCCTGAGCTCCCTGCAATTCACAGCAGCAAAAGTCATTTGCAGGCAACAGCTTCCCCACAGCTTAATGAAACACCTCTGCACTGAGTTCAAGCACCAGGCAAAACTGACTGGCTTAAATTACCACAAAGATTAGGACCATAAACACAATCAGTTGGCATAGCTCAGTCTATAAACAAAAAACTGTATTTACCTAGGTAACAAAATCACCCATGCTGTCCTTTCTCTGCTGCTGCAAACACTTAGAGCATGCATGTGAAAGTGAACATTGAGGCTTGCACTAAGTATTTGCATGTTTATGAATAAACTGTAATCAGTTTGACAGTATTCTTTCTTGCCTTATTAGCCCTGTAAGCTCTTCATTCAGACCTCACACTTTGCATACCAAAAGGCAGAGAAAAACATCAACATCCTTGTGAAGTTGCACACAAGCACAGAATGTCTACATAAATAAGAAAATTAGACCCAAAGACTAGAGACCGTGCTCCAAAGAGCAGCAATGTCATAGTATTGGTAAAATGTGGTAAAAAGAGAAGCGGGGGAAATGTGGATGTTTTTCCCCATTTGTCTTTGCTTGAAAGAGGGGAAAAAAAGAGACATGCATGACTGATGGTAATGGAAAACCTATTTGTGTCCAATTCACTGGAGAAACAGTACAAGGACATATCATCCTTGTGAAATAATTTGTCCTGTATTCCTTGAGCCAGATGAAAGTCCCATTATGTACAAAACAACACGTGCAGATGAATACAGATTTGGGAGATCTATTATTCTCTCAATACACTGCCTTGGTGTAACCTCTGTCACGAAAAAGGTTCTTTCCAAGTGCCTCACACTGTCATAAAGTGTGACTTTTTCCACTAACCTAGAATAGATTTGAAAGTGCACAGCAGCACCGAGGAGTCATTCATGATTAGGGCTCTTGCTGTGAAACAAAACTGGCACAAGCTCCTGGAACCTACAGCAATTAACAAGTGTGAAATCAAAAAGTCACACCACACCGATTGTTCCCTGAGCAAAAATAGAATGAAACAGCTACATCTCTATAGCCCTGGATGGCTTTGCAATTCAGAGAGACCTTTATGAGCACATAACAGCTTCATTCCCTCAGATGAGGCTGGTACTGATGTATTTGAACCTCTCAAAATTTTCCTCTTCACCCCGCTACGAGGTACAAGGTACGCTTCTCTCAGATGCTGCTCATTACTAATTCCCTCACCTGACATGAAGTTTGTGGAAGAACAGAAGATTTTTGAGATCTAAAGAATGATTATGAAGTGACACAGGTATGATAGCAAATCTAAGTTTTTTTCCTCTTGCAGTGCTAAAGAAAAAAAAAACCAAAAAAACAAAACCCACCACAGAAACAAGGCCCAGTAGTCTGCCCAGTGCAGCACAGAGCACTGAAGCCTCCTCAGCCTGCAAGCCATTGTGCTGCCTCTAAATTTTAAGGGCTTACAGAGCAACTCCATCTTCCACATCAAACTGAGCAATAAAAGAAAACAAAAAAGAAAAAAAAGAAAAAAGCTTTGAGGCACCATTCTTGGTTGAAATCTGCTACACTCACATTTCAAATAATCAATTCCAAACACACAAAATGATGGCTCGGCCAGGAAAAAAAGCAGTCTGCATCTACACATGATAAAACAGAATCTGGAAGGTAAAGACCATGCTGGTTTACTAAGCTGTCCTAGAAAAGCCAGTAGCTCTCATTCAGATGCAGGTCAGAAAAACAGAGTTGCCCAATTTGGCCTGAGTATAGCTGATGCTACTGTTGATTTCTGTTTGTTAAGAGACCTTAAGTATTTTACCTGAAGCTGAAAATTTTGCATGTTATTTAATTCATAATTCTATTTTGAAAAAATTATTATGAATATATTTAATGTCTGCATCTTACATGGATGGTTTTGGTTTGTTTTATGGTAAGTATTTCATGTGAACTATTCCTAGAAATTTCAGAATGCTTTAGCAAAAGCAGCTCAAGAATGAAGAGCAAGGGAGAAAGACCAAGAACACAGATAGAATAATCATTATAATTCAAACAAAATTTCTCAAAGGGCAGAAGATGCTACAACTGCCAGAACTAATTGATTTGATTCTACACACACAAAAAATGATAAGAAGGATTTTGTACTGGTAAGATAGATATATTTTTTAAGAGGGATTTAATTAAATATCCTTCAGATTTTATTTTTTTCTTTGAAATTTTAACTGTCAGGCATCATATCCAAAAGAAAAAAAAAAGACCAAACAATACCATCCAGGAAGTAATTATCTGCATGAAATGTGTGTTTGACTTCTTTCCTGCTACAGTGATCTCTGGCAGAGGGAGAAACCAAGGAAGTTGGGGGAGGAAGGGAAAAAAAAATGGATTCAGTAATTTGAGAAGCTAAATACATTTCTCTGTGTCTCAATTAACAGAGGGAGGGCTTGTTCTGCAGTGGGAGCAGCACCAGGTGGGGAACAGCAAGGTCCATTTCAGTGAACGTGTGTCATGTTAGAAACTAGAGGAACAGAAGGGGCTTGACACAGCATTATTTGTTGAGAATAACAACCCCCTGGAGCCACCACTCATCAGAGCTATTGCTGCACCTTGGGTGAGCAAATCTGGGGCTTGCCCAGCTCCAGCAACTCCAGCTCTGCCCTCCTCTGCTGGCTCCAGTTCAACATTGCATATTTGTTTGTCAGTTTTCAAGGTGGATGCATTGCTTACATTCTTAGAGCCCAGTTTATAAATATTTTATTTCTCCTGACTTTGGTTTAGGCCAGCTCCTGTTATCCTAGATAATTAAGAGTTGAAGTGAACACTTAATATTTAAAACATGTCTCCTGTGTGTTTTGATGATGTCAGCTTTCATATTGAATCCTTTCACTGGTTATCCTGCACACACTAAGGTTTTATCCTTTTCCACTCAATACTTTTGCTGCCATTATTTGATGCCACTCTTTCCCATTGCCTGCCTCCTATTCTGCCAGTAGCAGGAAACACAAATACCTATTTCTGCTTCTGCCTCTACTGCTCCCTGTAAATGATACTGTTTTGCTATCAATAATCAAGAATGCCACCTTTATATAGAGGTTTGTAATAAATCTCAACAGCTTCTGTCAATTTGCTTCATATATATATTTAAAAATTACATAAAAAGGAAGCATATTTCATATAAAACTTGTATATGGTTTGCTCTTATGTTCCTCACTTTTAAAATGAATTTTTAAAAACCAGAAACAGAAGTGTTTTGTATCTCCAACCAATTTATCAGTGTTAAATTCCTCAGTCACTGTCTCTTTCTTCCATATTGGTTGTTTGTTTTTTTTTCTTTCTCGCTCCTGACTGATGCTGCTCCTCTGGAGACTAAGCTGGTTACCTCATCTCTCAATAGGTTTCCAGCCCTACCAGGAGCTCTCAATGCTCCTTCAGCCTGCATTGCAGCCATCCAGCACAGCTATGGGATAATAAATCTACTTTAATTTTCATTTTCTGCTCCCCAAAAGGATAAGGGTTCAGCATCTCCTCTGTTCAGTGCAAAGGACGTCACCATCCTTGACACTCAAGAGCCTGACCTGAAGCAACATGACAACCCCACCAATAATTTTGTTTGAAAAGCCTTCAGTTGTGAACTGTTTTCTAGTGTCATTCATGGCAGCCCAGAAAATCCTTCTGCTAAGTTTCCTCTGATTTTGTGCACAGAAACAGTGCTTTTTGACAAGAGACCAAGAAAAGTCAGCCTGAAGTAATTGTGCATTCCTCTGCGCACGACCGCTGCAGTGACTAATCCCAATTTGCTCCCTTAACTCCATCTCTCCCTCTCAGAAGGCAGCTCAGTCCTGAAAACAAATGAGAATGGAGGAGAAAAGGCAATTTTTCCTCACATTATCTCCCCCACCACGCTTCCTCCCACTCCAAATTCAGTAGCAAAGGAGAATGTTTTGGTTCACTAGCTGAGCTTACATTCCCAGGTACTATGTTAACAAATGAATGTTTTGAATGAAAGAATGTTTTTGGTTAATTATGTGGCTCTGCTGCTGCTATTGCAGCTGACTGGGAAAGATGAGAAAATCTGTGTGGTTTATGGTACAAATTTGATGTGGGAAGTGCTCAATCCATAGACTTGTTGGGCCATCATTCAGTTTCCCAGGAAATTTGGGAGCACTTCAGTCTTAAACTGAAGAATTTACCAAAGCTGATATCAAGATTGGAAAATGCTCTGTATTTCTGTGATATGGTATCTCTCATTGCAGAATATCAAAGTACTTTTCTAATACATGTTAATGAGCCCTTACAAGATTGCTATAAATACAGTATCATGTGTATATGACTCATGTGGCTTATTAATTTTACATCACCTACCCTGCTGCTTGAGCAAGAGTGACAGAGCAGCATTCAGGCAAATTCCTCTGTGAGAACTTAGCCAAAATAACAGTACCTGTGTCTTCAGGGGTCAATCTGCCTCAAGGCTGATTCTAGTTAGCAAGATTCAATCTGAGAGAAATGTTCCCTGCTTACCATGGCCCTCCCAGTACAGTTCTCTTGACAAAAATTTAGAGCATTCTTCTAATAAGAAAATAAAGTCTAAAGCAATGTATAACAGCTCCTAGGTTAAACATCCCATACTATGCCAGTGGTCTACAGCAGGGTGCAAGGAAGAACAGAATTTTGCTGGGGGATGAATATGGATCCAAAAGGCATAGATCCTCAATGGGACTTGATTTTAATTTAAAAAGCAGGAGGAAAAAGCAATATTTAATCTCTTAAACTTACCTATGCCCTTAACTGAATGACATTTTTACTTCACTTAATTAACTATTAACACTGAGTTCCAGAAAAGCCCTTTGTAATTTCAAAGTGTTCACTCTACTCCTGTGGCAATTACCCCATTAAGAGGTTCCACAGGCAGAGCAATGATGAAGACACATGAAGGATTTGTTTGCTTGGTACTTTACAGGAGCTGGGATCCAGACAGAGACTTTTTAATTGAGATAAACAGGGCTCTGTGCTCATACAGGTTGATGAGAGGTCAAGTATATCAGCATGGGGTGAGCACTAGCCAGTGTAGCTTCCTGCTAGTTTAGGGGATGGGAAGGTAAAATGATGCCTGGCTGTAAACCACCACATGTTAAACAAATGGTTAAAGGCCCCACAGAGTGTAAATAATAGACCTGAAACCACAATAACTAGATTTCTCTAGCCCAGTCTCAGTGGAATCAAGAAAGGTGGATCAAACCACCCATTTCATAGTGATTTCTTTCTTGCACACAGGATGATTGATGTGGTGGAGTTCAACCCAAACATGGCAGGCAAATTTCACCAGCAGCATTCACAGAGGGGAGAGAACTGAGACAGGGTGGAGGGAAAGGAGAAAACCCCCAGGAGCTGCATTGCTCTCTCACAGAAAAAAAAAAGAGGAGAAAGTGGAGAGGAAGATGATTCCTTCTGTCCTCCAAACAGGAGAAAGGACAGAGAGCATCTTCCTAGGTGTCAACTAAACCCAGCAGCTCCCACCCTTCCCACACTGAAACCCACACTCATTTCATAAGACAGTTAATGGTTCCTCTCCAACCAGAAGCCAAATAACTCCAAACTTCTCAATATTCAAATCCAAGAGCAGCTTCTGTAGCTAGAGTGTAACTCTGAACCCTGAGCCGTCCATATCCACAAGTTTCATTCGTTAATTGCTACAATTATTTAGAATTCAAATCTCCAAATTTTGATTTAAATGGAAAAATTCTCTGCCTTTGTCAACTCAAAAAACACACCGAAGTTTAAACCTGTTTAAGTGATGCACTTAAGCCTTTCCTCTAGTAATTAAAGATTGAATTAAGAACTTTAAAAGGTTTGAAAGGCCATTTAAAAGGTTTTTATCTCAGCCTGGTTCTGCTATACTGAAAGTGGTGTACATGGATGTGTTCTGTTTGTCAGTACAAAAATGCTCTGACATTGCAAGAATTTCGTCTGAAGCAGAGGGAGAAGCATGAGAAAACTCAAGTACATCTGCTTGCACTTGAATTGCTCTTACCCCAATGGCCTTTGAATTGCCAAGGATGATCAACCCATGAAAAGCTAAAAAAAAAATGGTGACAAAACATGTGCAATCACCTAGGGAGAACCTGAGAGAAACTGCTGTGCACTGGGACCAGTCAGTCATGGACTGTCTGGGGGACAGCTGCTTCCACAGCCTGAAAAGGCTCCTGAAAGGAGGGCACAATTTGGCAAAATCAGTGTTCTTGTGAAACACCTGAGAAGTTATAATTGAGGTGGCCCCTATCCACAAGAGTTAATAACTTTGGAGAGGGGGAGAAATGACCTTAGGATCCTGCTTTTATTTCAGGGGAGGAAAGAAAAAGACAGTTGGGAGTTAAGGAGGTCAAGAAAGGAGGTGAAAAATCCCATGCAGAGTAACTTATTTCTTTGACCAGCAGAAAGTTGGGGAAGCTGCGCAGATTTTCAAGACCAAAAGCTCCAAATCTGGTACTTTCCACTAATTATATCTGCAAGGGAGTTGTATTATTTATATGTATTTTAAATTGGCTGGTGACCTGAGCTGTATCTATTACAGTCCAAATGCAGTTTGCATAGCATTCATTATATAAATGAGGTTTGAAATGAACATATCTGTTTACTCAGAAGACATCCATTTAGTGAGCTGGCATTTCTTCATTACCCAAAATGTATGATAATTGTCCATGTAATTCCTTCAGCAATTTAATTGCACACAGTCCTGCTCCTCCATGGAAATTATCTGTCAACTCCACATGATAATTATGCATCAGTCTCAGTTAATATTCAATCACACTGTTGCATACGTAGGGCTGGCTTGAAACTGGATTCAATTCACAGTAAGGTGAGCACCTCTTAAAAACCTACAACAACAAGGTTTTTACAACAAAACTAAAAACAATTCGGTGATTGAAGTGCTGCCATGGCACATGGTGTGGTGTATGCTGCCATATCAGAATACATACAGCTTCTGCACACATATAATAATTCCAGGGTGAAAGGCAATGGTAAATCAGGATAGTCACATTCTGCCCTGAAAGGAAAGATTCCCTCTGCAGGTAGGGTGGGAGGAGGCGTTTCTGCAACTGGAAACAAATTTTGCATTTTGCACTAAACTGATCCAATTTATTCTACTTCCACTGGAAACCTGGCTCATTTCCAATGTAAGTTTGCTGCAAGCCTGTCTAAGTTTTATGGTGCAGAGGGATTCGGTTCTGACAGGAAGCATTTCTCAGCCCTGGCACATCTGAGGCTGAGGTACAGATCTTGAGGGAAATCCCTGAAAGATGGAATCGACATTGCCCTCAGATCACGTACAAGATACTAAGTCAGGCTCCTTGTTTACTGTCACCTCCAATTTATCCTCTGTGAGACAGCCCAAAACAACGTGTACCACAGAAGGAAAAGAAAAGCTTGCAACAGTGTATGTGATACAACCAAGCAGATCTGTCAAAAACACCTTATATATGTATGTATGTGTGTGTGTGCCTATCCCCATAAAACCACAAAGAGTATTCAGATGACTTGCTCAAAATAAATGCAAATCCCCAAGCCCCAAAAAAATCTGACAGAAGAAGGTCTCAGCAGCTAAAAATGTAAGTTTGAAAACTGAAAAGGATAAACTCACAATCTAGGTCAGATTTTGTGATCCATTGGGGACAGGTCTCAGCCTTTCTGAACCTTTTTGTTCCTGATCCTTACACATCCTCGTGTTACAACTTAAAAAAAAAAAGAAAAAAGAAATGAAAAAGATCTGTCTTCAGATCCCAAAATTTTTGGCTAGGTAAATAAAGGGCTTTCCCCATCAAGGCTTTAGAATATTCTATCTTTCTTAGACATTTATAGAGGAAAATACCCTGCAATGGAGTCTGTATTCAGAAGGACATAAATCCCCAGAATACAGATCTAACCCAGTCAAACCCTTTATGGTCATGAGGGCATTCAACAACAATACAGAATATGAAATGAACAAGTGTGCATTTTGAGAGCCTACATAATTTCATACTCTGTGCAGTGAGTAAAGAGGAAAAATCTAAATTAATTGCCTGCATTGAGGTTAGCATAAATCACTATGCTGCATTCCTGTCATGCTCCTTACAGCCTTAAAAACAGCTCCTCCCTTCCAATTTCACCTCTTCTTGCAGATACCAAATTTCTGTAACTGTTGTGGAGAACAAGATACAACTAGGTTGCAGCAAATTCTGTCCAGTATTTTTCTTTTTACAGGATTGAAGAAGGAGACAACCAAAATTTGTTTGACAAGAAGGTTCAGCACTTGGCAACAAAGTGAATAAAAGGTGAGTAGTGCCCCCATGGATCTGGTAGAGATCAGCATTAACTGCAACCTCAAAACCCAGCTCCTTTCTCTCAGCAAGTCAATTAAGTTACAAAAGAAAGCTTCAAAGAAGAAAAAAATTAATACAGAGAAACTGTTACCTCTCCCAAAATCGACCAAGAGACTGCCTGTTCCCTCAGGATCTTCCCAACTCTCCAGCAGGAGGAAGGAGCATGTGGGTTTCCATTTTAATTGCTTTAAATTTCACACAGGTGGGGAACATTTCTTGCTCATTCCACCCCCCTATCAAGAAGCAGAATCAACAGACAGCAAATCTGCAGCATCAGTGCAGCATTAAAGTGCTTTATGTCCCAAAAGTAAAAAGTTTAGAAGAAACTTTTTCTAGATTATCTTAAAAGTCTCTGCCTCAAACCCAGGTCTCTGTGCCAGCCTTTTCTACACAGCCTCCAGAGATTACATTTATTTTGGAGGGGAAGTCTGACCATGTACAAAAATCAGAGTTTTCTACTGAGTTTTGGTACACGTAGCCCTGTGTGGCTCAGAGTGAACCTCAGTGCACTTCCAAGGGTCAAGGGTGATTCTTAAAGTTGCCAGTGGTATTCTGATGGCTCTCCTGCTGACTTCAGAGGGGCTTCTGTTCCTTAGACTCTGGGGAGGGGGAAAAAAAGTGAATTTGTTATCCTTTTTAATATCCATAAAACAAGACCTCAGATGCACAGCTCAAGATGACTCAGAAATGCAAATTTTAGTATTAAAAAAAATTTTTTTTTAATGTCAAGACCACAAAAACCTCCCCTAGAGCCAAAGAAATGCATCAGTCTATTTTAAATGTGCCATATATATGTATAACAAGCACTTAAAGATTCTGTCTATTCAAACAGATTTCTGTACATCTGAGGAGGCTGAGGATCAAAAGTCAGGATCAAATTTATGCCATTTGAGCTTAATATGGTAAATAAGGAATCTTCAGCTGGCAATCTCAGATATTTTTTCTGCTATTACATTCCTTCATCCAATTTTCCTGTTGTATTTCTGGTAGTTCCACTTCCTGTACTGAATGGATATCAAGCACGGAGTACAACATAGCTAAAAAATTCAGTCTAGAAAAAGTTCAGATTTAAGATGCAACAAAGATTATTTGCAGGACTGAAGAGAAAAAAAACCTTAATATTTTTTGGAAATGCTTAGCTCAGCCTTTGTTATAGGACCTCAGAAAAAAGGCAGTGACACAACAATGCTGCAACATCAACTGCCATAACAATATTAATAGTATTAATATTAATAATAATAACAATAGTAATAATTCTTTGTGCTCTCTAAGCAAGTTCAAGGAAGCACCTAATGTGCTTTTATAACTCAGGATCCTATTTCATAATAGAATTTCTTTCAAGTGGTCTAATTATACTTTACAGTAAAAGCATAATTTTCAGGTTTTTTTCTTTATGGCCCAAGAGGCAGTTCCCTGAAGATCTAAAAACCTGCAGCTTTTTAAATGATCTCCAATTTTATGAAAGACAGATCTGTCACCTGAGTAGGAGACGTCTGAAAGAACAAGCAAATGGAAGATGTGTGTTATTTTTGCAGTTGGAATTAAAAGAAATAAAATGTCTGGAAGGAAATTAGTTAGATAAGGTGTTAAGATGATGAAGCATCTCTTTGATGCCCACTGAAAAGGGAACACCACTTTCTTGTCACAGATATCTTATACATTTCAGCCAGTATAACCAAATAATAATTAGCTTTCCGTGGCACTCAACAGAAGTATAAAATAAAGAAACACAGCTTCAAAAATGGTTGCTTGAATAATGTCATTTGACATTTTTTGTCTTTGAAGACAAGCAAAGAGCAGGTTTTGACAGCTTAGGGAAAAAGGTTTTGCTTTTAAAAGTAAAGCATATAATTTATGCCTTTAAAAAAAACCCCATCTTTAAATAAACCTAAGTTGTGTTTTTCTGTGGCTATTGAATTGAAGGTGATTGTTGAAAACCAAAAATATATTGATAGTTGAACTTTCCTCTTCAAAAATATTTGTAGGAAAAAAAGTAAAAATTAGCACCAAAAATAGTTTGAAAGTTTCAGCTAGAAGTACAGCAGGTGACACAACTCTAAGACAACCAGAAAAACAAAAACCATGTTTCTTCAATAGTTTGTTTTTGCAGCTATGTGCAAATAATTCCTCTCAAAATCTCTTTATAGCAAGGGCCAAACCATGGATTTCATGTGAAAGATCTACAGGGGAATGAATAATAAAACCAGCATTGACCAAATTACTTAGAGTCATCTGCTCTTTTTGAGCTGCTCCAACCAGACAAAGGGCAAGGGAAATTGCAGGATTTTCTGGCTAGCTCAGAGCCAGCACAGGCAGCTTCCTCTGCCCATCCTGCAGCTGCCACCACGTCCAGGGATGGAGCCAGGGACTGATGATGCCTTAAGTTTCAGCTTTCATATTTTTCAGATTCTGTACTGCCTTAGTGTGTGACTCAGAACTTCATATGAAGTGTTAGCAAGTTCTCCTCACAGTTCAGTCAGACAAAACAATCCTTTTCCAGCCTGAGAACCAAGGACACTGCTGCAGCTTTGGGCTCAAAAGTGAGAACAATGGCAAATTGAGGAGAGCACTCTGGGAGGATGGGGCTGCATAACCTGAAGCTGTAATTGGACAATTAAATATATGTAATGGACCAAAACTTAACAATTAAATATATGTAATGGACCAATATGTAAATGGACCAAAACTTACAAAAGTGTGAAAACTCATGACCTGCTGTCCACCTTGGGTGGAGCCCCGGCCAAGCTCTTGTACTGCCCAAGGTGTGTCCTTTGAAGGCCTTTTTAATAAACACCTCCTTTATTTCTTTAACTCAGTCTAGCCTCTGCTCCAGGTAGCCTCTCCAGCATCACTGGGACATGGCAATGCTGTCCCCTGGTGTGGTTAGCTTTGAATGCTGTAGGTGGAAAAGGTAGGAGCTGTCCTAGGAAACCTTGGAGCCATCCTAGCTTCCAGGGAAGGACTTCCATGCTGCACAGACTCAGGGAGCTCCTTCCAGTGCACTTTGTCAAACGCTCTCTTTCCATTAACCAGTGCCTAGAAGGCTGTCCTGGAAATCTGACCCTAAAGTTTCCACAAGAGGCCCAGAATGACAGGTATTGGAGAGGGTCTGGAGCCACTGATCCTTGGAGCACAGATGGACTAACCTATGCCTTGCTCTTCTGACCAAGCTCTTTTTTCCACTTTTAGGAGAAAACAAGCCTTTCCATCATTCCTTATCTTTCCTGTTATCTCATCCTGCTGCTGAGCCTGCAATAGCAGGTGACAGATTGTGGAGGGGGCTTTCAGAGATATTGCAAATGCTTATCTGCTGTAAATCACAGCTTCATCCCCTCCAGTGGAATCTGCTGAGCTGTACCAGCCCAGGGCCTGACTCTGCATGGTGCACTCTCTGCACAGAAGCTGCCCGTGTTCCACCTGTAATTTAAATTAATGAGGAACAAATGTTATTATTTCTGTCACAGAAAAGGAGCTCCCCACACAGCAAGAGAAAATAATGATAGCAAGCTTGCTCTTCAGCTGTAACTCTTCAATGGGTTTACAAAGGAAGAAAGCAGCACTGCCCTGTTACACAAATTAAGGCACAAAAAGGAACGTGTAGCCAGCAGAGCTGGTAGCAAATGCAGGGACAGGCTCTCAAAAGGCAAGAAAAAACGACATCCACGAGGATTTAGGGTAGACTGGAAACCTACAGAAAAACGACTCAGAAAACTCAGGAACTGAGAAGCCTTATGTCCAAATAAAGCAAAGCTGGTCTAATGGTGAAACGAGAGAACAGCCTACACATTTTTAAACATTTTCAGTGTTTAAACATTTCAGTGGAGCAGGGATGCCTTTGACTCTGGGCTAAAACCTTTCCTGCCTTTCTCAACCTGTATTCAGCTGCAAGTGAACAAACCATCATTGCTTTTGACGAGGCAGACCACGGCAAGAAAAAACCCACCACATGAAATTATGACCCTATTTCAGAAAATGGGTAAAGAGTAGCAGCCAAGAGCCAGCAGGTACATTTTTCCAAAGCTTGAAATCTTGGATCTTTATCCATATAAAGACCCTTAATATAATTGCTCCAAGGAGTTACAGCACATAGGGTCACTTCCAGCTTGGCACGAGTTCAAGGGAGATTCACCTCAGCTCTGAACTTGACCCACCCTCTCAGTTCTGATGGGCACTGCCAAACTCTCTACTCTGGTCCAGATCTCTCGTTTCATGGGAACATGAGGGCTCAACATCCTCTGCATAGGTAAAAGTTAACTTTCTAAATTTTAGGTCCATGTGCATTTTTTTTTCCTGACCTAAAAGGAAGCTGTCTGGATTTAAATCTTCTGGCTGTAGCTGCCAATGAAGCTTAATTAACAGAATTAATGTGTGACAGGTTGTCCCTGCAGATCCAGCCCTTTCCAGTGACGAATGACAACATGTGCATTTATGGCCGCAGGAGAATTCTGGGTGAAACTTCTATCATTTAACTGTCCAATTATTAAGACAATCTTGCCTGACCAAGGTGGGGAAGTTTATCCCACATAAAATAAAAAAACAAGCCAAACCCAAATTCAACCAAACCCCCTAAAATATGTTGGTATGATGATTAAAACGGCAAAATGAGAGCCTATATTTGGGTTGTAAATAGAGATTTTTGTGGCAATGCTTGTCAGTTTATCTCATAATCACTGAAGTGGAATGATTTACTAAAGACCTTAAAATAATACTATAATCCTTATTTGGGGAACTAGATTACTGTATAAATTCATCCAGGGAGTTAATTTAGGAAGTTCCTAGAGTTGTGAAGCAGAGTTGTGAAGACACTCTCGATATCCTAATTTCTTATTCTATACTTCAGCCTAGCAGTTTGTCTAAACCCTACCCTGCTGAATTTTCCATCTCAGTCTTCCAAAAGCTTAACTAGTCTTTATGTCAAACACATCCAGAAATCAAATGTTTTCAAACAGCTGTCCTCATATATTCACAGTGATGAGGCAGGTGCCAAAAGCTTGCCAGGCATTCCTGGCTGCATTGCAGCCTCCCCACATGTCTGCTGTCCCCTTTGCACTTCACCTGACAGAGTTTTGAGTGAAACCTCATTTCTCTCCTCCTCCTCAGCATCAGTTTGTTACTTCTGTTCTACATTTTAGCCAGGCCTCCAAAATACAGCATTGAATTCATCCACTTCCCCATGACTTCCCTGGGTACCCATCAGAGCTTTTGAGCCAGGAATCCAAGCATTGCTCTGGCCCAGGAAAACACACATCTATTGAAATCTCAAAGAGGAATTGTTTTTAAGAACGTGAGGATTCCAAATGCTAGCTGATTTATCCATCTCCAAGTGCAGCTTACCCTGCAGCACCCTGCACTAACAGAGATTCACTAATTATCCTTTGGAGGTGAGCTGGACTACTCCAGCTTTGATGCTCTGCTTTGCAATTAAATGTATTCCAGCAATCACATGGGGGAGAAGGAAAAAATACAGCTTCCAGTTCTGCAATGACCTACTTACAGCATTAAAGCACTGAGGGGAAGGGGGAGGGCTGGGGAGGAGGGGAGAGGTCTAACTACAGCTTAATGCAAGCTGACACTGATCTGGGCTTTGGAATACACAGCAATCAATATCAGATATGACTTCACATCCTACAGAAAATATTGGTGACACGGGCAAAAGTAATGACAGGAAGAAATTAATGCAAGACCTTGCTTCTCAAAACCTGCAGTAGTTGTAATATCCACAATCCCTTTGTGCCTCCCCTGCCGTGCCCCATACCACAGCACTCCCAAAGTTCTTGTAAAATTCACAGCATTATTCAAGCTAGGAGAAACACTGTACTGAGCACTCTCTCCCTGTCTAGGAATAACTTCTACTCAGGCAAGTACAAACATTCCCATTCCTCCCTCTCAAGGAATACAGCAAGGAAAGGAAGAGAATCTGATTTATTTAGCATCACTAAGCTAAGTCAATGCCACAGATTGATTCCAGACCTTCTCATTCATGTTACAAGCTTGTCCTTTCCCTCCCCTTTCCCCTTTTTCCCCACCTCAGATTGTCTTTAATCTTTAAGACAGTTAAGCAGAATCATTAGAGAAAGGTGATCATGGGAATATTTTGCATTGTCAGTGATCTCAGAACACACTGGATTTTAAAGTATGGGATGTATTTTGGGATATGGTTTCTCTTTTCAATATTCCACTATCCTGGCATAGACAATTTAATTTCTGGACTTCATACTAAGCACGGTGGTTTTGGTGACAAAGTCAAATGGCAGGCACAGACTTAACAGTGCTATTAAACTAGACTCTCCCAAAATGACATATACTTGCAGCATGTGAAATGCCCATTGTTTAAGTATCAGAGCAAATGCTTTGAAAGTTTAACTGCAAAAAGCAAAGGAAACCTCTTTACCATTCTGAGAAAATCATCTGGCTTTTTTTTTTTTTTGTGTCAGATGAAATATTAACCTTCAGTTCTGTTTTCAAAACTTTACAAATATATTGGAAATATAAAATGTATAAATGTATAGTGGCTATCCTGAACTATAGTATCTAAGGATCAAGAAAACAGAAAGGGAAAAAAAAGTGAAGGTGAATGTGATTTTTTTTATCCTTTTAGCCCCCACCCTGATAAGGAGCAACATCCAGCAGCACCACTTGCCCCAGACAGAGGATTTTCAGCCTGAATTATTAGTTTCCTTCAGTATTCTCTAGCTCAGTAGTTGCATTGCTGGAAGGAATCATTCACATCTGTGGAATTTACTAATCCTCTTCTACAGCTGTCACAGAAATTGGCTGTTGTCCCTTTCCCCAGCTATTTCTGAGTCACACTACCTAGGGCTGTGAGCTTGTCATATCTGATAACTGAGGCAGGGCCAGACACAGTCAGTGCTTTAACAAGAGACAGCCAGAGAGAGCAGAGGTGCTATGGAGATGATGCTGGTCAATCAATGGACAGCAAATTAGACTTTGCATGATTCTGCACAGAGCATTATTCCCTCAGTACAGCCAGTTGTGGTACAACTGACACAGCTGGAAACAAAGAGAAGTACTGCTTCTATTTGAAATGACAGTCAGAATATAATAATTTAATGAACAGCTCTAAATAAGTCAAAATCCCTATGATCTATTGCAAGGGATAAATTCCTGAATTAATATCCTGCAAGAAACTTGGCAGGAAAGCCCCTCCATCCAAATCACAGCAAAAATCCCATTGCTCAGCCAGAGGTTTCATTTAACACCATGTCCATCACTGCATTGCCATGGAATGGAGGAGCTCTCATCTCAAATTTGCTCAGCCTGCAGCACAGCATCAGATAAACCAAATAAACCTTCCTGGAGTCAGTCAACTGCACCTGTTTATAAACCTTCATGCCTCCAAAATCCAGGTGTTACAGTGAGCAGGCAAATGAGAAGGTGGGGCAAAAGGTGTTGGTTTGCTGGTTTCCTCAAGTCTCTACTTGTTCTGGTAATCCTCTGTCAATGCTAATACCACTGCTTTTCTACAGCTTGGAGAGAAGGAAGTATTCCCTGGAGAGGAAGACTAGAATTTTCTTGTTGTTTCCTTGCTGTGCACCTGAGATCCTGTAAGGGTCTCTTTATGGGGTGAATCGAGGGTGTATTGAGGCATATTTTGGGTGTATTGAGGATCAGTGAAAATATTTGAGCAGTTGAATTATTTGAGCTATTATACAAGACAGCAGTGTCTCACTTTATCCATCAGTACTGTAAATTATGTACTTTGCCTTGCAGTGACATTAAGCCTCCACAGTTGCAAAAACTTTGCCACGCTTGGATGAAAAACATCATCTAAAGTATACTGTATAATTAATGTGACTGCACAGACTCTTCCTTCTTTTTAAGCAACTTCTTCAAAAGCATTCTAAGCATCTAAAGCCTTTTTTCTTTTCATATGAAAATGAATGATTGCATATTTAAAAAGTATTAATTGGTTCTATGATAAGTTTTTTTTTTAAAAAAACCCCTTAACACTTCCAAGATATCAGGAAGAAACATTGTAATTGCTCAAATAACTTAAAATGCTCAGACATTTTCAGTGGTCCTTGATACAGTCACCCAATGAAGACACTCATATGGGCAAAGGTGGATGGGATTTATTTAGAAAAGGCTGCTCAGAAGTAATGGACTAATAATAAATAATTTGTAGAACATTGTGCACAAATTATAAAAAGCATTCCAAACAACTGATCTCATTCCTTGGTTTAATTATTCAGTTCTTTTTAGGCTAGAGCTATGTGTCTGGTATATTTGCTTCAGATCTCAAGAGGGTATTGACCAGGTTTTCTGAAGTCTTCTGCATTATTAATCTCTTCCTACCATAAGGGGTCTGATAGGCATACTGTTTCAATAATTAAATGTCAACAATTCATGCTGTTGGCCAAAACCCAAAAGACCTTCATAAATAAATAATAACATCTTGCATTTTTATAGCTTCTTTCATTCAAGGGTCTCAAAGTGTTCTGCAAATATTCATTAAGACCCCCCCGACAGCCTTGCAAGGTAATTCAGAATCATTCTACTACAGGTTTTCCACAACTGGAAGGGAGAAGGATCAGCTATTCCAAGGTCAAGGCTCAGGGTCTGAGGTGGGGCCAGAGCCCAAAGCAGCAGCCCCTTCTGCCAGCTCCCCTCACCAGGCTGTGCACTGGCAGCAGCAGGAGGCAGATGTGGCTCCAGGGAACTCACTGCCAAGCAAGAGCTACAAAAGTGGGACAGTGTGGGGGGGACATCACTGATGGCTCCACTCTTGACTTTTGTTTTAAACATGATTCATTATCACATTTCCAGAGAAGATGAGGGAAAACAATGCTGCATGTGGACCCAGCACTGACATTTCCCTCTTACTGTTTGTGCTGTTCTGGTCAGCAGTGATTTCAGTCAGAGCAAGGAAATATCCTGTTTCCAATCTAATCCATCAAAGTGTTCATTAGAAGTCAAATAGCTGTATTTCATTCGCCTTTCTCCAGTCATTTTTGTTAGCATCATTCTCCATGACCTCTTTTTCACTCCATACTGAGGAAAACAAGAATGATCATAATGATCTGACATTTCTATAGTGGCTTTCATCACACTGACATGTTGAGAGCAATGACAAGCCCAGAAATAACATAAGAAGCCTTTTCAGGCATCCTCTTCTCAATTTAGAACTGAGTTTCTGAGGAGAGAAAGCCTGAATCTGAAAGCTGAGTGCACACCCTCGCTCTGCTCATTCAGGTAGTTTTCAGACATTAATTCTACCTCCAGTCCTGCAAAGCTGTGAGAAATTCCACACAGAAGTGACCTCAACAACTAAAACCCCCCTTTCTGGTTCTCAGAACAAACACCAAGTTCAAAAAAGCTCTGGTAGCGTGCTCCATTGGAGCTCATTTCTGGTTTGAATGCAATGCCTAGATAAATACAACACTAGAATTTCTATTTTTAAACAAATGGAACAACATCCAAAAGTGCTTTCTTTCAAACAAAGCACTTTAGGGTCTCCTAATCTCCACTGCTTTCTGAGGAATGCCCACATTTTCCACCCCTTGCTCAGCTGTCAGTATATACACATACACCTGACACACAAAGTACAGTTTCAGACTGGTTTCAGACTGGTTTCAGACTGACCAAATCTTAGTACAAATTATCCCTTGATTTTTCAATAATTAGAACAATTTTTCAGGTGCTTGAATGTATATACTTGTTCCAGATTGGCTTCTTGAAACTGTGCACCTGAACTTCTCTCTGTTATTACAGCAAGGAATATTTACTAATTTTCAATAACTGCAGACTTCATGTCCATTTTTTAAAGACATAAAACATCAATGCCTTTTTAAAATTATTTTTAAAAAATTCAAATAAATTGACCTATTTACCCTGTGGGACAAGGTATGGGATCTGATGATGAAGATGACAGGAAGGAGCATTCACAAACATAATCATGGGTCAAAATACACACACTGTCCTNACTTGTTCCAGATTGGCTTCTTGAAACTGTGCACCTGAACTTCTCTCTGTTATTACAGCAAGGAATATTTACTAATTTTCAATAACTGCAGACTTCATGTCCATTTTTTAAAGACATAAAACATCAATGCCTTTTTAAAATTATTATTAAAAAATTCAAATAAATGGACCTATTTACCCTGTGGGAAAAGGTATGGGATCTGATGATGGAGATGACATGAAGGAGCATTCACAAACATTATTATGGGTCAAAATACACACACTGTCCTATCTGAACTTGATCAATGCTCATTACCAGTAAGAAAAAGATTAAAAGATGAAATATTATTGAAATGTAAGGATATAAGAACATACTTAAGTATTTAAGGCTATACCATTGGTTGAATAAAAATAAACCAAATTTTATACACTGTGAAAGTCAGCAAAAAAATAATGGCAAATGGGATACATTATGCTTTAATAACAGTAATTCAGCTCTTTCTCCTGCAGGTTCTTTTCTAAATGCATGTGTTATTCCTCTGCTTCCTGAATTTCCCTTTCACCAAGCTTCATGTTTGCTTCCAGCTCCCTACAGCTTGCTTTGGAGCAATTTAGGGAAAGTATAAGTTCTTTTAATTACCACATTTCTGTGCCCGCTGCATAGTCAGTCATCCTTCCCCACATTTTTTTTATTAAGTCATCCCACCCAGAAATTAGCTTTATTGGCAGTTTTGCCTTCAGTGAGACACTGAGTTGTGAGTACAATTAGGAGAAGACAGAAGGCCATAAGAAATCACTTGCTTGGCAGTGATGGTGCCAATGTGGTGGATGTACAAAGACATTTTTCTGTGCAACAACCAGTTGATTTATGGATTCACCAGACATATTTTCTCCCATATTGATGTGAGAGTGTCTTCCCACTGAATTAAGGCTCACCATGTGCTCCTGTGCCAGAACAACTCCAGTTCTGTTGACTGTGTGCAACTCTTCCTCAGTTTTCTCCATGCATGCATGTCCAACAAACATGTAAATAATTCATTTAGATACACTTAAGCCTGTCTCAGAAGATTAGGACATTGTCTCAGGACAGCAAACTCCCTAATGTTTCAATGTAATTTCAATTCTACTACTGAAACACAGTTTTATTCACTTTTTTTATTACCCTGAATACTTTATGCTTTACTTGTGATCTCCTGAAGATCCAGCAAGCAGCACAAGACAAATACAATTAATTTTCAGAGAAGGTACTATTGATCCCATGTCACTGCCCTATTAAAATGCCATTTTGCATGATGCACAATGACTGATGCAGAAGTTATTTAACCTGACAGATGCTAAGAGCAAGAAGGCAATAGTAGCTCACTGCATCATTATTCAATAGATAATAATTTAACTTGGCTTTGCAAAGGCCATTCTCATTTATGGGGTGCTACTGAACTAACATTTTATTACAGTTTAAGATTACATCATCCACTTCTAACATGCTCTCCTTTCCAGTAAAATGATCTTAAATTCGGTCAATGCAATAGTGAGCAAAACACTACTAAATTCTATTATTTGAATCTGATTAAATTACAAAGCTGGCCTCAGTAATATCTGTATTCTACAATCTGTTTTCTTAGCTGTCCTTCCAGTTTCTTTACTGTAGAACTTTCAAATAACCAACCAACCAACCAATCATCCCTCCCCCCCACCCCTGCCAAAATCCTGTGTGAGGAAGAGTCAGTCTTAAATTTGACTCTCAAGATTTTTACCTTTTGTGAGCAAAATCCTGTATCTACACAAGCCAAAAGTTTGTAGTCTGAGTCTACAGGAAATTTCTACAGGGATATTTCATACAGCCTGACATACAAAAGTAATCAGTTATTAAGCTAGGATACTCATTCCAGCTTCTAGAAAATTCTGGTGTCTTTTGTCCTGTTCTTTCCTCCTAATGCATAATCTGGAACCTCTTCTAGATGAGCTAAATAGAAATCCTAAATTAGGAGAAAAGACTGATCAAACTTCAAGCCTTACACCACCCAAACCATTTCAGTGGTGACAACAGCATTATCTGCATGAACGGGGACTGCTTGCACAGGGTTTTATTTCCTGCCCTGTGCTCCAAGAAGCAACAGGAAGACAGGAGGAAGCAGGGCACGTGGGAACCCAGCAGTGCAGCCAGAGCAGCCTTTCCAGAGCCTCATTGGTGCTGCTGAGCAGCAGTTCATTTAAATCTATTTTAGGTGTCTCCCAGGTACGGCACATGGACAACCCCAGCCAAAGCTCACTGAACGGGCTAATTGCTAACCCCAATTATTTTTTTTTAATTGAAAGAGCTTGAGTTACTCAGGGGCTGTCCACAGAGGGGTTTTTCAGACAGATGGGAAATGGTTTGCCCAGGCTCTGGGCTGCCTTGCTCCATCCAGGAGTCACAGACACACAAGTGACACGACCCCATGCTTGAGCTAATCAAGCTCTGCCAAGAACTTTCCTCATTGTGACACGTTACCAGCCCACATGAAGACTGATGGTTTCACTTCTGCTATTTCCTTCTGCTTTAAAAAAGGTGTAAAAATCAAGCAGAGAAATGGGATTCCAGCACATGAACTTCTCAGTAGCTGACTTGATCTTCACCTTCCATCAGACAAGAGCAGAGACAGGATCACATGAAGTATGTGAAGAAGGTGAAGGGTAAAGAAAGCACAAGAGGCAGCCTTGCTGCAGGGGTGATAGACATGCAGGCAGGTCCTTTTTGTCCCCGCCCTGTGCAGCCCACAGCTGTGGCATGCTGCTGGAAAGCCTCCTGCCATCAGCACAGAAAGCTCCTTCCTCTCTTCTCTGCCATACCAGAAATGAGTTTGTAAAAGAGATTTGAACCATGAAATCATGTAAAACTCTTGTCTCTGGCAGAGCATGGGAAACAAGCTGTCACTGGCAGGGCATCTCAGTTTATTTAGGTCATTTATAGGAGAGCTTCTCACCTGCTGACTGCTTTATAGGGAGAGATGGGTTGTCAGTGCTGGGCCACTGATCCCTGACAGCCCTGCTGCTGGAGCCAGTGCTTTTGACTACCAGTGTAAATTTGAGGAGATAGGTAACATGGGGACCTCTACTTCTACCTGGGTGTTGATGAACAGCAATATTAAGCTTAAGAAGCAGAGCTTTACTGTCTCCTTTGAGGGCAAGTCAAACAGACTGGATGAAGGTTCCAAGGGACCATACCAGCAGCAGCAGCAAAATATTTCTAACACAAACAGCTGTCTATTTAAAGAACCACTCTCTGGTGAGGCTCCCATGTGATAAATACACCCGGGGAACCCAAGCCTTGTGGTGGTAACCTTAAAAGTTCCCAGAGGCCTGATTATTTTGCAGTGATGTTGCAAGCCCTGTCAAGATGCATTGCTTAATCAATCCCTGCAGAATCACTGGGCTGGCTGGACTTTCCCTGACAGGGTGACCAGCACCAGCCTGGGAGCTCTCTTCCTGCACAACTGCTGGGTGTTAACAGAGACAATAAAGCACAGCTGGCTGTTACTGGTTCAATTCCAGCAGTCATTCCAATTGACAAGGTTTGCTAAGACAGAAGGAAACAAGGCAGGAAAATCCTTATCTGGTCGTTTCTCTCCCAGTGTAGGTGCTTACTGCATATTTCTTTGCTTGGTAGTACACCTTGATTTGTAACAGCTCACTTTACTTACTGATCATATTCTCAGAGTTATTTTTTTAAGGAAAGAAGGCAGCATTCTGTCCTTTATTATGAACTTTTTACATAACTCAGGCCAGAGAACACTGACCAATTTCTCTTAAGCCTAAAGCCTAAACCTCTGCTTGAGCCATAACAGTTTTACACAGATTCCTGGCATCATCTGTACCAACTTTCCTCTGCCTTATCAAAGAAAAACATGTATAAAAGAGGCAGGAATTACTGAATGAAACACTTACAAGTGAGGAAGAATGCAGTACTTCCCTAAGTATCTACAGAGATTACTTGTCGATAATGTTTTTGGGGTTTTTTTGTTTGTTTTGTTTTGTTTTTTTGTGTTGGTTTGGGTTTTTTTGTTTGTTTGTTTGTTTGTTTGTTTTGGTTTTGTGGGGTTTTTTTGTTTGTCTGTTTGTTTTTTCATGTTAAACTAGCCACCAAATCCTTAGGTCTGACAGAGTAAGAAATATGGAGATCAAAACACTACTGAGTATCAGAAGTCTCTTATCAATGTTGATTCCTCTAGACTATAACCAAAGTGACTCCTTCCCTTCCCATGGATAAACTAACTAGACCAAGCTTCTTAATCTCCACTCTAAGTCATGCTCCCCAGGCATCACTCTCATACCTTTTTCCCTAGGCCTTTTTAAAATTTGTGGCATTCTGTTTTAAGTTACATTAAAAGCACAGCTTAGAAGCAGTCTGCAGAGTCATAAGAACAGGCACTTGGATGTCATTATAAGATGTCATTATAAGACTGGTTCTTATTAGTCCAGAAAAAAAATTATTGGTGAAATTGCATGTTTGTAATAAAGAAACGATAAAATCTGTAATGGAGATCTGTGAAATGAACTAACCTACCCAAAGAGAGCAGAAAGAGGTCTAGGAAAAAGTAGAGATATTAAGAAAAGAAAGTTCATTTTGTATAATATTATCTTTTTTCCACATTTTGCTGAAGGGTGGAAATCCATCTCTAGAGAAATTCAGGCTTAGCAAGAGCCAGTTTATTTAAACCACTTACCAACTCTTGCTGAGGAAGGAAAATTGTCTCTTTCTATAATGCCTTTGGTGAGGAGCCCTCCTCTTTTACACAACTGTTAAATGTAAATGTGTCTCAATCACATCAAGGATTCAAGACTGGTTGGCTGGAAGTATAAGGAGTAGGAAAATCTGAGGGAAGGAGGGAGGGAGGGAGGGAAGGAAGGAAGGAAGGAAAAGATCCAAAGGCACCTTTCATTTTTTTAATTAAAGCAATTGTTTAAAATCCATTTTTCCCCTCTATATCCTCTAAACTAAACCTTCTGATGGATTATGGCAAGCTGTTATGGCCCAGGACACATCAAGATGTTGGCTACTGTTATATAAGTGCAGTAAAATTTAAACCTTTCCTAAAAGGAGAGAAAAAAGGAAATATTTTATAAACTCTCCTGATCAGGAAATAGTTGAGAATGTGTCTAGAAAAAAAAAATCCCAAGCATTTGTGCAGTACAAGCTGAGTCTGCAGAGACACTGAAATGACAAATCTCATGGCAATATTTAACCCAGGACCTATTGATCTGGAGGAATTCCATCAGCATCATCTTGTGCCCTCCTGTCTACTCAAAGCATTTCCTATCCCCACACCACTGCTGGCCTCACTGGATGACAATAGGACTGTCAGGATGCCACAGGAAACATCATGTTATACTGCACTGAAAATTTTAGATAATTTTCAGATAACTATGGCAGACTCAAGTAAACAGCATCTCCATGAGCCTTTCATCCCACAGTGTAGAACTGCATTCTTATTTTATCAGCAAAGATTCCTCCATGGTGAAGATGTAAAGTCTACTGTGATAACTGCAGATATAATCCCAGTTATTCTGCTGCAAGTATTTTGCTCTCTTAAGAATCTCATTTACAGCAGTTTTGCTTTTGGACAACTTTGTACTTAACCCAATTAGATTCAACATTGAAAACAATGCAGACTTCTAGAGAAAAGACAAGGCTTTTTCTTTGTCAAAAAAAAAGCCAGGGGAGCACCAGTAACTCCTTTGTGACCAAGAAAGCACAGCTGCAAGTAGCTTACTAGATCTGGTTAAAACCTCCATGGTTTTGAACTCTAGGTTTGTGGTTTGGGTTTGGGGTTTTTTTTGATAGTTTGTTTGGTTTTTTGTTTCTTTTTTTTTAATGTTGTTTTTTTTTGTTTGGCTTTTTTTGTTATTTTTTTTCTATAGGGGAGTTTGAATGGAAGAACGTGAAAGAAACTAAGGTTTTTCACATGGCAGAGCAAATCTGCCTGTCTGAAGACCTCAGAAATAATGTTACAATTTTAGCATGGCAGGCAGAGCTAGATTAATAATTCAGGATGTGAAGCACCAGCAGACTTCCCTTATCCTCAGTGCCACCTTCTCAGAATGCAGCTGGGGCTCCTCACTCAGGCAGGATGCTCATCACTGCCATGTCTACACACTCAAAATTTGGACCATCAGGAAAAAGATGACCTTCTTTGCATTCATTGTGACTCTTGTTTTGGTCATGATAAAGCAGCCCTTTTCCTTTTGTGGAAATTACTGTCATGTACCAACTCATGTATAAATTGAAGAAAAAAATTTTATCTTTCATTCTTTGTGATTTCTTAGGTTACAGTGAAAAGAATTTTATTTTACACTTGTATCTATATAATGCAAAATTTTTGCACATTTTTTATTGCAGCATGCAAGTCAGCATTCTTTTCCCATAGCCTATAAAATTTTAGTGTTGGTTTTTAGGTCTTGGGGGAAGTTTGACAGATACCACCAAGCAAGCATTTAATTAGTCTATTATTTTCTCTACAATTATGTGTGTCCTGCATATGGAAAAAAATACCCTTCTAAGGCATCACAAAGTGGCACAAAAGAAGGGCACAAAAAATGCCCTGGTAAGGCTGTTCTCCCTGCATTGCTGGCAAAAAGATCTTTAGCAGCTTTTCAGATACAGAAGTAGAATGTCACCATCTCCATTCTTTGGTCATACCTTAAGCACATTCTTGAGAAGCACAATTCCTCTAGAAATTTGTCCCCAGTCTGATGTGATGCTTTTAAAGAGAAACTCTCTTTTTCCTTTACACCTCCATGTGATAAAAGAGGATGAACAATGCACAAATGTGATCTCCAGGGTCTAAAGTCCTAAACTTTATCTACAGATGGCCACTACAAATTCATTTCCTATGTATTTTACCCAGAAGTGTTTTGCTGTGTGATGCCTTGCAAGGCTAATTTGATCTACCCAGGTATGGAAGAAGCACCCATCATGGCACCAGCACATGATTATCTTTTTCTCTTTTCATTTAGATCCACCTGTTCACCTCTGTTTGCAGACTGAAAACCTGTGGAACTCCGGGGGATGTTCCTGCATCCTCCCTTCCTGCTCAGGAAAGCAGCATTTGTTCTCTGAGCTGGGGAGACAGAGCACTGCCTGGTGTCTTGCTGAGCACCTTTTCACAAGCAGTTGGTCCCCTTTAGCAGCACTTAATTTGCTGAATTTGTATCATTCTGGTGCAAAACATCAAGAAAGTAGCTCCAGGTCAGTGATCACAGTTGGTGAGAAAACCCAGCCCAGAGCTCCTCACCTTTTCACATGATCTGAGAAGCTACACTGCCTTGCTTTGCAGGAAAAGGAATATTCAGTGCATATGCCCACAAGCACCACAAATTTCTCCATCTAACCAACCTCCCTTGACTATCCCAGTAATTTTAACACCAGAGGGACAGGCTATGCCTGAACTGCCGTGCTGGAGGGAAGTGATGGTGCGGCACAGCAGCCCAGTGCCCTGGCCCTGGAGTCCCTCCCCAGGAGGTGACCTGCCAGACCACCACCAGAACACCCTGCTGCCAGTGGACACACAGGACCACAGCTGAGAGGTCCTGACTTCCAAATTAATCTTCACAGACACTGACTGTCATTGCTGACACAGATGGCCTTTCCTCTCAGCTGTGCCAGCAGCTCCTCATGGGCAAAGATGCCCTGCCTATGAATGACCTTGGAAGTGAACAGAGCTGCTGTCATGTCCCTGACCCTTTCAAGGGCTGGGGATGGAAAGGAGGGGAGGAGAAAAAGGGAATCACCCCTCCTGGCAGTGGGAGCAGAGGTGTCCCCATAAAGCACAGGGAGAAGGGCTGAGGATGTAACAGATGAAGGCATGGCACGACATATACCAAATGAGAATGTAAGATCCTGTTCAAACTTAAAACAGATGAAATGCCAAAGCCAAAAGGCCACAAGAGACAGAAGAGTGCTTCTGGTAACTAACAGCATCCATCACTGAAATGCTGGTATTTCCCAGACTCCCTCACAGGACGAGCCCTGCAGCACAGGGCCAGCACAAAGAGGCAGCAGAGTCCCCAGGCAAGGGACACCCAGCAGCTTGGCTGCTGCAGTTTGGAACACTAAGGCAGAGGCTACTGGTGCTCCCACCCAGCTCCACATGCAGGCCACTGCATGTCAGAAAACCCCACAGGGAAATAAATTCCAAAGGTTTTCAGAGACTCCTCCATGTGCTGCCACTCTGCTGGGATATTACATTAGTAGCAGTAAAGCAAAGGCAGAACATAAGCATACAGACATAAACAAAGTACTTTAATTTCTTTCAAAAATTCCACTCTCTGGTTCTTCTTCCATTTTCTCCTCCCTCTCTCAAGAGGGAGCGAGCATTTGTTAAATTTGGCTTTGAACACAGGAGAAAACATTGGTTTGTAATAACCCTCCTAATTTGCTTTTCTTGGCAAGCACCCTGCACCAGCCGTCCCTGGTTCTGTTGTTAGGGGATGACTATGAAGTTAAGAAAACACACACACACAAATTCTTGACTAATTGTACGTGCAGTTCCTGCTTTTTAATGCACTCTGGTGTAATTACCTTTTTGTCAGCTCAACCTCATTCTGTGCAGAACAGCTGAAATCCCTAATTACCAACTCCAGCAGCCAAAATCCCCAATTTGCTCCTGAGGAAGTGGCATCATTAACCCAACTCATTATGTGCTGCTTGTCAGGTGAGGCCTATGGAATTTCACCTGCATTTATTGGTTTCCTTCTATGGACGCATAAACACCACATTCTGGATAAAACACTGGGAAGAAAACCACCCCACTCCCCAAGGGAAAAACTCAATAGGCGAAGGTTTAAACCAGGAGAAGGTTTAAAAAGGTGGGGCTCAGTTTCTTCTCACAAATGACAGGACAAGAGGTAATGACCTAAATTTGCACCAGGGGAGAATTTGAGTGGATATTTGAAAAACTTCTTCCCAGAGAGGCTTGTCAAGCATTGGAACAGGCTGCCCAAGGAAGTGGTTAAGCCACCACCATCCCTGGAAGCATTTAAAAAGATTTGTAGATGCGGCACTTAGGACATGGTTTATTGGTGGGCTTGGCAGATTCATGGCATTCCCTTGCACCCAGTGGGGAATAGATCACTGTAATAGCCAGGGATTAGGGTCATGCTCCTCAGTTTTTACAGCCCTGCTTTATACTGTTGAACAGCAAGTGCATTTCCAAAATCCATACATGGATTCAGATGTGTCACACAAAGATGCTGAGAATTCAAGGGATTCCTGGATTTACTGTGCAGAAGTTCTAAAAAACTTAAAGGCTTGGTGACTCAACCATTTTCCTGTCAGGAACTCTACCCTGCAACATCAGCCTGTAAGACACCTACAAAGGATGATAATAAAAAATGATTTTTATGTGAACATACCCACTTCCTCCCCTCTTTCCAGAAACTAAATGGTGAAATACAACAAGTGACAAAATTTTAGCAACTTCTGAGCAGATTTAATTAAGGAAACTCCATTTCATTGCAGACAGGCTGTCCTATTTAATCTCCCACTCACAGGTTTTCTTCTCACTGCATTTTTGTGCAATTAAAACAAGGCAAACTGGAATGCCAATTAAATGCCTCTTGAAACAACAGCCACCCTTTCTGACACCTGTTTAAAAATGCATAAACTGACACATTTGCAAACTAATTTTGGCATTTCTGCACTGGCCCTGATTGCCTGCATTCTGGGCTGATGCATTTTATGCCTCAGGAAAGCAGAGAACATCAGCCAGTCATGGACTCTGCCCCACAGCTCTGAGAGGCAAGGAGAAGAGAGGGGGTTCCTAAAGCTGCTGCTGAGGCAAGGAAGAATTTTGGCTTGGGGAGAGAGAGGACACAGTCCTTCTGTCTCTTAATGTTTCAGGGACCCTCTTTGTTGATGATTTGTATTGATCTACACCAGATGGAACCTCCTGAGGACCCCTGATCCTGCTGCCCCTCTGCCAACCCTCTCACTGCTTCCACCATCCTCAGACCAAGAGCAGAATTCAGTCTTCCCCCTCCCCATGGGGCTTCCCTTCTGCACTGAGGCATCTCCTTGGAGAGGAGAAACTTTCAGCTGCTTGGGAGTGGGAAAGATGATGAATTTAAACCCTGAATAGTCAGTTACTGGATGTATCTGAGGTTTCAGGGTAAGATAAAGACAGACTGTTGCGCTGTGTTTTTATATGTTTTCACTGCAATAGTTCTGTACCTTGGTTTCTCCCAGTTCTCCCCCACTATAATGGTTCAGCCCATGTTGCCTCCTCCCTCCTCCTTCCTGTCAATCCCCTGCCTCCACCCCTTGACTCATTAATAATTGCTGAGTCATTCCCTCAGCCCCTCCCCTGTGTCCTGTCCGTCACTCAGCAGCCCCTCCCTTCCTCTAGAAACTTCCATCAAGGGCATCAAGTGATTGGTTCAGGCACCAGGGTTCCTCCCTCAGAATGCCCCTATTGGTTTCTCCAAGTGTCCATCTTCCCAATGTCCACACCCCTGTGTTTCCCCATTGGCTCCCTGTCAAACCCCGCCCCTGTTCCCTCCTCCCTTTATAAGTTGTTGCACTGTTACGCTTAGGGTCTTCAGCTGGAGGCTCCCCTTGACTCTGGATATATTCCACCTCTGCAATAAATCCAGATTTCTATCTCTGTGTGAAGTCCACTCCTTCTTCTGCCATTTGTCGTGCCATTGTTTCATCTGCTAAGGCGAAAGCCTTCGCCACCCTCCTGACCTCCCTGATGATGGGGAGAGTGTCCCCTGCTGCCAGCTGGGCCACAGCCAGCTGGGACACTCTGAAGGGTCATTCGGAGAGGCACAGTGACAACAGACAGTCTTGGAAACAAATCTAACATTCTTCTCTCAGGAAATGTTCAGCTAGAGACCTTGTTATGGAGCCCTTTAAAGTCTGAGCCCGGTGGTGGCTCTAGGGATGTGTTACTCAGCCACTTGGAGAAGGACAGAGGTTGGATAACAATGAGACACTCTCTTGTGGCACAAATCACAATTATACCAGGAATAATGATAAATAAGGAGCCTGTGCCATTGCTTGGAGGCACAGCACTCACACCTTGCATTGTTTTCACTCAGAGTGGTTTTTTTCAAGTCAAAACTCTTCTCCAGTCTCCTTCTCTGTGTAGCCACACAAATGAAGGCACAGGATCAGGATGGTAGAGACAGGAGTGAGCAGGTGAAGGGTACAGCAGCTGCAAAAGGGGCTCCTTTTCTGCCATGGTTCTAACCAGCACCAAAGGAAAGGCTTGGAAATGTCCACCTTACAGAAAGCAATCAGTGGAGGAGCTCCAAGGCCACGGTACTGTGACTGAAGTGTTTCTACAGCACCACTGCTCCTCCCTGCTGGCATCACCCAGCTCTCCATCCCACAGTCCTGCCAAGGAACACCACTCTGAGGCCCTGTTCTGAGCCCAGCCATTAAACTGATCTGGGTTAAAGGAAGAAAAACAAAACAAACCAAAACAAAAACACATGGAAAAAGAAGGAATAGCCTCAAGAGGAAAGGATAACCATGATGCTGTCCATCAAAGTCTGGCTAGCAGCAGGGTCAGGTCTCACCGTGACACTGGGATGGGAAAAAAGGAGAAGTGGGGGGAACCCAAAAGCTGCACAGTTGTCGAAGCCCCTGCTTTTGCAGACAGTGTGCTGGATTAGTCATCCCTAACTATACAAAGCCTGCCCACCAGTTTAAAGTGAGGTGTTAAAAATTTGCTGACTTAAAAATTCACTCTTCCCCAGTACCTCTCCATGCTTTTCACCCAGCTCTTCTGGAGGCTTTGTGCAGCTGCTTCCACCTCTGCAAAGTGAGTGGAAGCGCTAGTAAGTCATTGGTAAGGAATAGGATTTGGTATAAAGAAAACATTGCTGCTTCTGTAGTAACTGCTCACAAACCAGGCTCTACACCAGCTTAATTATGACACTGCTAAAAAGCATAATCCCATCTTCCTTTCTGACAGAGTGTTTTGCTTCTGTGCTCTTTTTTTTTCTCTCATCCTCTTTTTTCTCTCCCCTGATACCAGAATTGCTGGACCACGCCAAGAAATATTTTATTTCCTTGCATTTTTCATTCACAAGTGTTAATAAACAATTTCTCACCTTTCAAGTTCTGCTTGGCAGCAGTCAAAAATTATTGTCTTTAGTGGGAGTACTAATTACAATCTGTTTTGCTTTCTGAATGTGCAAGTTCCTTAGTTTTTGCCTGACTAGAACATCAGTTGAAGGGGTGGGACATTGTTCTTTTACCTTGCAGAAAGAAATTTATTTTCTGAGATTTATTTTTTCCTATTCTTCACCAAGATGACACAGAGCTTGCAGAATTTTCCATGGAAGACAGGAAACACAAGGTGGGAGAAAGGGAAGAGAGCAACAGGAAAAGGAGGAAAAGCCAGGGTTAAAGAAAGGGAAAAAGGTGGAAAAGTAAGACATGCCCCTTGGAAAAGTTTTGTTGCCTTTAACTGCAGCTGAACTTGTTGTGGTGTAGGTTTCATGTGTTTCATTTCTTGGAGACATCCCTTTCTGTGTGTGCACATGTTAACAGTGCCTGCAAGAAATTGAGTTTATAGTCAAAAGAATGATGGAAAATTAGAGTTCAGAGCCCTCTGCTCACTGCATCCCACACAAAGGGCTTGATTTCCATCAGTCACTTTTATGTTGGAGCACTGCACATTATAAACAGATTGTGGTGGCTCCAACCAGAAATGTTAAGAGACCCATCATGAAACCCCATCCATAATCTGGGGCATTTGCTTGTCAAGGGGCAGTGTGCTGAAACAGGGGGAGAACCTGAGGGCAGCACACCTCAGATGGACACTCAAGTCCTTAAAACACTGCCTCTTCCAGAATCAGTGTTTCTTCAAAAGTAAAGTCATTTTGGGTCATTTTGAATCCAGTAACTTTTTTTTCAGTGCAAGTCTGCTTGAAATTGATATATGTCTAAGTAAAGTTCTGACTGATCAGCAAAAAGCTAGCCCAACAGATTATTGTTAAAATAAAGCTAGATCTGAGGCACATATAGACACAGCTGTTTGAGTAGGAAGGTGGAGAACTATGCTGTGTCTTGAATCTGAACCAAAAAACAAACCCAACAAATCCCACTCTCACACAGATGAGAGGTGGCTCTGTATTTCTGGCTTTTGTATTTTATTTTTTGCTAGCCTTTTTTGCTGCCAGTCAGTTTTTCTGAAAGTGATGTTTGTATTGGTGGCAGGTCCTCTTCTCCCCCTGCATGCAATGATTAAGCCATACTGCACATCTGCTTAGTCCTGTCAGCTCCTATCACAGCATCACTCCATCTTCAGCCACCTGCAGCTGCAAGATTGCTGATCAAGCTGCCTGGATTTGTCTTTCCTAGGTGGATGTCTGGTGTGGAACTTGCCTGTCTCTTTGTGTTTGAGCAGCACCCAGCACCCAAACTTGCATGCATGTAAAAGCATCTCAAACTCTGGAAATATGAAACACTGAAAGAGATTCCAAATAATTTTTTTTTTTTTTAATGAGGAAGTTAAAACCTATTTCTTCTGCTGTAGATAGTGCCTTAAAAGATCTTAGCCTAGCTAGTTCACATATTAACCTGTGCACTACACACTAGTCCAAAGCAGAATTAATTTCAGAGAACAGAAATAAAACTACACCAAAACAAAAGCTCACATATGGCATTAGTGATCCCTGCTAGTCAAAACCAACCAAAATAGTTCACAGTCCTTGACCCTGAGCCTTCAGGCTGCTCTGATGGTTAGGACTGCTTCAAAGGTCATTTGCAACCCCCTTGGCATTGTCAATCTATTCTGTAAACCTTTAATGTATAGAAAAAAACCCAACCCAGTAAAGACCCCAGCTGAACTTCAGGATGCAAGAGTGACCCCACAGGGCCTGGATATCTCAATTTCTGCCAAGTTTGGGACATGCTGCCTGAAGAACAACAGACCTGCAGCATCAAATCCTCTTGTGCCTGGGGGCTTGATGTGCCCTTCTCACTCCTGGAGGGAAGACAAGCCTGGACCAAGAGACCTTCTGGTCCACAGAGCAATTAGTGGGAGTCCCTGCTTTGCCAAGGAACCAGGTCAGCAGCTGGTGAAAACTGCAATTACAAGCACGTGTTTATTAAAAAAAGCTTGTTTGAACTTGTTCATGTTTAAGGGGGTTTTACCTCAGCCTGACAAGCTGCCTGTAGTTGCCTTGGCACACAATTTTCATTAAGTCTTCCACGTAGGCAGGGATCCAATAAGCTGTACACCTTCTTTCTCTTTTCATGTAACACCACCACCACAACACAGTAATGGTCCTCTGATGTGTGGCAGACAAGCTTCTAAGAGCAGAGTTATTTTGTAGCATTTTGTATTTTGTTATTGAGGCAAACACGACCATTTTTGAAGCAAACCAAATAACATAAATTTGTTTCCATCCTGAGGTCATTATTCACTACCACGATTAACATTAATTTTCTTTTATGCACAAGACACAGTGGTGACTATTTATCACCAGTGTTCATTGCTTCAAGAAAGAACATTTTATGATGGATGTTGGACATCCTGTACTACAGTCCCGTCACAGAAAATGAGGATCTAACATCCCTGTGAAAAGCCTGTCTGCAGGTGGTGGTGTCATCTGCTTTTAAAGAGTGTTGTTACTATAATCTAACCACAATCAAAATTCATATGTACTAGATGCTGGACAGAGTAACAACTAGTCCTTTCCCTAAAAGGCTATGATTAATACCAGAAAATAGAGAAAGTGCAGGAAAAGGAAGCATTAGCTGAGTGGCAAGAACAGTATAAAAAGACCTAAACAATAAAATATCTGCAGGATTTTTACTAGGATTAATAATAAAAAGATTGTTGAAAGAAACATAAGGAGAAGAAGAAAAGTCAGTGCACATCTTTCAAAATCTCTTTCTGTTTTTTAACCAAAAGTTGATTTATTTTTTTTTTTTTACAAAATAGATTCACAGCTTTAAATGGTGGGGTTGCACTTGATGACCACCAGAGACCCCTTCCTGTTTTAATTATTCTATAGCCCTCTAACTCCATTGATGAATAATAAGGGATCTCCCTGTCAATTAAGAATAAAAGTAACTGTACAGAGAAAACAAGAAAATAAATTTATTTTCCATCATCTCTGCTCTCAGGAATTGTTTTTGAGCAGCACACCTAACCACCATAAAAGGATATGGCCAACACTTTGTGTCTTTGCTACAGCACTCTGAATATAAAGAAAGCATGACAAAGGACAGAAAGGCAGCACTAAACAAAGCTCCATCAAAATTACTTAGGCAGAGTGACAGCAGAGTTAGCAAAATAAATTCATCAAATAACAGCCTGAGACTTTATGATGCTCTCCACTCTTCAAGTACCCCTTGGCAGGAATAAGCTCTGCTAAGAGGGGCTCCAGCTTCATCCTGGGCAATCCTGAACACCTCAGTGCTAGGACTGCACAGACTGAACATCTTTGAGGCACTCTGACCTCTTCAGCCAGCATCCCTTGATGCCTCAGGTTTTAGCTTTTATATTGTTCAGATTCTGTGCTGATTTATTGTGTAGTTCTGGGCTTCATATTAGGGGATGGTGAGCTCTCTGCACAGAGTAGGGAGCCAAAACAATTCCTTCTCTAGCTGGGGACCAAGGACAAATGATCCAAATCTCAGGCCCAAGACCATAAACAACATGGAGTGAAAAGAGAAAAACAAGAAGGATGGGACTTCATGAGTTAAAGCTGTAACTGGACAATTAACTCCAATATGCAAATGGAACAGAGCTGATCAAAGTGAGAGACCTTGTGACTGTGTGTCCATTTTGTGACCATTTTGGTTCCTCTTGGGTGTAGCCCTGGCTGGGCTCTTGTGCTGCCCAAGGTGTGTCCATTGAGGAGATCCTTTTAATCAATCCCTACTTCATTCTTTAACTCTGTCCAGCCTCTGTTCTAGGGCATCCTGCACAAAGCATCACCCTCACAACACAGCCACAGGTTTCAACCCAGCAATTCCTGGCCCTGGCAGCCCGCAGTTGAGCTGGGAGGTGACAGCTCAGGTGACAGAGCATCCCTGGGGGAGCAGGGCAGGACACATCCCGCAGGGCCAGCCCCTTGGGAGGGCAGAGCCAGCAGCAGCACATTTTAGTCCAGCAGCAGCGTGACCCAGCTGTGCCATGTGAAATACCAGTGTGATGGAACGATGTGGAGGAGAGGTGATTCATCACCGAGGATGGATGAGGAGGATGGATTGCAAACTCGTGAGGAATGCAGGGACAGCAGAACGCAAATGTAAGTAGCCTAGCAAAAATGTACTGACATTCCATAGACACAAACAGGGGCTCAACTTAATGTACTGACATTTCATAGACACAAACAGGGACACAACTTGCATTCCCACCGTCCCTCCACCAACAAAATGCAATCTTGGTGTGGAGGAAAAATTACTCTCCTTCCCAGCTCACCAGCAGCTTTATTATACCTACAGCAGCACTTATCCTGCATGTTCAGTCTCATTAGCTTCACTAGGGCTCTGCTTACTGCAAGATCAAAGGAGTCTTTTCCTGGAGGGTTTGTGCCATTGATAATTTGGATATCTGCAGTAAACTTAATCTATCTGTGCTACACTAAAGAGATTTGAGGCAGGGGAAGATTAAAGTGCTTTGCTTAAGACAACAGACACAGTTTGAAGGAATTGAATGCAGGTTTCCACAAAGCCCAGGCTTAAAGAGAAGTCTCTTCACACATTAAGCACCCCCAAATACACATCTGCAGAATTAGGATTTTGCTATCACCGTATTGGATATCTAAAGGGGAAGGATTTGGAAATAGGCTTATGTTTCTCTTCTTGCTGCTTTTTCTACCCTTTTCTTCCTGCCCTAGCCTATCTTAATTTTGCCTCTGAAAGGCCCAATCAAATAAGTCACACAAGTCTTTTGCATACCTATCTTATCAGCAGACAACAGCTCTGGGAGAAGCCTTTCCAACATGCTCAGCTGTGCTAAAAATCCTTCCCCGTTTTTGTAGTTATTTCAGGAAAAGTCACTCCTAGAGAAGGTTCAGATGGTCACTGCCACTCGTGGGGGTCCAGCTCTGGCTGTGGCTGTGAAGGGTGGCACTGGGAGAGGCAGGGGGCATAGAGAGAAATAACCAGGATCCCCTGGAAAGCACTTACAGGTGTTGCCTTTCTTCAAAAGGTTTAAGAGAGGGATATAGGTGTGACAGCAAACATCACTCTGGCTTTGATAATGACATTATGCACAGCTAGCCCATTCTTTGGCTTGTTAAACTCCAAGTTTCCTGTGGGTAAGAAATGAACATTACTCTGTCACTGTTTTCAGGGCTTTCTGCCATGTTAATCTGATTATCTATGACAGTTTCTGTCAGTTTGTTAGCGAAGATCCAATTATTCTGCTTGGCTTTTAAGTTTTCACATATTTCTGGCTAAGGGCCTGATTCTGGGTTCTTCTTTGTCCTCATGTCCTTAATACAAATATTAATGTAAAAAACAATCCCACAGAACTGATAGACTAGTGGTGGATATACAGTTCTTTAAAAATGGATGCATTCTTTATCTCCTGCAAGAATAAACAAAAAAGCTGCAGAACTGACAGCTGAAGGAAATAAATGGCTCTGCACTTGATCTGACTAGATTTCTGTAATGGAAATTTACAGTGTTGGTATAGAAGGAAAGTGGCTTTTGGGGATTTTTTTTCCCCTCCTTTAAACTCTTGTTAAGATTTTGGATTTTCTTCTGTGTCAAAAAAAAAAAAAAAAAAAAGGAAAATACAGCATAATTCTACTAATAAATGGGACACATTTTAGAAATAGAAATTAAAGGAGGGATCCTTTTCCAAGGCATTTGATGTTAGAGACTGCCCAGCAGTCTGTTATTTTTTCTCTTACACATAGCTTTTCTCAGATATGAGTTTGCATGGCACAGACCTGTAGGACTGGAAAGTGACAAGGGTGTAGTAAGCTATAAACAGAAAAACACATATGCCCACACCATTCTAAGGTATTCAGTGCCTAATACTTGTGTGTCACTAGCTTTTGACTCATCTCTGTTTCTCATTCTAGTCTGTTCTAAATATAATTGTTTTTTCCTCAATGATGTCTGCAAAGAGCACATATCTACTCGAGAGCTTTCCTTTGTGAAGGACTGCCCACTATTTCCTACAATGATTCAGCTCCACTGACAACAGCATCAGCAGGAGATTGGCATGACAAACTCCTGCAGGTACCTGATACAGCTGTCTAAAGTTCTATGAAACAATTATGAAGATTCTGGAAGATGTTGGTCTTTCTTGCTTGGGGCTCCACGGGTCTATTCCTGCCAATAATCAGCATTAGTGATACCTGCAGTAGTCAGCATTTCCCCTCTCCAAATCCTCAAAACAAAACCCAAAAAAACCCCCCCCAAAAAAACAAACCCAAAAAAACAAAACAAAAACAAACAAACAAACAAACAAACAAACAAAAAAACAACCAAAAAAAAAACCAAAAGGAGAAGATACCTGTCCCAGGATGGATATTGGATATGCTTCTTCAAGAGAAGGATTTTTTTTTTTATTCCATAGTTCTGGTCTGTAACAAATTCTTGCAGGTAATGCTTGACAGTCAACACTTTGGGAATAAACAGTGGTCTCTTCCCACTTCTCCACTCCTTTTTGGGAGGTTATATAGTTTAAGTGACCCTTGGGGCACCAGAGAGCTCATCAACTGCAAAAAGCATGACAGCACTGCTGTGTATTTATAATCCCAGTAAAAACCCTACAGCCCACCAGCCAAATCAGGAACTGAAGGTAGCAGGCATGAGAATGAATTTGATAATACTTTTCTTAAACATAATAAATTGGCCTTAAGTTTCCATCATACCAGAGGACATACTCAGCAAGAACACTGCAAATCAAGCCAAATTCCACTGCTAAGTATTGGGTGAAACTTTCTGTATCATCACAAACTCCAACATCTCCTTGCACAATTCCTTCCAAAATGATCCTGACCATTTTGAGTGTAACTTGGCAGATATTCCTCCCAGTTAAGATTACCACCAGCCCCTATCAGGCAAGGATCTCTCCATTTCTGCATCTCAAAAATGACAGATGAAGGAACAGGCAATAAAAACCCCCAGCATTTTCTTCTCTAGGGAATTTTAAAGCAAGAAAAAGTCTTCTCTTTCATTTGCAAGCACAAAATACCTTCTTGGATACCAGCAAGACTGAGTGTTCAGAAGGAAAAGTATTGAGTGCTCCTGCCCCACTCCAAGCCTGTTATGCTGAAGAGAAGCTGAGGAAAAATGTGTGTGTTTGTGTTAGGTGAAGAGGGGGGAACAAGGGAATCAAATCTCACAGCTTCAAAGCCTAAGTCTATCACTAACAAGGGTTAGCAAGAAATCCTGCAGACGTTTCTACTCTGCCTGCTACAGTTCAAACCTGTGCTCCAGGGGGGTTTTGGGGGGTTTTGCATTGTCTCAGGCTTCATGGCTGCTGCTTGAGCCAGCCTGCTGATCTAAATGGGCCAATTACCTACACCAGCAGCCAGGAAGGAGTGCTAGGAAACCATTTGTAATACTAATTCAGCCCACTGATAGTCACTGACAAACAGGTTTCATACTGAAACACCTCACAAGGACTCTGAAACTGTGCAAATTAAATTTTCTCCCCGTTACATCTGTCTGACACCACTGGAAGTGATTATGCTGTGAGAAAAAAGTGGAAACAGAATACAGACCACACTCCTGGGTCTGGGAGATAGGATTATAGAAATTACTAGCTACTAGCAAAATCTCCAGAGCACTGTACCTAACAGAAGTTTATGAGCTTATAGCACAATCAAATGAGCAGGAACGACAGGAGCACTGCTCAGTGGGCATCTCAAACCAGGTAGATTAAAAACAAAAGTCTTGCTCATTGCACTGTCTGGGGTTTTCTGAAAGGCATTCTAGAGAGGGACAAGAAGGAAAAAAAAAAAAGGAAAAAAGAAAGGGCTTCAAAGTTTTCGTGGCAGCAGGGAATAGCACAGAAGCAGAAAGGCAAAGACAGCACACAGGCAAGAGACATTTACTGTGCATCCCCACAGAGGAGGTACTCCTGCTAATGCCTCAGCTTCCTTCCTAGGTACAAGGCTTGGCTAATTTTCTCTACTGAAAATATCTAAAACTTTCTCCACTGGGTTAATCAGAAATTTGCCACTTCATAGTTAAAGTAAGGAGCTTGGCTGGGAAAATAAACAAACAGAAAAAAAACCCCAAGCAAACAAACAAACAAGAAAAAAACCCAAAAAAGAAAAATCTCTCTCTTTGTGCTTTATTTCACCTTTAGGCCTTCCCACACCTGAAGCTTGTGGAGGAAAGGAGATCACTTCAGTCTTCAAGAAATTTAAGATCAGCCTTCACAAGTGCCTTTAATTTGAGTGCAGCAGCAAACAGCTCTCCAGGGGAATCCTGGCAGTGCCTCCCTGAAAGGTGCCTGCCTCACCTTTCCTCACTGTCACTGGGGCACAGCACCACTCACATGGTCCACACACATAAAATGTCCCCTCTCCTTTAAGCCAAGGGTTGTTGCTGTAAACCACAGAGTCAGCAGCCACAGCCTGAGGCTGCAACAGAGAAAATATCATGATAATTCTTCCATATTCCCTCAGAGAGATAAGAGCAGCTCTATTTGGCCTTAACTTGTATGAAGCCCATGAAGATCCTTAAATGAAAGGTGAAAAGCAGCCTGTGTAGCTGTGCCTAAGCCAGGCAATAATTACCAGCACAGGATGAAGAGAATAAGTCAAACCATTAAGTTCAGGGAGAACATGACACTATCTGCTGCTTGGTGTATTATTAAATACAGTGACATTTTAGATGCAGTGCTTGTATAGCTATATTGCTTGAAGCTGTGCATAGGAGCACTTAGAAAACTGAATGACAGATGGCAGGAAAAAACTTTGCCTTTATATGATTATTATTATTATTATTTTCTGTAGAGGCCATTCCTTTTATTCAGAAATCACTTTCACATGAAAGCAAGGGATGAAAATCAGGCAGGCAAGAAGGAAATATGTCTGCATAAAATCACCACTAAGCATGGGCAGATTTACAGGCACATAAAGATTTTGAAATACCTGTAAATATTTAAATTTTGCTCAGTATGTTTTAAAACTACTCTTTGCTGCCCTGCATGCAGCCTTTCTTGCCAAGATGCATGGGCAGTGTACAGCCAAGACACTGGAAATGCTTGGAGCTATTTCCATAGCAACAGACTGTGGTGAGGTAATACACCTGAGGTACTAATGACCTCAGCAAGGAGTCTGGATGCTAATAGAGAAATGAATTGAGGTGGATTAGATGAATTTTTTTACATTTCAATGGGCTTTTCAAGGAGCAGCAAAACAAACCCATAACAAAGATTTCCAGAGAAAACAATAATCTTTTCTTTGTGTCACTCCCAGGACATATATTCTTGTTAGAGGGGAGAAAAAAAATGAAAAAGAGGAAGCCAATGCCATGCATGTATCTTCAGGATGAGCAGAGCTGACACAAGCAGATTGTTCACCTCTTTTTTGCTTCTGCATGTACAAATGCACTTGCACTTCCTGACTGAACACTTTGAAGTCCACAGAGAATTTTTATTTACTTCAGCAGATTCTACCTTAGGATTAGCACAAAGATCCAGTTTCCCTCCTGGGTCACCTTCCCTGTGTCACTCCCCCTAGGAGATTCCCCAGCTAATTCTTGCCAAGAAGCTCAAGAGCTAAAAGACTCTCTTTAAATCTGTAACACTCATTTGGGAGTGCATGGAAGACAGCTGGTAATATTTAAATTTAACATCCTAAAATTCCAGTGTTTGATCCAGTAGAACTGTCCCAGATCCTGCCATGCTCTGAGGACTGGACTTTGAAACAAAAATGCACCTGTGCTCAACAAGTGAGGCAGAAATGACCAGTCCCATAGAAAATAAAAAGGAATGAAACCAAAAGATAATGCCAAAGTTGGTCTATTTTCTGGTGCACCCAAGAATAATCTTCTCTCAGTCATTCCCTCTCCTTGCTGGTCCCATCAGGATGTAATGTTCCCCAGGAAATAAAAGACTTCTATCATTTGTGCATCAGCTTGTTATGACTGTCAGCCACATCTCCAGTTCCTACAAGTGTCCCTGCTCCAGGACTCCAGACAAGTTCCTTCTGAAAGCCAGAATCTAACACAGGGTAAGTGATTTTGACAAACCACCCAACAAACACTGAGAACATGTCTTTAAATCCTAACTGCACCATGCCAGTGGTTACATTATTGGTGACTGATAGGAGAGAAGCTCACTCTGGGTTCCTGCTGAATTCCATAATGAAATTTAAAAAGTGCAGGGTTCCCACCTCACCAAAGCAGAGGCACTGGGCAGCAGGGATATGGTCTGGCTTGCAGGATATGCTGGGCTGTAGAATAACCAGGCAGTTGGGAACTGGACTTAGCACATCTGAGATTATCCAGCATCTGGATAAAAAAGAGACAAAAGCTTGCAGACAGGCTTGGCAGCATGGGGTAGTCAGAAGAGCATATCTTGTAACAGCAGTGACAATGCTCTGTAGACATGGGCATGATTAGACAAGAGCTTCTCTTCCTAATTACTAGACTTTTCCTCTTTTTTCCTCATAAATTCAAATTAGTGCCAGGCAACCACAGTGTTTTTCCTTTTCCTGTAGCTGCCCTTGAAAATGTTTTTAATCAAGATACAGAAAAAGCTTTGATAAGGTTGCAACCAGATCTTTTCCAAAATGTGCCTTTAAACAGATGAATTTGCAAGTTATTGAACACTGCTAAGGCCCCTTTGCATCACCTCTTTGGAAGTGGGAAGGTACTAACTACAGGGAAAACAGAATCACATTCAACACGGTCAAAGGCACCAACTCTGCTCCAGTTTTTCCATGAGCTTCCTTCAGTAAAACCAGCACACTTCCCATTTGGAAAAAGTCATTACCATGTAATATAGAGGTGTGATCATCATGGGATCAGAGGAGGCCAAGCTGAGGACCAGGATTTGCACTTTGGTACCTCTGACAGAGAGATGGGATCCCACTCCACGTGTGCCATGGAAGCAGGCAGTGGTCACTTGTGTGCAGGTTGTTATGTCTGTGTTTGAGGCTGCCTGCCCTCAAAAAAAGAGAATAAAATCCTGCAGCAGAATCCCTGAATGGGGTAAAAATACCCCACACAGACCTAGGTCTGCTGTTGCACAGGTTGGTGATGGCTGTGTGAAGAGAGTGCTGAGCCTTTGGCCACAGATTAAGTGAGCAGGGCCCAAGGGAGAAGAGCAACCAAGAACAATTTTGGACCATTCCTTCTTGGGAATAACTCAGGATTCAGTTCTCTTTATCTGTCTCACAATCTCACATCCCAGGGTTGGCATATAACTGTGAATTTTCAGCTGCCTGGTTTCACTTCATTAGAAACTCCACCAAGTTGGTTTTTGTTTGTTTGTTTGTTTTGTGCATGAGAAATCAGTCAGTGCAGTGGCAGGTAAGATACTTATCTTAAGTCTAGGATAAATGTACATAACAGAGAACAAAAAACAAGCAACAAAAAACAAACCCACACCAAAAAAACCCCACCGCAACACTTTGCAAGTGGCTTGAAAATTCAAATATAGAAAGCACACTAGCTAATTCTGATCACGTAAGGCGTGGAGCACAGGCTTGCCCTGTTGCAAACATATCACTCACTCTGCAGGGAAAGGAATCTTCTGAAGAGAGAACTGGGTCAGTAGAACTGGAGTCCAGGCTTGTCACTTCAGCAATTTAAACACAAGTCAAGTGAGTGTTTAAACCCCAACAGATGCCATACTGAGAGAAATCAGACAAACACGTTTTGGATGAGCTTACTTATTCTTTTTTTTTAGTCTTACCTTATCTGAATTTTCCCAGAGTTTGATGCAAAAATTCAACAGAACAACCCAGTTCCAGTATGTATCACAGAAACTAAGCTTTTCCCCATGAATATTTATAGGATGTAAATCATAGTCATTGGCATTGTTCACTTCATGCCAAAAAAAGCAAGTGTCACATTCCTTTCACTTAACTTACTGCTATTTCTGTTGATAGGTCTACCTGGCTTTGAGAGCAAACAGGATCTGGCTTCCATAGGTAGATGATTTCAGTAATACTATATTGACAGAACTTAATATCATAGTTCTACCGTAGAAAGATTCAAGCTAAATACAAAGGAGATAGGATAACACAACCTGGAACTGTCTTTTACTGTAATTAAAAGTGCCCAATAATGTTTATGATCTTTTCCCCTTAGCAGCTGCTGCCAGATTTAATGGTAATAAAAAAGCCCATTTTGGAACAATGCTATTTTATTACAATCTTCTTCATATTCCCGACCTTCACAAGAAGCTGAAGGCTGTTTAGTGGGCTGAGAAAGGACAAATTGGTGTAACTCAAAGAACCAACTGCAATGCAAAGAGAGGGAATGCTCAGTCCCTGAAGTAAGAGAATGAAGGTCAAGGAGTCCATGAGCTGACCCCAGAAAAATGCAAGACATAAAATTCGCACCTGAATATTGATGAAATTCTCATCTTCATCATAGGGCTATGGTTTGATGATACCTCATTTACCAGGCTGGTTTTTTGGTTTTTTTTCCTTTTTTTTTAATTACTTCATGAATCATTTCATCTGAAGCCATTTTACACCTTTGCTGTGCCAACTTCTAAAGGAAATCAGTGTGGAGTCCCTGGAGAGCACTCATCTCCTTGAGATTTCCAACGCTTCTTTGTCACAGTGAAATCAGAAATACACTGAGTATTTTGTGGCTTGAGGCATTTGGTATTTTCATTTCTGGGATGAGAGATTTATGCAAATTTGTACACAATAACAAAGAACTTTGAAGCTTCTAAGATGTCCTTTCACAGCCAGAGGGTTGATGGGAATTTAGCATTTCCATTCAGCAGCTTTCTCTCTCCTGTGTAAAGCATTACTTTCTCTCTTCCAAAATTTCATTTTGTGGAATTACTATTAAAATCACATCCTTAAATAATAATAAAGGCTGTTGTTCCATCCCTGTTGGTGCTGTTGGTTTTAACCACAGTTTCTCTTAGGGTAAACTCCTGAGTAGAGAGCTCAGCATGCTGAACACAGGGCTGTTACCTGGGGGATGTTGCTTTTGGCCCTCTCTGGCTTTGTCCTTCATAGAAAATGAGATTTGCAAAGGAGGAAATTAGACAGCTGTCTCCAATTGAATTGCAATGAGATTTGAGGACCAATTTCCCATAAACCTGGAAAGCTGCAGTCAGGATCATGCCCTGGCACGCAGGTAAATAAGAAATGCTATTCTGGCTGCTTCCTGCTACCCAGTGGTGTGCAAATATGTTGGTTTGCTACTGTCTCACAGCTCTCTCCTCACCTTGAATAGCTAAACCATTTCATTTTTGGGTTTGTTTTGGGGTTTTTTTTCACCCCAATTTTATTCTAAGCTGAAATAACAAACCTCTTCATGGTTAAAATTGGCTTTGGGCAATTGGTTACTGAATTAAGCTGCTTTTCTTTAGCCTATTTCTAATCTGTGAAGCCTTTCTTCTACTTCATTTACCTCTTCCCTTTCAAGCAGCATTCAGTTTTATACATTTGCTTTTTTTTGTCCTTTTTTTGTAATATTAAAACGTTTAATATTTGCAATAGTACTGAGACAATCAGCCAGGAAACATTTCTCAAGAGAGAAGACCTCAGAAAATTGGTTCTGTATGTGAATATCCAAATTATAAGAAGAGAAAAAGCTAAAAAAATGATAATGTTGGAGTGGAGAAGGTGTCTTTAGCACACCAGTTGGTCCTGAGAGAGCCTGCTCCACCAAGCCATACTTGTGCTGTAAATGATGGATAATCAGGAAGAGCAGAAGTGGTCCCTCACTAGTTGGAGGGATGCAATGACTGCCTTTCAGTCTCAGAGACCATCTCCAACAGGGCACATTTGATATCAGTAAAGTGGCCAGTGAATCTCCTTCCTTTACAGATGAAACCCAAACTGATAATTCTACTCAGGAGCCAGTCTTACTCTTTCCAAGATTTGTTGGTTTTTTTTTTTTAATGAAACCAAATTGAACAAAATGGAAACACTTTAAGAGATTTAACTAGGAACTCAATTTCTAACAAAAGAGTGTTTTCAGATCATGGTGTACTATTAGCATGTTAGGTGTCTTTCTGTATTCTGTTAAGAAAAAAACCCAAATCTCTCAATATTTATTAGAAGTAGGATCTTGTTTCCAGTGCCTGGAGAAGCAATAAGTAATTACAAAACAGACAGAATAGCGGGAGGAAGATAAGAAAAATCATTATGTCACATAGCCTTGAATTGATTGCACACTGGAAACCAGAGCCTTCAGCCTTCCCTCTTGTGAGGTCAATGCTAATGCTGCCATCGACTGCACTTGGGAAAAGTTTTGTACAAAGGTTTGCTTATTTGACACTTGGGTCATCCTAAAGCATTTGTTAACATTACAGCAGTTATTAATGAGGTTTCTAATTAAGGTGTCTATGGTCTCTATAAAATCCTTCCTAATTTACAGTAGTGCAGGAGAAATTCACTTAAAATTATGATTTCCCTCCCTCCAAATTAAAGTTGGGGCAGGGAGAGGAGAGATATTTTTGTATCTATTCATGCATTAGATCTTTGCCTTGAAACATGGAAGGTGCATAAAAATTTAAAGGCAAAAGCATGAAAATGACAAAGCAAAAGGTTAATTAGAACCTTCCCTCCTTTCCTCCTCTGCAAATGTCTTCACACCTCTCCTGTCTCACATTTTGGAGAACTTTTCACACTTAGCAATACTTAAATTTTCTGCCTAATTTTTTTTAAGACATCAGAAAGAAGAGAGAGGCCAAAACCGGACTTCAGTTCTACTGCTGTTGGAAAAGGAAAACAGATTTACTGATTTTTCTTATATACACCATGAATGACCCATGCAGCAACATAATGCAGTCCCTGACCCTGAGAGCACTCCATATCCAGTGGATACAGCAGGAGGAAGCAGAGCATCTTACCATGGACACAAAGTACAGATTGACCCCCAAAAAGTGCCTCTGGGAAAGAATTGCAACACGTGGAGCTGGCATTGCTTTCAGTGGCATCTTTAGTGTGGATAAGCACTGCAATTTTGCTTCCAGAATTAACAATTTGGCAGCTTCCTTGTGTAGAAAATTTAGTTAGGAATAAAGAATTTGCCATATGTTGATTCTTTCAGGCAAGTGAAAATGAGCCAGCTGCAATTATGAGAGCTGGTACCTCCTAAATTCTTCCTTCTTTGTGGGGGTCCTAAGTGAAATGTGGCTTGCAGGTTGGGAAGGTGCACAAATAACACAAAACTCCTGTTCATCTTCCAGGTAGTCTCCAGATAACCCTGCAGTAATTTCCCCTCACTATCAGGTAAATAATAGACTCCCAAGGGGATGGAACTTATATCCAACTTGTCATGTAAGTACAGAATAATTAATTACACTCCTATTTACAGTTTGTCTGATAAGAGCATTAAATGGCAAGTAACTAGAAGAATTCCAAGGTGCTGAAATGTTTGCTCTCACCCACTCAACAGGTAAACACAAGGGGAATGAAATTAATTTGGCACTGACTTACAGTATGATCCCTCACAGTAATGGGGCTTGGGTTTTGCAAAACAGGAATCACAGATGTCTCTCTCCTGAAGCTGAAATCAAATTTTGTTGGTGCTCCACAAAGCAATAAAGTGTTCTAAATACATCAGCAGTCTTAGAAATTGTGAAACTCCAATTATCTACTCTGACATTATTCAGATTACAATATGAGGTATGCCCTTGATTTTATTAATTTTTTCAAATCAGAAAGTGTTACTGGTCCAAAGCTCTGCTTGTATTTACAAACCCCAACATGTACATCTGGTGGAAATCAGGAGGTTAACCATTAAATGCCCAGCTAATTACAAACCTTTTCTGACTTATGAAGAAGGAAGGGAAAGAACTTTAAGGGGAAGTAGGAGGAAAAAAAAANAAAAGGGTATAAACCAGGCATAAACCAGTTACAATATCTATGTCATGTTCACTTGCACCCTGCTTAAAATTTCGTTCTGGTAGAACCAGAACATCTGTCACAAGCCTCTTAATACCCCTCTGACAAGGTGAAGATAAAGTTACATTAAGAGCTCTGCATGTGCCAGTGAAACGTGTAAGCTGTTCTCACACTCAGCAAAAATGAGGGCCTAAGATTTCAAATTGCAGTCATAAAAGTGAAATAAAAAGCAGAAAGGCAGAGAAAGAAAGAGAAGGAAGATGCTTTTATTTGAGCCATGAAAAAGTAATTCCCTGGGATTAGCATATTTTTATTTCCTTTGCATATTCTTTTCTGAATTAATTTCACTGCATTTTGATAATGATCTTAGCAAATGAAAATAAATTGATGCCCAAAAAGTTATGCTAATAGGAATAAATGGCTTGAAGGTAGTGGAAAGGGATATACAGCCTCTTTTAACTTAATCCAGCTCCAAGGGCATTAGGGAGCAAATGTTGCTGCCTTTTTGTGGCAGCAGATAAGCCTGGCTGTGAGGCTCATGTAAGAGGAGCAGCAGCCCCGGTGAGAAGGTCAGAGGAAGTGTTTCACCCACACCTGCTAAGGAAAATCCAGGTTTCACTGGTCCAAATAAAGCAAAGCAAATAAAGCTGTGTCTGCACAGAGGTGTGATGATGGTCCAGGACAGAGGCATAATGCAGGAGGGAAATTCTGCTTTTCCATAGAAAAGAGACTTTGGTGTTGGTTACCCACTTCTTGATTTTTTTTATGTTAACAAAGGGAAGAGCAGCATAAGTGAGAAGGATTCCCATGGGCTAAATTACGATCAAACTCAATTGAGTGACAGCTCTAGAAATCATAACCATCTGTGAGGTGTGTGTGGTACAGCAAACTCCCTCCCATAAACCCAGTGAGAAAAGCTACTTACACTTTTGTGTAAAGCAGGGGGAGATTGGCAGCTGAAATGGAAATATGCACATGGGTATTAACTATTATCATGTAGTGCTGGTATTATTCAGTTTTGCAAAGAGAAAAACCACGCCTAGCCACCCAGTTTATTCAAGAAATATTTGTTTAAAATCATATTACCATAAGATTCAGCTATTACTTTAAGAAATTCCACAGCTTATGGGTTTTGATGTATGCCCGATTATCAGTGTGTGAGCTTTTTTCCCCCTACTCATCCTATTTTATGTGTAAGTCTTACACCACGTTATGAATAATAGAAATACCTACAGTAAGAACAACTTGAAATAAAAGCAATGTATTATCCTGATTTGAAAAAGAATAGGACACCTGAACCAAAAATCTAGATTATAAAATTGCCAGTGACAAAAAGCAGGAGAAGAAACACAAATTTGAGCCACCCTCAAAAACCAAAGCAAGCAAACAATCCTAACCACATATTTCATCCACTAGCACAATCTGCTGACCCACTTCTCTGAAACTTAGGCACCAGAAATGGGTTGTATCCAGGAGGATTTCTGCAAACCACATCTCCAGCCTTGCTTGTTTCAAAGAGCTGTCGAGTCCATATCACACTACACTTCAAAGACAAATTTCAGCCTTTCAAAGGGTGCATACCAATTTGGTTTTTTGTAAAAAAATTAGCAACAATAACAAAGAGAATAGGAAAAATATTGTGGAGCCTGATGTGAACACAAATATTTTAGGAATATTACATTTAAAGAACACACAATAAACATGACAAAGAAACCCCAAAATAAAATAATAAAAACTATATTCAAATAACTAAAGACATCTCCAAAACCCCACCTTTTTCTTCTGTTTAAAAGAACAACCACAACACCATGTTAGACCATCAGAAAGAAGTAAAAGTATCCAAAGTACTAAATGGAACCCAGCAAAGTATACAAAGTGATACAGTGTGGGCTCACTGTGTACTGTAAGAAGCGTCTAGGTAGAAACATCAATGAAAAAGAAAGCACCTTAAGGCTGATTTTACTGCTGGTGTTAATATTTCAGCCTGTGGGGAAGATGTTTTGCAAATGAATCTCGTATGAGTTCAAATCAGTTTTCGTAAGCAATTAAGTTAAAAGGAAACAATTCGATTGTTTCTCCTTCAGCTTATCATGAGATCTCTGTGCTACTTCCTACAGGACTTTTCATGGATTGGATAACAGAAATCAAAAGACTTCCAAGAAATATGACCAAGTGCTTGCCAAAATTAGTGAAATTTTCTTAGCTACCTGTGTAGAGGTTAACAAAAGGAGGAGTCTACAGACAAAATAACCAACACAAACAACTTGGAAAACCTCTATAGCCTCAGGAGACCCAAAGGCTGGAGGCTGATGGAATAAATTACCTCACTAGGTAAGGTAATTGTGGACCGTGCTCCAAGCCTTATGACTTACTGAGGATCCAACACAGGTGATATTTGCTGTACTCAGAGCTGGATAATCACACGGCTTTGTACACGCCCTAAAAGCCAAACTCTATCTCCAAAACAGCAAGTGGAAGCTCTGTCATAAGTATTTCTTTATTTCATCCATGCTTTCTTGGCTTAGCCTGTACCATGACAAAAGGAAAGAGGACTGACTAGGTTTCAGGCTAGTTTCATCACTAAGACTTCAGGGTGAAATCCTAACTCTGTGATGGCAGCTGAAATCAATTCTGAACTTAAAATATAGGATTGATGCTTTAATATTCTCCTCCCATTAATGGTCTTCTAAATCTCTCTCAGAGCTTTGAAAACCATAGTCTGAATTACTTCATTCAAAACTGCTGAAATTACCCAGAAGCTTTCATGCACAAGAGAAACTGAAAATCTTCTGATTTTTGCACCATAAAATCGTATGCAGCCCGAAAGGTGCATTTAAGAGATATGAACTTCAGTTATAGCATCCAAAGAGCCTAATGGGAGTTTCAAAATTACAGTGGAACCAGAGACCAAGCAGATTTCACTGTGATGTCTAATAATTATTAGAAATACTGCTTGTAATATCTGTGAAAGCTTAAAGTTGTCCGTTCTCAAAACATCATGATTTTCTCAACCACAAAAGCCCCACAAAGGGTCTTGCCATGCACTGCTAGAAAGACTGTACCCCTCACTTTTCCATATAATTTACAAACAACTTTTAAATGAAATTTCATTTGAATCTTACTATTCAAGGATGCCAGGTAATTTTCAATGCTACATTTTGTTTGGTATCTGTTGTCTCCAAATCCCTCTGCCTGCGCTGTCACACAGACAAGGAAAACCATCACAGGACAACCTGAGCTGTGAAGGAAGAGACTCCTGGGCATGGGGGCTGGCTGCTGCCAGAAAACCTGGATTTCTTTCATTCTCAGCTGAAACTCTTCAAAACTGGGGCACCTGGTCTGAGCAAGTTGGAATCATGTTGTCTGGATGGAGATGACCGAGTGTGGAGCATAAATTATCCCACCTTAGCACCAAGATGAAGCATCTGGGGTGTATAATCCACTGAGTATACAGCAAAATACACAGCTCATACCCAGTCTATACCCATCTTTTCAATGGATAATGTGAGGTAAACCTCATTCCAGATAGGCCTCAGCTGCAATGGCCAAGCCCCAAGAGCAGTTTGTCCTTCTGTTAGGGAGCACCTGTGTGAGAACCCAGGGCACAGGGAATATTTCTCTGTCTGCTCTGGGGGGCCTTGACCCCCAAAGAAACACTGACTTTGACCCTCACCTATGGAGAAAGCTTTCAGGGCTTCAAGACAGACTAGAGTCTACAAGAGTATGAGATAGAGAATAGTGTAGTGTATCACTGGGGTGAGAAATTTAGGTTTTAGGGTGTTTTAGTATGGGGCCAAGGTGGAGAGCATTGGGCGTTGTCCCAAGATTCTTCTTCTTCTTTATCTGCTCCATTTTCTGCAGTGTTGGTGGCACAGGGTGATTGGCCAAGGAATGCCGCAGTTTTTGGTTATGTGGATGGACAAGGGATGAGTTATTAGTAGATAAATGGAAATAAAGTGCATTTTTAGAGTTAATTGGATGAAACAACTATAAAGGACCTTGAAACTGTACATTCCAGAGCCATTTTGTGGTGATTCTCCTGGGCACAAAGTATGGTATGGACGGCGTGCTGAAGTTTTGATAAGATAACAATAAAACAAGAGACTGAAGACCAAAAAAATTCTGTGCATCTCCTTTTCCTAACACAGAACTGTTGCAGGAGGGTCTCTCCCATCCAGGGAGTTCCCCGAGGGGCCCAGCATCAGGGGCAGTCACCCATACACCCGGTGCCAGCGTGAGCTGGTTATCCATCGCTCCCGGTGCTCCTGCTGCAAGTGCAGCTGCCCTCCAGTGCCAAACACCTTTAATGTGGCTCTGCTGCATATTAGCTGATTCTGCAGCTCTGCCCTCATGGAAGCAGTCCCACTCAGTTTTACAGGATTACACAGCTGGCAGGAGTTTGGCCCCGTGCCCGCTGGTTGTGGAGCCATGGAAATGTCGGCACAGGCTGCACCTCGGCTGCAGGATCAGCAGCTGAAGGCCCACATCCCCACTGCTCTGCTGCTCAGGGTAGCTGACCTGATTAGATGAAAAGCAGTTTATGCACAGGTACCTGAGATGGAATCACTGCACTGCCCTACAGCCCCATTCAGCCAAAGGGCTGGTGAGTTCCTGCTGCCAGCACAGGGGAGCAGTCCCAGATCTCACTCCCTTGCCTGAGTGACCTCTGTCCATCGTGTCAGCAGGGCACTGGGTCAAACTGGTGCTGATTTGCTTAACTCTCCACTGACACCCCTGCTGCAGGGCAGAAATCCCCACAGAGCATGGTGAGGATGCTGCTCAGCCAGGCCAAGTCTGAGCTGAGCCTGCTGATGCATATCAGTTTCCTCTTAAAATAAAAGACTGGAAACTAATCCAAAGGAGTTTGGATCTGAAGGCATGCCTCTTGTGCTCCATATATAAGAGACCAGTTTATTCTTTTTTTCTTACACTTTGTGTGATCAGAATATATAAAGCAATGCAAAAGCATGATCCTGAGGGTGTTAGGCTGGTCACTAATTTAGGGGACTACCCCAGCAAGGAAGGGTTATTTCACCTAATTAAGACAGAGCACAGTAGTTAAAGACAGAGCATTTGCATTAAAACAGACAATTCAGAATTCTAAATACTGTTGAGTCTGAAATTATGATTGTTAATCTCTCCTCACGTAACAATGTTCTACTGACAGACGTTGTAAATCACTTCCTTTTGCTTGCATTAGATGAACCCATCACTCAAAATGCTCAATTATAAATCTGAATACAATTTAAAAGGTGAACTTTCTTTAGTTTTACTAAGGGCAGAAGGGCAATGCTGATGGTGTAATACCAATGTTAATGCATTACTTATGACTGAAATTTAGTTGGTATTCAGTAAATTGCTCATTCCTGTGATCAGAACAGGCAGCAATTTACTTTTCTGGATCTTATTCCCTTTTCTGCAAGTGCATTAGGTGTGTCATGAGCAGCAGAATACCCAGCTGTAAGCTGTCTGAAAAGGACATGCTAATCTATAATTTAAAAAAACTACAACAAAATAGAAAATAAATTCAGAATATTCATTGCATAATCATGACAGGCTTACAACCTGCAGGTTTACAAACTGCAATTAAACGCAGATATGGAATCATTAAAATATAAAATACTGCATCGTTAATTTTCATTTTCCTTTGGAAATGAGATAGACATGGACAAGTATGTGAACACCAGTGCGAATACTCTCTACCCCTCAGCTTTTTTAGGTGCCAGGATTTAGTTATCCTTTGTCCCATCCTAATCTGCTGAGACGTTTCCACTTCAGCAGAAAGTCCTACTGGAGTAAAAACCTAAAAAAAAACCACCTCCAGTGCAGAACTGCAGTTTACCAAAACAAAGTCAAGCAAGGTTTTATGACAGCGATTGGTTTGCTGACCAAGTGAATGTTTCCATTTCGGGTCACCTCATCTGCTTAATAATGGGAAATGCATTGAATGTACTTCAGTTCCAGACCCTGTTTCAAGAGACAGCTGAGATGTACAGTCTTACTTAATGACAGAAGGGGCCAGAAGGCAACTGAACTTCCACAGTTAAAAATGATCTGGTCTTCATCAAAATTTTGGCCATTCTCTGCCCTTGTCCCCTGTTAACAAATATGATTCAGGAATTGTGTTACAGGACATGAAAGGCAGCAGTCCCAGCATCCTTTCTTCACAACTTCCTAGGCTCCTGCCTTGCTGCTCCACCTCTGATTACGTTCATGTGACATTAAGGAAACCAAACTGCTGGGTTTGTATCGAAACACACGGGCAGATGTCTCTGAAGGCATTTGCAGTTCTTCCTAGCACGTTCAGAAGTATAAAGGCAACACTTTTTTCTTAGCTGTAAGCCATTCTGCACGTGCACAGCAATTTCAGCACTCTCAGCAGGTTGGCCCCATGGCTCACTAGCTCCTACGAGCAGTCTCCAACCTGCTCTGCCTATCAGACATCCAGAAACTGAGGAAGACTTCTGAAGTCATGTAAATGTGCCCTGGCAGAATTCCTGCAGGGAAGAAGAGGAAACACCTGCAGAGCCACCTGAGGCCTGCTGGTTTGCCCGCCCCTAGAACACATCCCTGCTTCCCCTCCACAGCTCAGCCCCTCCTGGCTGCTCCGTGACCCTTGTGCCACTCCACTCTCTTCCAGAGCCACCTGCCCAGCTGCACCACCTGCTCAAGAAGCAGCACACCAGGAGCCCCAGGAATTGTGTCCTTAACAGGACACCTCTCTTGAAGGGGTCTCACACCACCCCCAGCTGCAGCTCACAGCTATCTTGGCTATCAGAGCCTGCACCCAGCCACTGGCTTTCCACCCATGGATGGAACTCTGAAGATAACCCTCACAAAATGTGCTTCTGTTTATTTATTTTTTATACTATTTATTTGCTTTCACAAACTGACAGAGTGACTGATTTTTTAGCAAAAACTGTAAGAATTTAAAACAGTGATAGTCACAGGCCAGGTTATTTACCTTTCAGGGAAAGCATCCCAGCTTGCTAACAATGGGATCAATTAAATTCTTCTGTGTAATGGGGGAGCCCCACTATTGTTAGTAATGGTGAGTTTAGAACTTAGGGAGGGCCTTGGTATAAACCACAAAACCATAGCAATAGTCCTAGAAAATAGTCCTAGAAAATCTATTTTATGGGCCATCAACCTGTCCTGGTGTAAAGTAGGACCAATTTATCTACCAGAAAGCTTACAGTATGATAAATGGAAGAAAAATATATAATTCAGACAAGCAAAAGTACCCAAACAAACCTGCATTAAATGTTTCACATGAAAAGGTGAAGGTAGTGGGGGGAGAATAAAAATCAAGGTTTTCACATAATTTCATAAATTTCAAGGTCTTCACAATGGCTCAGAGCACCCAGTCTTCTAAGATTGTAGCACAATACTTTTAAGACAATCGACCACATATTTCTAAGGAAGTAATAATTTTTAATTTGGGGTGGGGGAAAGCTCATTAATAGATGTACTTCTATTTTACAGAAGTGTATACCAAGCTGTGTGTTGATTCTGTGCTGGTATCCCAGAGCAAGCTGGTGGTGGAGCACAGCCAGCCCACAGAGGTACCTGCTAAGGAACATTCAAAAGCTGTTTGTGGTGACCCTGGTGACCACACCTGAGTGTGGTGACCCTCTGGTGACCCTGCCTGAGCCAGGGTGTTGGACCTCCAGAGGTCCTTTCCAACCTCAACCCTACGGTGATTCTCTGAGCTGTAACCAGGACAAGCTGAGGAACCAGCTGAGCTGAAAGTCACAGGGTTTAGTCAAGTTTGGTAAAAATCAGTGTAACAACGCTGCTTTAGATGAAGTTCATTTGAATTCACAGTGTAGGTGACAAAGCTCAGTAATTGGCCCTTTTTTCCCTAAGAAATAAGATCTCTATTTGAATAACAGCTATCTTCACCAAAATAGTCTTTTCATGTAATCACAGTCTTTTTGTGACTATTTAGCATTCCTCTGGAAGTTAACTGTGGAACTAAATGACTGCAAATGGTGTGTGCCTTTGCTTTGATTGCTACAAAACTAAATCCCAAAATGTTTACTGGAGAAACACCACTTCACACGGAAGCTAAAAGCAAAATACTGGAGAAATGAGGTTCCCCAGGGTAGGTGAGGAGGGTGGGTGTGAGCCAAAGGGACTGGAGCAGGGTTAAGTGCAGATGGAGGAGACTCAGGGATGACAAGTGAAGCAGAAAGGGAAGAAGTGGGCTGGACAGGAAAGAGGCCAAGGAACCAATGGCAAGGGGACAAACACTGGGGAGGATAAATGGGAAAAATGGGAGAGCATTTTGTTCTTGGAAAAATACAGATCTCAGTCAATTGCAATTATTTGCAGGTAACTTCAAGTGGTTGTTAGTTGTTGAATTTTCCTTGACTGACTGCCCCTGGCCTCCTTTTTTTCTTTAGAGAGGGCTGAAAGCTTAGAACTGAAGTTTTCCCTCTGGAGAATAGAAATATTTGCTGGGAAGCTTCTTAGGCTTCTCTATCATAGCAAAAACTATAAAAATAATGTTTGACAGTTAAGGCAAATTATTATTTTGCTTCTAAAACCTTCTGAATATCCAACCTCTGCAGTATTTTTTGCACAGGATTAATAAATAAAACATTCACATACTGCCCATTAAAAAAAAAAATCATCTAGTATTTAAGTCCTGAGGGAAGAGGAAAAGATTAATCTTTTCAATGTCTTAGAAATTTCTTCAAACTCTCCGACAAGATGCTGCCTCAGAAGTGTTCCTCCTCTCTCTCTCAAGTACAGTTTCACAAACTGGAAACCAGATTAGCCTACAGTTTATCCAGGGATGTACAAATGGGTGCAGCTACCAAGCCAGGTGAGTTATTCTGCCCTCTCCTTTCCCCCTACAGGAGCTGCTGCAGTGGGGACAGGATGGAACAGGGACATCAGCAGGTCCAGTCCTGCAGGAACTGCTTCTGGTCTCTCAGCAAGGTGGCTGAAGGGGCAAGGGAACAACCCACTATGCCACTGCCATGCTGTTTCCATAGTCCCCATGCTACAGGTTACCAAAATCTGGCCCTTTAGGAGAAAAACAGCATCCACAGAGACTCCTCCATCACTGTCACAAAACTGGGTTTTATTATTTTAAATAAAACCCCATATTTGCTTAATCCCTCACAGTCAGAGTAGCAATATTTAAGTTTATTAATTAGTACTGGTCAGGGGACACATATTCAAAGTGTATCTTTATCTTGCCTATCAAACAAAATGATTTACAGATTGATCTGACTGGTTGCTTTGACACAGTTCCTTTAACCATAACATCTTTCTATTCCTCTAGTAGCTGAGATTTAGCATTTCAGGCTGTGTACATATGTTGGATAAGAACATAATCCTCAGCTTTGGGCACAGGAGCTCAGGGTAAGAGGATGGCTCTGCATACAAATTGAGAGCACTGAGATGCAGAAAAAGAAAAATACACTAAACCCTAATATGCATATTATGAAGGCCTTCTGGCATCAGAAGAAATCATCAGTTATTTAGCTTGACATCTTTAGAAACAGAGGGACTAGAGTGAAAAAAAAAAAAAGGAGAGAAAGAGAAGAAAAAAAAAAGATATGACCTTTAGTCCGACACTCCAAGTAAAGACTTTGGATAAATAGGCACACAGGAAGAATGTGCCAATATGCAAAGAGGGAAAGAGATAAAAGTGACTAGACCATTTCTGCAGAGAAAAATCACAGCTCTCCCATTTCACAGCCATTTCTGACAGCACAGAGATGAATTTAACAGGGGCAGAAGGGGACACTCCTCTTCCCCTCTATTGGCCTTCTTAACTCACTCTCTGGGTGCAGGATGCAGGCACATCTCTGCAGTCCATTTGCTTCCCTTCACAAAGGCTGGGGCTCATCTCCTCATGCAAAAAGACATTCCATTACCATTACAAAAATTCACACTGGGCATCCAGCAATCCCCAGCCATCCCTCACACAGTACTGAAGGCTGTGGTGTTCTGGACCACACCAGAAAGGATCAACCCCAGGCATCCTCCGGCACCTCTAGACTTTGTTACTTTGTTCTTTAAACTTGCAAAAGACCAGAAAAAACCCCAACACGCTGTGGAAAAGCAGAAGTCTGTATGAAGCTCTCTTATTCCCATGACACAGGAAATTTCTGTTTTAATAATATATAAGCCTTCCAAATTATTAATACCAACTGAAATCATGCATTGAAATCGTGCTGCAGGCGAGGGGCCAGAGCTCAGCATAGCTAAGCCTGGCTTTGAAAAAGGGTTGGGATTAGAGGACTAAACTCTGAAACCACAGTGTGAGCACATTGTGGTTCATCAGCTATCCATCCAAATTCCTGTCTATCCATTTCTTTTCTGTTAAATATACAGTCCAGAGGTTTTTCCTTTTTCTCTGTAAACTCATCTGCCTCTGTGTAAGCTCTGCCCTCCAAGATATCTTCACACTCTCTGCTGACACCTTTTAGTTCACCAAATGGTAAACACATTCTGCAGAATACTTTCTTTCCAAAAATAAATAAAAATAGGCCTTGTAGGGTCTCCAGGAGAAAAGTGTCACTTTGTTGCTCTAACAGATGAAATTATGAGGATTTTTTTAATAGTGTTTTGAACTGTAAGATAGGGGTTTGTGTTATTCACTGGAAGATCTGACCTTATAAAGATACAAGAATAAGGTATTTTTAGGGTGATGTTGCTTGCAAATCAGGATTCAGTTAGGGACTTTTAAACTGAAGAGGGGAATTTTTTGGTTTCCGTGGGGTTTTGTTGGGGTTTGGGGTTTTTTTTCAGTTTTTTTGGGGGGTGGGAAAAGGGGAAGAGGGAAGTTTGGTTTTTTTATTCTGTATCCTGTAGTTAAAAACCAGAAATCTGTATTTGACCATGGACAAGTGAACATTTAAAAGTATGAGCTAACATAACTTCAAGGCAAAAATCTGTAAAAAAAAAAACAATTCCTGAACTCATCCTCGCCTCCAGTGTTATAAATTATTAGGAATAAAGTGCAGAGTACAATGCAGAGTCAGGCAACAGAAGCTGTAATCACAGCCCAAATTGTTCCTTTGGAGCTCATTAAGTGTATTGAGTCCCTGTAATCTTTTATTGATTTTAGGAGCAGTGCTTTGGTTATCAATACAAAAAGTATAAGAGAAATTTTCTGAAAAGATTCCCCATATTCCCTTGAGACATGTATTTCACCACCTTGATTTATACAAATTTTGGTAGCTGGGTGCAGTGATGACAGATTCCTCTGCTCCAGCACTAAGCCTGCCAGGACAGAGGCCAGTCCTACACCACCAAGAGCCCTTAACTCATTTTGTTCCCAAGAATCCCCTCGGGGAGGTTTTAATTGTTTCCTGCTTGCCTAAAACCTAAGCTTGTAAAATATATGAAGTCATAGTTTTCCTCCCTGAATTGTAACTCAGAAGAGGAGGGGAAAAATGGAGCTAAAAAAAAAAAAGAAAAAAGGGAAAAAAGAAATCAAAAAACCTCCTTGAGAATTCTGAACCTGTGAAGTGAATGTGCAGTGATGGCAGATACCTGCCTGACTCTGCAGAAAGCTTAAGTGATAATTAAGGTACATTCTAACACTGGCAGCTCTAAAAATTTTATCCTTGATATAATATTTAAAGCTCAAGCTTCAAGGCACTGATAAATGCAAGAAAACAAGCAGAGTTCAGCATAAAGCTTATGACTGTAGCCCAGAGTTTGAAATTCTACAAAGGAAGACAGCCCAAATTATTTTAAAATGAATTTGCAAAACAACAGAACAGTCAGGTTAATAAAAAAATTCATACTCTTTTGTGTCCCAATTCATGATCTTTAAAAGGACTTAATTTGCTGTCATTCCTCTCCTGCAGGGTCCTCAGAAGTTGTCCAGAGAGGTGGTGGAATCTCCATC
>WBNO01023348.1:0-16074 GCA_013400575.1 Peucedramus taeniatus
TTCAAAGTGAGCAGTTGTTTCTCACGCAATGAAATGGTGATATTTTCCTTATTCTCTCTATCACTTTCTGTCTGTCCCCCCCCACATATTTTCTATCTCTTTCTTTTCTCTCTCCCTCTGCCTCTCTCATATTTACTATCAAATAAACCCATGCTATTGACTTCGGCATATGGTCTCTTTTGCACCTTAATTCAGGCAGAGACATTTCTAATAACTTTAATAACCAGACCATAACAGGAGCATAACCAGGACAGCTCACTCAGACAGGCCAAAGGGATATTCCACACCACAGAACGTCATGCCCAGTATATAAACTGAGGGGAATTGTCCGTGAGGGACTGATTGCTGCTAGGAGATGGGCTGAGCAATTGTATTGTGCATCACTTGTTTCTCTTGAGTGTTATTCTTCATCTTCTTTTAAAATTATTAATATTAGTAGAGAATCTGTTGGAGTTTTAGTTCTCCTTTTGTTTTTTTCTCTTAAGGATTTTTTCCCCAATACATGTTGCTAGGAAACAATAACGACTGAACACTTAAGAGAGACAAAAGAAGTGGCCACAGTTCAGGGGAGGGGTCCAGCTAGCTACTCTCTCTTTTTACCCGGGGGTTTCTCATGGAGGGCAGAGATACTGTGAGATTTGGGTTGGGGGAAGGGGTTGGATGCATCTTCGAGCTCTCTCTTTGCTCTCGGCATTTGGAGGGGAAGGACGCTGCGGTCACTGTGGGATGAATTCACTACCACTGTGGGGTTCTGTCTTCTGCTGCTTTCTACTGTGAGTGGAGCTCTGCTCGTAAGAGCAGCCGTTGTACTGGGACCTCATTAACACCATACCTCACTAAACAAAGGAACCTCCACCATCTGCTCCAGTGCCTCAGGGGAAACCCCAGCTTCCCCAAGCCCCTTTCCCCTCCCAGGGAGCCTGCCGTGTTCCGGAGTTGGGCTGTTGCTGTCCAGCCCCCCGCCGTTTCCTTGACACTGCTCTGGGTTTTTGCTACACTGTAACCAGCAACCTGGTCCCCTGCTGGGACAACCAGAGGTTTCAGATACAGTTTACAATTTTTTCACAGAATCACAGAATCACTAGGTTGGAAGAAAACTTCAAGATCGAGTCCAACCCATGCCCTAACACCTCAACTAAACCATGGCACCAAGTGCCACATCCTGTCATTTTTAAACACAACCAGGGAAGGTGACTCCACCACCTCCCCGGCAAGACAATTCCAGAACTTTATCACTCTTTCTGTAAAAAACTTTTTCCTAATATCCAACTTATATTTCCCTTGGTGCAGCTTAAGACTGTGTCCTCTCGTTCTGTCAGTTGCTGCCTGGAGAAAGAGACCAACCCCCACCTGACTACAACCACCTTTCAGGAAGTTGTAGAGAGTGTATAGAGTGATAAGGTCACCTCTGAGTCTCCTTTTCTCCAGGCTAAACAACCCCAGCTCCCTCAGTCATTCCTCATAGGGCTTGTGTTCCAAGCCCTTCACCAGCCTTGTTGTCCTCCTCTAGACGTGGTCAAGTGTCTCAATGTCCTTCCTATACTGAGGGGCCCAGAACTGGACACAGCACTCAAGGTACGGCCTCACCAGTGCCAAGTACAGGGGGAGAATGACCTCCCTGGTCCTGATGGTCACACTGTTCCTGATACAGGCCCATATGACGTTGGCCTTCTTGGCCACCAGGACACACTGCTGGCTCATGTTCAGTTGGCTGTCAGCCAGTACCCCCAGGTCCCTTTCTGCTCAGGCACTGTCCAGTTACACCATCTCCAGCCTATAACGTTGCAGGGGTTTATTGTGGCCAAAATGCAGGACTCAGCACATGGACTTATTAAACTTCATCTTATTGGACTCTGACCATCCATCCAACTGTTTGAGGTCTCTCTGCAGAGCCCTCCAACAGATCGACACATGCTCCCAGCTTAGTGTTGTCTGCAAATTTACTAATGAAAGACTCAATACCCTCATCCATTATCACAGCATACATATGGTCTGTATACCTCATGAAAAGAAGAGGGGTGGCTATTGGTCAGTGGGCTGGGTTGTGATCAATCAAAGCTGAATGCGGAGTGTTTTGAATAGCCTATAAAAAGAGCTGGGTACACAAATAAACTCTCTCTGCTGCATGGAACCTGGTTGTTGTGTCATCTCTCCACCCCGCAACAATTGGTGACCCTGACGTGATGAAAAGAACTAAACCACAAGAAAATAAAAGACATGAAACAGCAGAGAGCCACAGCCTGCAGCTGTGAGAAAAGGACAACCAAAGGACTGTGAAGGAATGCTGCCAGAGCCGTAGAATGAAGCCACAGCTAGAGACATAGTTACAGCTATGAGAAACAGGACAGTCAAAGAACTATGTGAAAAAACTAGAAATCCAGATGGCTAAGAGCCAAAGAAACAAAAAAGCTGAAAAATAGAAGGAAAACCCCACCGAAGAAATAGCCAGATTTATCTCTGTAAAAGAACAACCAGTCATTAAGGTATGAACTTTTCTTTTACTTCAACGAGGAGTAAAGTATAAGCAATAAGCTCTGAAAGCCACTATGGACATTTTAAAACTCTTAATGTTTATTTCAAACTGGCTGGGGCAGTTAGGAGCCAAACAGGATGCAGAAATGGCAGGAGACATGCCGCCCATACCATGGCTGAAAAAGCCATCTTTAGGCTCCATGTCCTGTACTGCCAGTAACGCATGGCAGACACAGCCCGCAGGAAAACTCCAACATGGCGGACAACATGCGCTTTGGATGCAGATCACCCAAGATGGCAGTCATCACGCAGCACTGGAGAAACTTGTTCAAGATGACGGAGTGCAGGTAGCAGCCAGGGGGAGCAGAGATGCCGTGCCAAATATGTGCAGGCAGTGACCGAAAAAGCCCCCGCATTGGATCCCAGGGATCCATACGATCCCCCCACCAGATCCCAGAAACACAGCAGCACCAAAACCCAAAAAAGATTACAGTAGTGAAATAGAGATTTTGGAGTTTACTTAAAATAACATTATGAATTGAGCATTTAAAGTATAGTCTGTAGAACTCTGGGTTGAAGTTTAACCTTTTTACCTAAGAAACCCCTGCCATGGTACAAAGGGCATAGGAAAATGTAAATTTCTAAGGTTTCTTGCATAGAAAACAATACCAAGAGGAGATCAAGAGATACAAAAAGCCCAGATAAAAAAATTCCTCTGTCTCCAAGCTCATTAAGACCACGGAATACCCAGATAAGGACCAAAGGACGAAGAAGCGCATGCGAGAGGAGAAAAGGTTCAAAAGTTCGTCCTCGAGGAAGACTACAAAATCTTTGACCTCAGAGACCACCAGGGACCCCCGTGCGACCACCACAGCCAACAATGCATGCCCAGAAGGGCGTGGACCTGATTACCATACGAGGCGAGGACAGGCGGGGTCAGGGGTTGAATATGCATGAGAAAGTTGTGCAATCTCTTACATATGGAATACCTTTGTGAATAAAGCTGTGGGACAGCCCGAGGCTCGGGGCACAAGTCCTTATGAGAGCTATCTCACTTGTGCCGGAGCTCCAATACATACCCACTTCATAACTAAACTTAGTTGTGGAGTCTATTTATTCTCCGTATTGCTTCAGTAGCACCACCGCCAACGCCCAGGACTGTAGAATGTCGCATGCTGCCGCGTCCACTGTCGGGACTTAAAAAACCTGGGAAGCACCGAGGCAGCCAGTGCCTGAAGAGCTGGGGAGCCCTACTGGCCATAAGCAGCCGCGGGGGCCTGCAGAGCAGAGTCGTCACATGCTGTGCAGCCTCAGCTAGAACCAGGCTGCGTCAGGTAACTAGGGCCTAGGGAGCCACCTGCAGGGAAGGAGGTGCCCTGCTGAGCGCGTGGGGGGGGGGGCAGCTGGAAGAGGAAAGGCCGGTGTTTGGGCTTCCCAGCCCTGCATTTCCCTCGCACCATATCAGGGCCGAGGACCCCCCCCGCCTTCCCGCAGGCGTCAGAGGCATCTGCACAGCCTGCGCACTGGACGCCCCTCCCCCCCCGCTGCAAGTGCCAGAAGCCCCTGCAGCGCCGGCACAGTGGCATCCGGGGTCACCCTCGCCGTGCCAACGGGACCAAACACACCCACCCACAGCAACGTCACGCCTCCTGGGAAACCCGGAAGAGCGCCAAGTCACAGAGACCAAGAGACTCCCAAAACCAGGGGCTTCAGTAGGAACCCACCAAGCCCTAGAGCCATCCCAGTGCTGCACCCCATGCACAGCCCGCGGTTTCCCAGCGCTGGCACCCCTAGCAATGACCCAAAAACTCCCGAGCCCAACACAATGCTCTGAAATAATCCCGACTGCGCCGAAAGTTGCCACCCACCCGGAGGGAGGGTGGTCTCCTGAGTGCCCTTCCCATACCCCGGGGCCAGAGATCAAGGCATAGGAAAAACCCATACGAGCTGAAAGCAACAGAGAGGGCTGGGGGAGAAGGTGTGCAGGGGCGTGGTGCTGTGGGGGCGGCCCCGATACCTGTCGTTCCCGCCAGCAGGCAAAGGGTTCCCATCTCCTGCAAACCCTCTTAAACTAACACTAAAACCTAGCTAGCCAAGTAACCACTTCCCTAATACAGAAAAAGTCACCATTAACATAAAAACCCTAACCGTCTCTTATCTTAAAGTAAAACACTAAAAATGCATAAACTCTTCTGTTAAACATACTGTCTTTGAAATATAATAACCTAAAGGTTTCTATGAACTCCACAGCTTTAGATTAACAAGTTTCAGATGCAGTTTTCTAACTACTACTCTCTTATCGCTTTTGTTTACAATGCCTATAAAATCATTTTCAAAGTAAAAATCACTACCTTTCATATCTATGCACAGCTAAAATATTCATACCAACTCCTGATGAAATTAATAGCAAGTTTACCAACTAACCACAACCAAACATACTAACACAGTATATTTCCACAAATGCCAGTATTCAATGGGTAACAACCCTCTACACCAGTTAGAAACCTTTGGAAGAACAACTCACCTGTGATTGCACCTAGACCTCAAAAATCAGACACTTTAAAAACATTAAATACTACCCCTAATAGTTTTTAAATTACCTCTGATAGTTTTAAGTTAATTTGTTTGCAATGTTCAAGTTATAAATTGTAAGTTTCAAGTAATTACCTTCAGTGTGCACCTAGTAACATCGTACTTTAATAACTCCTAAACATGATAGTAAAAAACTGATGGAACATACCAATAACTAGAAAGATTGATTTCAAAAAGTTTTATATTTTAAAACAGAAAAGCAGAATTATAACAGCATACAGATGGTCTGTATGCCTCATGAAAAGAAGAGGGGTTTGGCTGCAGAGAGCCAGTCCCTGATATGAATGCAAGCAGGTGGCTATTGGTCAGTGGGCTGGGTTGTGACCAATCAGAGTTGAATGTGGAGTTGTTTGAATAGCCTATAAAAAGAGCTGGGTACGCGAATAAACTCTCTCTGCTGCATGAAACCTCGTCGTGTCATCTCTCCACTCCACAATAATCCATGTCATCAATAAAAATATTGAACAGAACTGGTCCCAGCACAGACCCCTGAGGGACACCACTAGTGACTGGCCATCAGCTGGATGCAGCACCGTTCACCACCACTCTCTAGGCCTGGACACCCAGCTAGTTCTTAACCCAGCAAAGAGTGCTCCTGTCCAAGCCATGGGCTGCCAGCTTTTCCAGGAGTATGCTGTGGGAGACAGTGTCAAAGGCCTTGCTGAAATCCAAATAAACAACATCCATGGCCTTTGCCACATCCACCAGGCGAGTTACCTGGTCATAAAGGGAGGCCAGGTTGGTCAAACATGACCTACCTACCCTGAACCCATGCTGGCTGGGTCTGATACCTTGGTCATCTTGTAAGTGCTGTGTGATGACACTCAATATAACCTGTTCCATTACCTTACCAGGTATCAAGGTCAGACTAACTGGCCTATAATTACCAGGATCCTCCTTCCCACCCTTTTTGTGAATGGGCGTCACATTGGCCAGCTTCCAGTCATCTGGAACCTCACCAGTGAGCCAGGACTGTTGGTAAATGATGGCGAGCGGCTTCGCAAGCTCATCTGCCAGCTCCCTCATCATCCTGGGATGGATCCCATCTGGTCCCATAGATTTATGAACATCCAAGAAGCTCAGCAGTTCTCTGCCTGCCTCCTCCTGGATAACAGGGGGACCGATCTGCTTCCTAACACCATCTTCCAACCCAGGAAGACAGTTGTCCTGAGGACAAGACATCTTTCTGCTAAAGACCGAGGCAAAGAAGGCGTTAAACACTTCTGCCTTCTCCCCATCTGCAGTTACTAAGTTCCCTACCGCATCCAGTAGAGAACAACGGTTGGTCTTACCCTTCCTTTTGCTGTTAATATATTTGTAAAAACATTTTTTATTATCCTTTACAAATGTTGCCAAATTAAGTTTGAATTGAGCTTTGACCTTCCTAATTTTTTTCCTACATGCCCTAGCAACCCCCTTAAATACTTTCTGAGAGACCTGACCCTCCTTCCAAAGATGTTACATCCTCTTTTTATTCCCAAGTTTCATTTGAAACCTCGTTGCTCATTGAGGCTGGACGTTTGCCTCGTCGACTCATCTTTTGGCACACAGGAACAGTCTGTTCCTGTGCCCTCTGATTTGAAGCATGCCCACCTTTCCTGGACTCCTTTGTTTTAAGGGCTGCTTCCCAAGGAACTCTCTGAATAAGTCTCCTAAACAGGCTAAAGTCTGTCCTCCAGAAGTCCAATGCAAAAGTCTTATTGATGTTCCTCTTCATTTTGCCAAATATTGAGAATTCTATAATTTCATGATCACTGTGCCCCAAGTGACCTCCAACCACCACATCTCCCACCAGCCCATCTCTATTTGAAAACAGCAGGTCTAGCATAGTCCCTCCCCTGGTGGGCTCACCCACTAGCTGTGACAACATGTTGTCCTCTACACACTCTAAGAACCTCCTGGACTGCCTCTTATCTGCTGTATTTAGTTCCCAGCAGATGGCTGCTAGGTTAAAGTCACCTACAAGAACAAGGGCTGGTGATCCTGTAACATTCTCCAGCTGCTTACAGAATAAGTAGTCTACCTCTTCTTCCTGCTTGGATGGACAATAAGAGACTCCCAGTAGGATGTCAGCCTTGTTGGCCTTCCCCTTAATTCTAACCCACAGGCATTCAACTTCATTGTCATTAATTTCAATACCCATGGCATCAAAAGTCTCCCTAATATAAATGGCCGCCCCTCTGCCTCTTGTCCCTTTCCTGTCTCTTCTGAAGAGCTTGTAGCTATCCAGTGCAGCGCTACAGCTATGTGAGTTGTCCCACCACGTTTCCATGATGGCCACTATATCATATCTTTGCTGTTGCACCATGGCTTCCAGCTCTTCTCGTTTGTTACCCATGCTGCGTGCATTGGTATACATGCACCTCAGCTGGGCTACTAATTTCACCCTTAACTCAGGCTTACCATCCTTGGGCCTGCTTCCAGAGAGCCCAGCTGCATTGCCTTCCCACTTCAAACCTTGTTTAAAATTTTGATACATCTCATCTACCAGTCTGGGACTTTGCTCATCTCTGCCTTCCCGACTTGCTACTCCAAGGTTTCCTGCTACAGCTCCTTTTGCTATTCAGAGGGGGCACCGGGATCAGCTGCCCCTGGGGGTTTGTAAAGGAAGCCCCATTTATATCCCTTTTGCCAAGCCTGTCCGCCATTGTTCACGTGGAGCCAAAATGCACTTCACAGTGCCCCCTATAGGCAAGGGGAAGACATGGCGCCTGTCCTGCCTTGCTGGGAGCCTGCCAGCACCCCTGCTGGCTGCAACCGTAACTACACAAAAAGGGGGAATTGCTTAAAGAGTAGGAAGATACTGTTTATTGGGTTTTCTGTTCTTGTTTGTTGTTACCAATGCTATTGTTTGTTTGCCTTGTTATACATGCACACACTAATAAAGAACTGTTATTCCTTTTTTCACATCTTTGCCTGAAAGCCCCTTAATTTCAAAATTATAATAATTCAGAGGGAGGGGGGTAATATTTTTCATTCCAAGGGAGGCTCCTGCCTTCCTTAGCAGACACCTGTCTTTCAAACTGGGACAGAACCATATCATAGAATGGTTTGGGTTGGAAGGGACTTTCAAAGATCATCTAGTTCCAACCTTCCTGACATGGGCCAGGATACCACCCAATATACCAGGTTGCTCACTGCCCTATCCAACCTGGCCTTCAACACTTCCAGGGACAGGACATCCATAACCTCTCTGAGAAACCTCTGCCAGTGCCTCACCACCCTCACAGTAAAGAATTATCCAAAATCTAATCTAAATCTTTCCTCTTTTAATTTTAACAATTCCCCCTTGTCCTATCACTGCCTGTATAAAAACTCTCTACCTCTTTTTTAAAAGCCCCCTTTAAGTACAGGAATGCTACAATGAGGTCTCCTCAGAGCCTTCTCTTCTCCAGGCTGAACAACCCTAGCTCTCTCTGCCTGTCCTCATAGCAAAGGTTTTCCAGCTCTCCGATCATCTTCGTGGCCCTCCTCTAGACTGATTCCAAGCGGTCCATGTCTTTCTTGTGCTGAGGACTGGACACAGTACTCCAGGCAGGGGCTCATGACATCAGAGTAGAAGGGGAGAGAATAATTTCCCTTGACCTGCTGGCCACAGCTCTTTTCATGCAGGTCAGGATGCAGTGGGCCTTGGCTGCAAGCACATGCTGTTGGCTCATGTCCAACTTTTTATCCATCAGCACTCCCAAGTCCTTCTCTGCAGGGATGCTCTCAATAAGATTATCTCCCAGTCTGGACTCATATCTGGGGTTGCTGCAACCCAGGTGCAGCACCTTGCACTTGGACTAGTTGAACCTCATGAGGTTCTTGTGGGCCTACTTCTCAAGTACCTCCAGGTCCCTCTGGATGGCATCCCATCCTTCCGTTGTGTTAATTGCACCACTCAGCTTCGTGTTATGTGCAAACTTTCTGAGGGTGCACTCGATCCCTTTGTCATTGATGAAGATATTAAAGAGCACTGGTCACTAGTCGTCACTGATTTCCATCCAGACATTGAGCCGTTGACCACAACTCTCTAGCTGCATCCATCCAGCCAACTCCTTGTCCACCAAATAGTCCACCTTTCAAATCCATAGCTCTCCAGTTTAGAGATAATGATGTTGTGTGGAATTGTGTCAAAGGCCTTACAGGATTTTAGGTAGATGACATCGGTTGGTCTTCCCTTGTTGACCATTGCAGTCATTCCATCATAGAAGGCCATCAGATTGGTCAGGCACAACTTGCCCTTAGTGAAGCTATGCTGGCAGTCTTGGATAACCTCCTTGTTTTGTTGAGCTTTAACATTGCTTTCAGGACATTCTGCTCTATGATCTTCCCAGGCACAGAGGTAAGGCTCACTGGTCTGTAGTCCACCAGGTCTTCCTTTCTCCCCTTTTTAAAAACAGGAGTGATGTTTCCCTTTTTTGTCACCAGGGACTCTTCCCATGTGAAAAACGTCACTCACTTTTGTTAAAATTTTAGAAGTTTAATAGTATTGAAACTAGTGACGAAAATAGTAATAAAAATTAGGACAATAAGAATTAGAACAATCAAAGTTAGGACAATAAAAGACAATAAAAAGCAAAGAATTACGGATGTCCAGGTGCCTGGCACTCATCGAAAACCACACCTTGCCAACAAAGGATTACCCCTTAAAAACATTAGCCTATTACATATTCATATATCTCATACATGATTCAAACATTCCTTTCAAACTAGGGTGTTGCTGTTTAATTTCAGCTTCCCCCCTTTATCTTGCAAATCAATCTTCTTGGTTCCTCGAAGTCTAAGTTTTCCCGATAAGGAGGCAATAATTCTTTTCTTGGGATCTTGGTGTGTGTTGCTGTTATCTCTATCCAGAGAGGATAATGCGAAGAATTTCTTTATTATCTTTTCCATTCCTTGAGCTAGTTACAAAAAGTATCTTACATCACATAGTTTCTATTTTAATATTGTGCTATAGCCTAAAAACTGTATTTACCACACTACTTAAAAGAGATTAATACAGCGTAACTTTCCAACATAACACATATAGTATTCATTTTAATATTTGCGAAGATCCAACAATATAATATGGGTTTTTCACATCCCATATGATGGACAGTCGTTTGGCAACAACATCAGCCAATTCCCATAAGGATGCATGTTATCAGGCCCTGTAGACTTGTGCCTATTCAGTGTTCACAGGTGGTCTTGAACCTGCCCTTCACTTACAGTGGGACTCTGCTCACCAACCCCCACCTGGAAGTCCAGGGTCTTGAGAGACTTGGGAATCCTGACTGACACTGAAGACTGAGATGAAGAACTTGTTGAGTACTTCAGCCTTCTCCATATCTGTTGTTATCAGTGCCCCCTTCTCATTTATCCAGGGAGTTGTGAGAGACTGGAGGAGACTCCTGGCTCTAAACATTTTGTGTGTGGGAAAGGGGCAGGTCAGGCCTTGCCTTTGGTGAGGCAATACACTGTCCCATACACCCCACCTTCTCCAGGCCTGTATCCCAGCCCTGCAGTGGCTGCCAGTCACTGGCACACTGGAGTTAGTGCTCCATGCCTCACCCCTGAAGCTCCAATCTAGCCCCAGAGTGGCCAGGTGACCAGAAGTCCCACCTAGGGGAAGGACCCAGGAAAGCCAAAGGGTATTTAACCCAGAACACAAGGCAAGCATATCTTGACCCTACCTCCTTTTGGAATTTCTTTCAGCTGAACACTGCTGGAACCAAGAGCAGTAGCTATGTTTGTTCTTTTTTATATATTTTCTTTCTCTTTCTTCTTCTAATTCCCTCTTCTCAGAATTTTGAGTAACCTAAAATCAGATGGGCTTGGAGTATCCTAAGCTGAATGGGCTAAGTTAGTGATTTGTGAAAGGTTTTATATTGATTGAATGCTGCTCTAGACTTATGCCAAACTTCGATTTTATGAAGTTGCCAGTAAAGTTTTTTGTTGTTTTGACCTCTTGAGGATACCTTGTCAGTATTTTTCCCATGTGTCTAACTCAGAGTACATGAAAACCAGTAAGCCCTTTTAAGTGTCTTGTTGAGCGAGATTTTGAGGCCTTACAAGGGTACACTTTCCTTGGCCTTTCTTCTCTGACCTAATGTACTTATAGAATCACTTCTTATTTTTCTTCACATCCCTTGCCAAGTCCTCTTCCATCTATGCCTTGGCTTTCCTGATGTCGGAGACTGAAATGTTATAATTTATGGCTTAAACATCATCATGCAGGACTTTCGTCTACTATAGCAAAACTATAACAAAAGCTGCTTGGAAGACCACCACACCCTGAATGGGGCCCTGATTGAGGCCCTGGACTGCAAGTTGATGGACATAAGATAAAGTGACTCAGGTCTGGGCTGGAGGAGAATACATTCACAAAAGGATTAAACTTAGCACCTTCAGGGTGGAGACCACAGCCCCAGGTTTATCAGCTGTCAGGCTTGCACACACCCTTGCACCAAAGCTGGGGGGAGGTGGAGAGGTTTTGGGTGTGTGGTAAAAAAGCCTCTGGTCAGAGGCAGTAAATGCCCATCGTCTGCTGTGCAGACCAGCTCAGCTGTGGGGCCCCTTCACCCTGGGAAAAGCCGCATCCACATGAAGGACAGCAGAAGGGGTGTCATGGCTCATTAAAGGTCCCCCCAAAAGTGGTCCCCAGACCCTGCACCAGAACACTGCATATGATGCAACAGGTCCACAGTGTTTCCAGGGACAGCGTCAAACTTGTCCTCCCCGGGGGAGGTTCCTGGGCATTCCCACTTGGCCCAAGCATATATTAATCCATTGGATTTTATACTTTTCTGCGTCACGGGGTGGCAGGGGAGCCTCACTACCAAGATCAGATGGAGGAGAGCAACAAGATGTTGGGACCCTCGGAAAGGTGATCTGTTTCTACCTAATCCCTCTCACTCTCTCCCTGTCTTCCCCCTTTTCTCTCTCTTTCTTTCCTTCTTTCTCGCTCACTCTCTCGCTCTCTCGCTCTCTTGCTCTTTCTTTTCTCTTTCTCTTTGCCTCTTGTAGTATTAAATAAATGATACCAAATTTCTTTGGCACCAACATCAAACAATCAAGTTTTGGGGTATATTTTGAACCTTTCTGGGTTTGATCTGTTTTAGTCACAGAGACTTAGTTTTCTTTGCTCTTCTGCACTGATGCCCAAAACTAGGCAAGAAAATAAAACTCTATAGTCAGATGGCTACAGAGGCGGTATTTGTTTATTCAACACTGGGAGTGAGGGGGATTTCTCTGCCAAAAACTCACTCAATCTTCTTTAGCCTTCAGTTGCATTTTAGAAGTCTTTCTGTGCAACATCGCAATTGCAACATATCATCAGCATACTTATATTTGCTTAAAACTGTCATCAGTTTGTTGCTTTTGCGCATGCGTCAGTTCCTTTTGTGGTGTTTATCAGTCTTCTGGTAGTCTTTTGATGAAGACTTCTGTAGTCTTCCTCATGTTTGAACTTTTCACCTCTATCTTCAGCGCATGCATGGTGCTTCTTGTTTTTCAGTCTAACTTGTTTTTAGCTAATTTTGCAGTTTGCAAGTTCTGTTAAAACTTGCTATCTTGCTTTTGATGTGACTTGTATTCTCACTTGCCCTGCTATCTTGTTAGCTCTGCTATCTTGCTTGCTTTACCTGCACATCTTGTTGCAATATTACTTGTGGTTAACCTTTTGTTACATACCACTTAGGTTTCAGTACTTAAATTGAATCGTAACACCTGATCCCATCCCTACACATCTGAACTATATTCCTGTACCCTTCCCAGATCACATGACCCTTCTGCTTGCAGAGCATTTCCTTCTTGCTCCTCAGTGTGAAGATGAGAATACGACCACCTTACAGACTAGTTGACAGGCTTGCTCTTGTCTCCTCCTGAAAGCAGGGACATCTCTTTGCTAAGATTTGCACCTCTGACTTTGTTGCAGTATCCCCAGGGACACTTGTACAGAGCCCTATATACTTATATTTTGCAGGTCTAATGAATTTATCACCAGCAATCTAAAATAATCTATAATCTTGCTACAATAAACCACACTTTGTGAACCTGTTTTCACAAAAGTTCTTATTGAACTTGATCAGATTTATAGTGTTGAAATGGTGAACTACACTATTGATGAATCTGCGGCTGCATATGAGCTGTACTCAGAAATACGCATTCTCTAAAAGTCTATGGTGCTTAAGAAAGTTTAGGTTTCCTTTTTGTTGGTTGGTGGAGACATTGCTGTGATCTTATTGATGACATTGGTGGGAATCTGATGCTGTCCATTTTGTCACTTTATTGCCAGGAACTGGATCTCTTGAGCAGGTCCCTTAACTTTGCTTTTCTTGATTATAAAACTGTCTTTCAGGAGGATTTGGAAGATTTTCTCTCTTTTCTTAAACATTTCTGCTGCCATGTTTTCCCACACAATGATGTTATCGATGTATTGCAAATGTTCTGGAGCTTCACCCTTTTCTAGTGCAGTCTGGATCAGTCCATGGCAGATGGTAGGACTGTGCTTCCACCCTTGGGGCAATCGGTTCTAGGTGTATTGCACTCCCCTCAACATGAAGGTAAACTGAGGCCTGCATTTTGCAGCCAAAGGAATAGAGAAAAATGCATTGGCAGTGTCAATAGTGGCATACCACTTCACTGCTTTGGACTTCAGCTCATACTGGAGCTCCAACATGTTTGGCACAGCAGCGCTCAATGGTAGAGTCACTTCATTCAAGGCACAATAGTCTATAGTCCATTTCTATTTTCTTTCAGATTTACGCACGGGTCAAATGGGACTGTTGAAGTGTGAGTGGGTTTTGCTGGTCACCCCTTGGCTCTCCAGCTTACGGATCATTATATGGATGGGAATCACAGCATCTGGAGGTGTTCTGTACTGTTGGCGGCGCACTGTTGAAGTGGCAATTGGCACTTGTTACTCTTCCCCCTTCAGAAGTCCTACTGCAGAAGAGTTCTTTGATGGCCTAGGCAAGGTGTTCAATTGTTTAACACACTCTGTCTCCACAGCAGCTATCCCAAATGCCCACCTGAATCTTTTTAGGTCTTTGACATACTCACTTTGGAGGAAGTCTATGCTCAAAATGCATGGGACCTCTGGGCCAGTTACAATGGGATGTTTCTTCCTCTCATTTCCAGTCAGGCTCACATCAGCTTCCACCAATGAAAAATTCTGTGATCCCCCTGTCCTGCCAGCAATAGAAACCAATTCTGCCCTCACATGTCTTGATGGAATTAGTGTGCACTGTGCACCAGTGTCGACCAAGGCCTCATATTTTTGTGGTTCTGTTGTGCCAGGCCAACGAAACCGCACAGTCTAAAAGACACAGTTTTCCCTAGCCTCTGCCTGGCTAGAGGCAGGGCCCCTCTAAGCCTGGTTATTCTTCCTTCCCTGGGTGTACATTTTAGACGTTCTTTCAAGGGGATCGGACATGTCATCATCATCATACTTCGCAGTTTGGCTACGGGCTACTGGAGCTGCTTCCTTTTTGGTGGAACTTCCTCTCTGAGTCTTGCCCTCCTTCAACTCATGCCCCCATTGTGCCATTGCAGCAGTCTTCCATCCCACTTCCTCATGCCTTCCCCACAATCATGCAGGAAGAACCACAGTTCACCTCGTGGGATGTGCCTTCTCTCCCTATCTGGGGGACATCTGTGTTTGGTACCAGAACCTATGATTTGTAATGCTGAGATTTGGAGAAGGCCCTCTTTAATCTCTTCTCTGAGTTTTTTTGTGATTCTCCTCTATCTTGTCCTCTAGTTTCTGCAGACGTTTCCACAGCTGCAATTCTTGCATGTGTTGGGCCATGCATGGCATCTGCATATGCTCAGAGCTTCTTTGCCATATCAGGCACGGTCTCATTCCTTTTATCCCGCTTCATCATTGCTAAAGCAGAAGTGTATTCTTGGGGCCTAAGTCGTACAAGTTTTCACCACATTATGGGTATACATGTTACCAAGTCTGGATTCTTAGGCATTGTTGTGTCTTCTGAGAAAACAATCTCTGCCACTGCCATTTCTGTCAAGCATTGATTCCCTTGCTTTATGGTCTTCCACTAGGTTTGCTGCATATAGAGATCGTCTGCACACAGATATCTTTGCTCCACAGTTCCCAAGATCCATGCCCAGAGACTGAGATGGTCAGCCCCCCTTATAATTCCTTGGTCAATAAGCGGATCATGTGACAAGGATCTCAAATGCCTTGCTTCAGTACCGTCCAGAATTTTAGCCTCGCCTGCAGTGTCCCAAAGATGGACTAACCAACTAATTATAAATTCATCAGGTCTTCGAGTGTATTTTTTTTTTACGCCACAAGTGTCCTTTAGGTAAAAGGACTCAATAATGACTTCTGATTTTGAGTCAATTGCTGGAGCTGGCTTTGAGGGTCCTTCCTCCAGATCATAATTGTCCACTGGTTGATCAGTTTTGGTTTTGTGTTTCCTTCTCACGGTAGGGACTGCCAGTGGCTTAAACTCACTGTCTTGTTTAATTGTTGGCTTAGGCTCACCATCTAGTTTAGCTACTGACTTAGGCTCACTGGTTTAGCTACAACCTGAGTAGCTGGGGTGTTGGCTGCAGTCTGAGTGACTGGGGTAGCTGACCCCCTGCCTCTATCTGCTGCCCTACAGTATCTAGCAACGTGCAATAAGCATATGCCAGGGCCCAGCTTATTGCAATGATCTTTTTCTCCTTAGAGTTATCACGGCACTTCTCTTTCAAGTATTTCCCCACCTCAGCTGGGTTCTGTATTTGTTCACGTGAAAATTCCTAGGGTGGGGAATCAGAAAATTCCTTCAGGGTTCAGCCCATTCTTTCCCATTCTCCATACTGCTCAGGATTTTCTACACCTGAGTCTCCTCCTGGGTCAGGGGTCTCAGCCCCTCTGGACATCTCAGCCCTCATTTTAGACAAGCTGCAAACCATATAGAGGAAGCTTACCAGATAAAATATCAGGAAAGTGGTCTTTTTAACATTCAGGGGAAACTGAACATTCTTAAAAAGTGACGTNAAAAAGTGACGTAACAGATTCAAAGGAGAAGAAGG
>WBNO01023349.1:8045-75011 GCA_013400575.1 Peucedramus taeniatus
CGCCTCCCCCGGGGGTGAAGCGACGGCCGGGGCGGGGCGGGCGCGGTCTGCGGCCAGGGCCGAACTTCCTTGGGAGACTGGAAAGTTTTGTCAGTTAAAAAAAGCCAAAAGATTGTGCATTTCTCAGCGTGCGTGCTTCCCCCGAGCCCGCTGTGCCTTGTAGCCAAGAAGGCCAGAGGTGTGCACTGGAAAGAGCACTGCCAGCACGTCGAGGGAGGGGATCCAGCCCCTCAGCCCTGGTGAGGCAGCTCTGGAGTGCTGTGTCCAGGTCTTGGCTCCGCAGTACAGGAGGGACACGGAACTCCTGGAGCGGTCCAGTGGCCGGCAACGAGAGCGATTGAAGCACCTGTCTCAGGAGGAGAGGCCGAGGGAAAGGCCTGGGCTTATTCAGCCTCGAGAAGAGATGGCTGAGAAGGGACCTCATTAACGCGCTCACAGCTCCTCGTCTTCTCTCAGCCTTCGGTATATGAGCACAGGAGCCAAAACGACATCTTTATGCACATACATCTTTTACATACAGTCCATGGCAGCCACAAAGAAAATAATCATAGAATCTCCAAATCATTTAGATTGGAAAAAATCTCAAATATCATCGAGTCTAACCTTTGACCAAATACCACCACATCAACTAGACCACAGCGTCATGTACAATCACGTCCAGTCATTTCTTAAATACCTGCAGGGATGTCCCTCCACCACCTCCCCGGGTAGCCCATTCCAATGCTTGACAACCTTTCCTGATGTCCAGCCTCCTCCGGCACACGAAAGTGAACGCTAGGAAGGGCCAGTGCCTGTCAAGGGAAGGATGTTTTCCCATCCAAGCACCAGGCCAGCGCTGTAGGTCATGGGACACAGCAGAGGAGGTTTTCAAGACTCAGATTCCGTGGTTTGCAGTTGCCCGAGAGCCTTTAGGGCAAGCAGGTATTTAACTCCCGGGGGATAAGTTTGAAGGGCTTTTATGATCAGTGCAGACCGATCATAGAAGGGGGTGCCTGTCACCATGTTGTCTTGATGTACATCACTACAGAACCCACCCCATTTTATGATGATGATGGCAAATGATTTGTGAAAACAAATCAGTCATAAAACTACACTTGGTTTCATTTCCACAGCGAGTTAATATTCCCATTCAGGTCATGTCTAAGTCAAATATTAGGAAAACTTTGAAATCCTTAAACTCAAGCAGATTCTGGTTTGCAGTTTAAAAAAAAAAAGTCAATATCCAAAGCTGGTAATAATTTTTCAAACAGGTTCATAAAAAATGAAAAAGTTATTATGTTATGTACATGCAGAAAACAGACTTCACTCCTAATTTTGCTGTCCTCTAAAAGATTATTTCCCATAGCTCTTTTATGGGAAAATACATGGAATAGTTCAATTAAGTATTACTGAGAAATACAGTATTGTTTGCACGACTGTATACAACTATTTAAAAGACAAGCACAAATGTCTCAGGATAATGCAGTAAGAAAATATTTGAAACAAGTGTATTTTTAAAAATGTTTATTGAAATGCCTTCATTGCATCATGCAGGATACAAAAATCATTATTAGAAAACCTTTATAACTATATTTGGGAGTAAAATCAAGATACATCAGGAAAAAATAACTGTATAAACAAAAGCAATTTATTTGATAGTGTTTTAAATTATAGAGTACAAACTGTGATCTACACAGATGTTAGCAGTTATCTTGCAACAACAGTCTCTTCTGTGATTCAAGTCGAAACTCATGTTTGTCGTGCTAGAACAACCACATCACCTGTGCATACCACAAACCTGTTCATTACAGTTACAGGGTTTAAAAAGTATAACAAAAATATTCTGCCAGCATACTTCTATTCTGTTTTCAGTTTATTTGTTCAATCAAAAGCCATTAAATTTTCATCAAAGAAAAAAAAAAGCCTAATGTCTTTCTTCGAGTACACAAACCACAGAGCGTGTTTCAATTACTGAAATAGAACCTCTTTAAAGTAATAGTATGACACTTTCTTGATGTTCATTTCAATTAAATAATTTATATTTTTGCAATGTTACTCAAAGACTTGGAGGTGATTTTAAAATGGGAGACTGCTGCACCCTCAGTGTTTTTGCTGTTTTAGGAATCTCAATCCCTACTACTTCAAACTTTCAGTGGTTTTTATTCATACACTGCTTAGTGTAAACTCTTAGAACTCACCTCTCCCTTTTCATTCTATTTGACAGCATTATTCTTTGCAGATATACATTAAACAACAAAACAATTCTCTGGGACTGAAAGCTTGTCTCCAAAGAATTCAGATAGGTAGAGATTTTGATGCTGGCTACAAGGCAGGCAATATTTGAGAGATTTCAATAGAGCGTTCACTTGGCACAGAGTAAGATTAGAACCACACTGGGACCTTACAATATAAAACAAAATTGCTGTAGAGTCCAGAATCAGCTTACTCTGTTCAACATGGAAGATTTAAAAAATCCCTCTTAATGAGGAAGTTTATACACGTGTTTCCATTTCTCAACCTTGTGGAAAAAAATGCATATTTATAAAGCTCTCCTTCTCGGAGTTTTCTTTTTGTGGTTTTTTTTTTGCCTTTTTTTTTTTTTGGTTGTTGTTTTTTTTTTGGTGGGTCTTTTTGTTTGTTTTTGTTGTTGTTATTGTTTTGAGCTTCATAGATGCAAACTTTAAACATACAGTTGTTGCCACAATGTGTTTGAGCACACAGAATATAACAATTTAATTATATTAAAAGTCATTAAGAGTTTTGGCACTGTCCCCTTACAGAAAGTTAGATACAAGTAACAATATGAAAACGTAAGGGAATCATTTAACTCTTTGGCTCTGTTGTAACACTCGACTACTAAGGCAAGAACTGTGTGTACCTTAGGGCTGCTTTTTTCTTTGTATTTTTATAAAATACTTGACTAAAGGTTTTAAAAAGTCGCCTAATAATCTATAAATGTCAAATGTTGCATATTAAAATATATGCTTATTACACCTTTTTGTTTCACTACTAGAATTTTTGCATACCAGTGAGAACACACACACTTGTAAACTGTTCAGTATAAATTTATGAAGACATTCTCTGTATAAGAGAATTTGTACAAACTTGTCATTCAATCAAGATGCTGTAATTAAAATTGCCTGATTATCCATTTTGGAGCACTGATTCTCTCAACAGCTTTAGCTCGTTTATTCCTATAAAGATCAACTACAACAGGTAACAACCCCCCCTTTTCAATGCATCTGTAACCCCTTCTCAGTCTGAGGTTTCGGGTGCACATCATAAGGAGGGCATTTCAGGGTATTCACTGGCTTTTCAGCTGTCACTATCTATGGCTAACTTCATTAGTTACGTTATTGCAGGATGCCCTATTGCTCCCCTTTTATTATAACATGAAGTGGGTGTATCCCTCTGCGCCTGTAACAATGACATCCATCCATATCCTCATGGCTTCTGGAGAAGGAGCAACCATGTAGTAGATGCGGTCATGGGTCTTAACACTGAAGGTCAGCAACGGGTTGGGACTCTGGAATAAAACACAAAGAAGATATCAGAACAGTGAAATCAAAGCCATTTATTGGTATCAGAAGTGGATTTGCTTATGAATAGGGTTAAGAAGAAAGATAAAATGCTGTACCGCTGCATCTTATATTGCAGCAGAGATGCATTTAAAGTGTTTGTAGCCACCATAAACACCTTTTACAGCATTTTTACCAGTATTCTATTATACAGTACTACAGGGCTCCAAGCTGTTGTTTCCTGCCCAAATAACTAACTCTGTCCAGTGGCTTTCACAAATTGTTCACAGCCCATTTAAATTACAAATAAGAGGCAAGGGGTGCCATGAGCTGCTGGCACAGTTAACTCCCTCCCTGGGATGGAGGTGTGCAGCCAGCCCTTGACTTGTCCAAGTCACTGGTTTCAGTGGTCTTGCCACTGGACTAAGGAACTTTTGCAGCAAAACTACTTTGCAGGTAGACACTTATTTCTGCTTCCATCAGTATAAAAAATACCCCAAAACAGTGGCAATCACTGATTATCTTCCTCTTCCTTTTCCTCCACTCCAAGGTTTTTTTTTTAGGTATTTGTTTGGGTTTTTCCCCCCCAGTAATGTTAGTTCTCCTTTTAATTTTACAGCAGCTACCATACTTTGGGTACTCTATGTGATATGTAAAACAGCAATAACTAAGTTTACCTTATATGCATTCTTTAGATGATCATAATAGACTTCTTCAATAGCTTGAAAATATATTACACCTTTTAATTTAGTTTCATGTTTGTCTAAAATGGAAAAGAGAGAATGACTTCAGTAAGAAGCAAAAGTTTAATTTGAATTTCCATATATAATCAGCTGATAAGTAACAGACTTAACAGTTCTGTTTCTGAAATCCCACAGAAACTTTCAACTTTTCTTACTAATTTGTTGGTTTTGTTGAGAGATGCATTTTTGACTTTAATATGTCTTCTTTTTCACCTAGTTTCCAAGGATAAAAGCTTTTGTAATTTCCTCATTTATTTCCAAGTCACTCCCTTCACTGAAGTGTCTAAATGTTATGGAGGGTATTAGCCCACAGAAAGACAGATGTCTCAGATAAATCCACTCTTCCAGTTCCATGAAAACCAGCCAGACTTCACACAGTTCGCAGACTAAGACCTCCAGTTTGCCTTTAAGAGAAAACTGTAATGATAATCAAATTTTCAATACAATCTGACAGCAGAACCTTTATATTAGAACATAGTTTGTGTATGTACTTTTTAAAAAAAATGCTTCTTCACATGTGAACTTAAGAGTCACCACTATAACTTTTCACAAGAAAAAGGAGCAGGGCAGGGCAGCATCCACCCTCCAGTTTCCTGCAGTGGAGAGAGAAATTGTTAAGAAGCATCCAAGTTCCATGTGGACACTGAAAGGCAAACTTCCTTTCACTCCCAGCACTTCTGTATTAGGGGAATATAATGCTTTCTGCCCCCAAGTCATAGTATCATCTCAACACTGAACAGTCATGCAGAACACCTTTATCAGTCCCATGAGGGATTCTGCTGTCATTTAAACACTTGGGGAACTCAGCTTACATCCTATGTGTAGCTGCAAGCAATTCTTAAAGCTTCAAATGATGGCAAAATGAAATCCCAGAGAGCAAATGATGCAGCTTTGGGAATCTTCCTGCCAGCCTCCAGAGAAGCAGTACTGAAGCAGTGAGATAGAGGATGAGATTACAGCACAGTTATACTGAGATAATCACAGCACCATAACTAGTGTGCTGTCTGTGCACTACTGGTAAGCAGGGGATCCACTCTCTTTTCAAACCCCACCTGGGGCCTTTGCCACTAGACTATTTCAGATATCCAAGCTCCCATTGAAATTGTCTTGGTAGAGTTCCCTGAATGCTTCAGTTCATGAAGTGCAGATGATTCAGTCACCGCACTAAGCTGTCAGACTTCAGGCTAAGTTCTTGGTTCAGTGCACTGGCAGAACTAAAGCATTATCTCAGTACTTTCACTTAGAGTTCAATTACTCTGAATTTGCAGCACCAATATTTATTTTGGAAATCTACTACGTATTTAAAGATCTAGAGATTTAAAGATCCTCACTCATATAAGCTGCAGCATTTTAGTACAGCTGAGACTCCTCATAAAACTATGCTTGTTGGCTGGAGTCCTTGAGACATTAGCAAAGTTTTTTTTGGTAATTGAGATTACATTATGGCAACTATACTGCACTCAAAAGTGAAACCATTAAATGTTAACGTAACTACTAAAAAAAGACAAAAAAAGATCAGTACCAGATGGGAACACTACTGTGTGTTACAAGCCTTCCTAACCAATAAACCAGATATTTAGAACAAAATAAAAAATGTTTGTCACATTCTTCATTGTATTACTGCAAACTAGTAAGAAATATTCAATGGGTATGTAATTAATGAATGTAATGAATTCAATTTAAAGTTCCTTATGACTTGCTGGAAAGCAGTTATGTCAGTAAAGTAAGTGGAACTGTTTGGGTAGTTTTTGTACTCAGTGTTTTCTTCTGTGTCTTAGCAATTACCATCCTGCATATGCCTCTTTCTGGCCTCTCTGAACGATAAATATTCAGAGCACAATGTTATTTTTGTGACTTCCTCAGAACTGAAACTTTAAAGTCAAACCACGTGTATATTTGCACAGCATTTGGAGAAATAAATATGTTCTTAAATTTCCAGCTTCCGGGTTTACCCTAAGATAACAAAATACTGTAATTCTTATAATGGCTCCAGATATTGTGTAACACAACTTCGTGTACAGAAACCCTTTTGGAGTATGGTGTATTCTTCATCTGAAATTCCTTACACTTTTAAAATAAGGCAAACTCAAGAAGTCTACCCCTGTATGTTTAATTTCCTGAAAACCTTTTCTTCACATTAAGCACAGCACTGTGGAAGCATTCACTTCAATTTTCATGGTAAGTATAATAAATTATATTCTTGTATGAAGGGTACAAGAAATCATGCAGTCATTGAGGGAAGTATATAACATTAAAAAAATATGTGGAACCATTATTCTGTGCACTTGTAACCTGATCATCTTCCATTTATTCTCTTGCCCATCTGCATCTCCTCCTGTGTTTTGTTTTGTATGCTCAATTCTGCCTTACCTGGCATGAGGATTGAACACTATAGGAAAGGGTTCACACGACCTCTAAGGGAATGGATGAAATGGAAATCTAAGTTTTATCTGGACTCCCTACTTGTTCATAACTCAGCTGAGTTTGGTAAAAAAATAGGAGAATAGATGTACCCTAGTAGCAATCCTGCAACCTACCTGCATAATAAGTAAAAGTTCTCTTGTTTCTGTCAAAAACAAACCACCGTTTTTTCCACGTTTTAATTTTTCCTCCCATTTTAATCAGAAAGCCTCGGCAGGTCTTCTCAGTGAGAGAAATGTGGTAACAGGTCTCTATGTTGTGCCCAGCTGTTTCAATGTGACTTCGTAGGTCAAAGTCTTCCTTTCTAACGGGCAAATAGCGAGTCAAGGGACGGGCCTACAGGAAAGAAAAGAAAATCATATTATTTTTAAGAGAAGCCTTATCATCTCCTACTCTTTCTGCTGTGAGGACATAACTGAAAATTGCTCATAGACTCTAAGAATAAATATAAGAAAAAGAAACCTCTTTTACTGCAGCTCTAATTTTCTTGAAAAGAAAAATATTTTTAACTTCTAACTTTATAGTGTTGGGTAACTTTGTAAAAGCCAGATACAGTATAGAAGTTTCTTGAAATCAACAGCTGATAAGCTGGTAAAACAGAAGCCACAGCACAGAAAAGTTGTCTTAGAATTAATACATTAATTAAATGTAAGGGTGTGTTGCTGTCTTAGGTGAAGTCTAAGAACTTCATATGTAGGATGTTAAGCAAACCCTTTATTTCTCTAAATACTCCCTGCACGTCACTCTTTAATTTTAATTTACTGCTATAGGTATTTTCATGCAGAGTATAACATATAAATAATAAGAACATGCTATTGCAGGAAACATTAATAATGGGAATGAACTGTAATTGCCAGTTAGTTTCACACAGGTTGTGGTGAACGAAACAGAATTATTTTCTGCTGAACAAATTAATTGTGATAACTAGTTCACAACCCTCTGCAAAAGACAGCAAAGCAGTGCAGGAGACGGTGCCTCCTTCTTGATTGCAGTTCAAGGCTCTGCACCAAGCCTGGATAATGTCAGTTGGAAGAACAAGCAGGACGAGATAATAATTTGGAACCTCTGCCAACTGAGGGAATATTCTTGTTTTCTGTGCCTGGAGAGTCTATGCACAATCACCACCCCCTCATTTTAAACACAGAAGACAGGTCTCCCAGAGAAGGCTCCTGCTGCAGCTGAGACAGAGAGGCTACTTTGGAACAGAAGCTGATTTTAGATGCTTTCAAGGATCTGTGAAAGGACCATCTCCCTGTCTCTCTCCCCCTGGACTCCAGAGAAGTCAGTGACCTGGAAAAACTAATCTGCCCCTGATCCATTCCTCAAGTTAGCCTGTTAAATCCCACTGTGATTCTCAAATCAAAGGGACTTTCCCTCATTGCATTCTTAAGAGCCTCTTGGTGCAATAGGAGCTGTGTTGCTCACAAGAACTCTTAGCACCCTTCTAAAATTATGCAGTCCTGTATGATACGAGCTGGCACCAGCTCTGGCAAGTGCAAAGGTGGAGTTCCTTCCTCTCGTTTACATTTCTAAGTGTCAAAAGGTGCTAGGGAAAAAAAAATGGTCTCACTGTACAATGGAAAGAAAAAAGAAAAAAAATCAGTCATTTTTGAGAGATAAGTTTTTGTCTTCCTGCCAATTCAGTCTTCTTCTCTCTGCCAAGTCTGACAATTAGCAGTAACTGACAGGACATTCTATTACAACACATGCATGCTCTAATTTGGGATAAAGACATCAGCATTGCATTGTTGCTTATGCCATACTTGAGTTGTCAACAAATTCCTTAGAAAAAAAGGAGGCAAGCAAGTAAAATTTAGCATTCCTGATTACATTTTATATAAAAACAAATAAATGAATATATTTAACTAGAAACAGCTGGTGAAACATCAGCAAAGGTAGCACAGATAAAACCAGAAAGATATTCCAATATAATATGGAATCTTCTGCACTCAAATACATCTATTAAGATGGAGACATTGTCTTGCTCTAGTATACTAGCAATGACTGCCTAGTCTATTTGCTGTACCTTATAGATATTATTGGTTTTGGAGGAATAAACAAAGAGGTAAGACCCTAAGACTAAAGAAAATTCAAGGTAGCTCTATGCCCAAAGAAGAAGCAAAAATAGGAGGTAACATTTTTTAAATTAAGTATGTTTCTCATGTTGTACGGTCCCATTAACTTTAGAAAAAATAATATATACTCTGTACTGTAGATGTGGAGCTGAAAAAACTTCCTTATTTGACTTTTTCTTTTCTGTCAAATGTTTGGAAGTAATAATTCAAATTTCAAGGTATTTTATGTATTACAAGAGAAGGCAAAACAAAACAAAACCCCCACCAACTCCACACCAATGGTTTATAAAATTAACACACTTACAAACTTCTGTTGTTCTGGCTAAGAAATTCTGCTCTGCCTATATGCATTAACAAACTTTATAGGATTACTATAGATACTTTGTATATAAGATGCTAAATAGACACCTATGCTGTAATCTAGCTTTAAATGAGTACTTGGTTCCAAGAGCCCAAACATACTTTTAGCAAAGCAATTGCACCTCAGAAATATTAAATCCGTCTCTTCAGCTGAAAGCAGTTCTGTTTACCATTGGCAGAAATACACTTAGTCCTTTTCTGTATATGAAGGGGAAGTCTTGCACTTCAAAATTATTTCACATCCCTATATCTGACCTGTGCTCTTTGTTTCTCACGTATTTTGACTTCTTTTTCAATTAATTTTTGCCTCTGGCTTGTTTCTTCCTCCAGTCTTTTCTCCAGTTGCTCCCTGCGGCGTTTTTCTTCTTCCAGAGCTCGTTTCTTAGCTTCCATCTCCCGTTCCTAAATACCACAGCACACAGAGAACTTTAATTACATGCAAAACTATACTTGGCAATGTCATTTCTAGGCTAGGGCCAAATACCTTTTTGTCCCTTAAGTAGGCAGAAATATATATCCAGCACAGTGGACTGAAATTTGGAGTAAGAATTGCAAATAGAAATGAAGGTTCTTCTTAAGCAGCTCCCCCAGCAGGTGTCAAACCAATGCTGACCAAGTTTCTGGGGATTTTGCCACCAACTTGAACTTTGAGATAGGAGATATTGCATATGGGCTCAGGCTGTAGTGTGGGGTGAAGACAAGGGGGAAGAGGTATTTTTAAAGTGTCTATTAGGTGTAAGCTGAGTAGGTTTCTGTGTTGCATTAGGAGAATATTATCCAAATTTACATGCCTACTCTTAGTTACTCAAAATTACGCTTACCCTGGTCTCAAGCAGCCGAGTCTTTTCAGCATGTGCTTGTTTCAGAAGTCTCTCCATCTCCTCTATTCTTGCAACGTTTGAAGTGCTAGCGCTGCAAAAAAACCCATGATTTCTTATTTAAAATAATAATTGGTATTTAAAGAAATATTTTGCAATCCAACATAATTTAAGAATGGAGTTGACAGTGTTCAGATCCAATTCAGTGCAGTAGCCACTAACAAAAAAAGAGGTATGTTTGGTGAGTTGAATGACTACAGTGATTCTGTTTCTTCTGTACTTTAAGCACCCACAAATTTTTTGCATTTCTACAAAAAAAAGTGTTTCTCTTGCCTTAAACATGGCAAAATGTAACTTAGACATTTTAAATTGGTCAGAACAAAGCATAATAAATTGTTTCCCTTTGAAGTATGATATGGCTTGAAAATATGCTCAAACACCATCTAAAACAGTCTGAATTAATTTCATTTAAGGGAAATTTTGTCAAGGAAAATTAACCGCCTATCTTCCAGATTTTATCAAAAAAGAGCTCACACTCTTTTCTTCTTTCACCAAAGCTTGCCTTGTGAGAAACAGAAAGATCTGTTGTAAAGGGTCCTTTTCTGGTTTTTGTATTGATTTGGCTCTTTGTTTCTTTGTGTTGCTTTCTTTTTTTTCCTTCTGGCATTGGCTGTAAGAGTCAGAGGGAAGCAGAAGAGCAAGCAGTACCAGTGAAATTCAACAGCTGTTGGGGCTTCCCAGTCCTGGGCTGGAGACTGACTTTCAGGATGGTAAGATCAGACACACACCATCCTCCTTCCAAATGGTCAGAGCAGGAAGTCAGAAAGAGAAGGGTTTCGTGTCACTGGCACATTACCTCAATGCACAGAGTTAGCTCCCAGCCTGTATCCAGCTATCAGAAACATGCTGACTTATCCATTTAAAACAGAAATCCTCAAAACCCTAGTCCTTTAAGAAATTTTTTCCTTTAAGAAAACCAAAACCAACACCAACCAATGCAAAAAAGCCCAAACAAACCAGCCAGCAGAATGACTGCCACTGGTATTTTCTGAAACTCTTAACACTGCAGTGATAATGACTAAAAGGGGAAATCAGGGGGCTTCCCTGCCACAGCAAACAGATCCCTGCCAAGTAAAACACTACATGCTAGCCAAAAAAGCTGTCCTTGTATTCACAAGGTATTTATAGTGCTGTGACAATGCTGTACTTAATTATCAGCCTCTATTTTGCTTGTGAAACTGCTGAGGCAGGACTGTGAGCAGGAATGAAAGCATTACCATAATGTCAGAAATAACAAATGGACTGTCAGGAGAAAATTGTTTGCACACAATTTTGGGACTCATCTGGACTTTTAACACAGATCATGGAAATTCCTTTCATCTGAGAAATGGTGTCTGAGCTGACTGCCTCTGAAGATGAGTAAAGCAAGCCTTTCAGTGTAATCTCTTAATTTCTACTGACCCAAAAAAGGGGGAGGAAAGGGCAAAAAGACTTTTGGAGGAAGCCTGAGTGCTTCAGCTTAAGCATCTAGTTGGTTAACACGCTGGACTTTTAGAACAAGTGTATGTCATCAATGGCACATGTCCCTGAGAGATCTCCTGTCAGAGGAAATTCCTTCCCTGCAGTGATCAGGTGAGGAAGCACTGACTGCTCTGTAAACTTCAGCATTATCACTTAACTTTTCCGTATTTTTATTTTCCATCTTTCAATAAACAGGTGAGATGTAGTTAAACCCGATTATCAGGAGCTAGACAAATATGATGCCTGTCTAATGATCTTACATTTTCTTAACCAACCAGCAGCATTCACACTATCAGTGTCAACATGTACATACTCTCTTTTTTCATGATGACCCTATGACCATTGCAGGATCAGCAGGAAAGCAGATTTACCTGGAAATGTTATCTGGTGAGCATGCTGATATGCTCGTCTCCATACTGTCAGAGCTGTCTAAGCTTAACGTGTCAAAGGCATGGTCCTTGTAACTACGATCTGGGTAATGGAAACTGTTCAAATACACGTTGGATTCCGATGCTGTTCTGCTGTAGAATTCCGGAGATTTCTGCCTTTGGTTTTCACAGATGCGCTGATGGTTATACCCTATAAAGTACAGAGGAAACACTGAACTCACACAAAAATTATGTGACAGGAGCATAACTTGCTAGCAGCACAAGCATTTGGAACATCACCTCAGTCTCTACTGCACTGTGACCAAGGTACTACAATGTTACGGTTAATTTCACAAGTTAATCACAGTGAAATAGAAGCTTTAAATACCTGTTTTATCTATGATGGATTCAAATATATGCACATTAGTACAGCTGACTTTTCAATATATGTTTTTGTATGTGTATTATGAAACTCTAATTTGAAAAAATGAAATTTACATTTTAAAATGAAAATTAGGCCTAATCTGGAAAGTAATGTAGTTAAATTCAGGAATTTAGAAGAAATGACACTGACTAAATTGGAAAAAAAAAAAAATGTCCTGATGCTCAATATTCTTATTGATCTTGTCTGGTTGACTTTATTGAATCTGGATTTTTTTTTTTTTTCTGTTTGGGAAACCTTGCCTTCTGGTAACTGCAACTGGACTCTTAGTTTCAGCTGAAATAATACAGGCTGCTTGTTATAGAATCATAGTTACTAGTGCAGAGGTACTTTACTGGTTTTGAAATTGCAGTTCACCCTATGGGATTGAAGCAGATCCTTATAGCTCAATGATTCTGAAAAAAAAAATAAGGTTCATGGAAAGCTTCTTTTGTTATTTTTCCACAAAAACATTTTTCCTGAAAAGTCATCCTTGAACACAGGGAACTTTGTTTGGCAATCTGTCCTTTGAAAATGTCTCTTCACAATTATTTTTATCTCATGTCTCCATTGCTCTTTGAAAGTAATGCAGACTTTGAGAGACGTTGTTGAGCTTGCTGATGAGGAAGAGTTGTCATTTTAACTGCTGAAGTATTTTTCAGTGCCCTTTTAAGGTTGTTCCATCTATGTGATTACAAGTGCAACTGCACTGCTCATCTTTTCCTTCAATGAATGCAAAAAGTGAGATTTTCTCATAGTTCTGATCGTTAGGTTTATAATATTCTCTGCACATTTCTGACCCAAATTCTGAGCTACTGGCAGAGCTGGAGATTAGGAAGGATTGACAGACTACACGAAAACCTCACATTCTTACAGGAAGGCAGCCACTGACATTCCACATATTTAAGATAAACAGACATGGGAAAAAGCAAACAAATGTACAAATGCAGCAAGACCCAGATCCAGATTTTTACCAGACACCATTAAGACACTGATGTTAAGAAAGCATGCTTAAAGCACAGTGTTTTTCTGCCTTATTCTCATTCCCTATCTGTGCATACAAGGTTACTCTCTGGTATTTTTTGCCATGCCAGAGCTTGGAGAGTCCCAGTTCAGAGAGCCAACAACGGCAGTTATCTGAAAAGTATGTCTTCAGCTGAATAATTAAAGCATGTCATTAAAGAAACTGTGCCCTACAAGCATTTCCAAGGTAGTTTTTTCCTTACTTCCCTCTGTACCATACAAAGCTTTCTTGGAGACAGGTAAAACTGGTTTCTAAGGAATAGGACTCACTTGCCATTTAAAAGAACACTAAATTTCAATCAAAAATTCAGTTGCATCAATTAGTAAAAGAGACAAAAGGGACACAAATACACCTCAGCAGTCATAAATAAGAGCATCACACAACACAGGTGTTACTGATTCACATGTGGTTTGCTTTTCCCCCCTTATTTTGGCAAATGCTTCTGTTATTGCAGATAAGCAATTACCTTTCATATTCGAACCTTTGGAATGACTAATTGCTCCTGTGAAATGGTTATCAATGATTCATTAGGGAAAGAGAGAAAAAAATAAATTACTGAAAAAGCTTTTTTCAAATGCATGTTTTTCTGTTCAGCCCTCTACAAATCCTTGCCTACTCAGAAATTTTAATTCTGTATTTTATATTTCACTGAAAAATAAACCCATCTAAAAAGCAAAGAGCAGCACAGCAGTGCTACAAACACTCTACCCCTTAAGATAAAGAAGCCATTTTTGAAGAAAACATTTATCAGTCAAATTTATGCAATCATGCAAATATAACTAAACACTGGAAGAAATCAACATTTGTTAGGCTGCAAAATGAGATGCATTCACAGAAACAAAGCATAATTCAGTGTTCTCCTTTTATCTTCATGCTGTAAGCAGCAGGCAGCTCAAAGCTGAGGATCAGCTGTGTACCAACACCACGAGGCTCCAGAACCAACCTGCCTCCATTACAGCCACACCTACACATTGGCCAGGCACAACCTGTTGTTTTAGGAATTTTTAGCTGCTCAGGTGCCTATTCACACAACATGCACTTAAAAATATTTGATTCCTTGTAAGATCCAGCACTTAACTAAAATTTTCCACAGGCCAAGATTGTATCAGTTATGTCTAACTGGATACTAAAGAGCTAAAGATATTTGTTGTTGCATTGGTTTTACTACAGAGCTCCACTACTCTGCAGCAAGCCCGTAAACTTAACAATGTTAAAAACCATACTGTTGAGAAAAATATTGCAAAACCCATAAAGCCATGTCATCAAAGAAAAATATTCCAAAGGAGTTACTGCAGAATCACAAATTCCAGGTACACCATCACAAAATTATAGTGAGGGTAGAACTAAAGGTGAAAGCTGTTATTAAAAGTGGCACTGTCAAGTATGTAAAAAATCCACTAGTATTTTATGAAAATGATACAATTACATTTTTCATTTATTTTTCTTTTCTTTCTTCTTTCTTTTTTTTTTTTTCCTTTTGTAAAGACTGACATTAACATGTCAAGATACATTTCTTGTGTGGAAACATGCCAAAGTAGGAATGCACAGAGCTGCAAAGATTTCTAAATTTTCTGCTCTACTTGTGTGGCTATGAGCAAAGAAGCAAAAAATTAGGCCTGTGACAAGCCATAGCTCTGCAGATATTAGCATAAGTCAGAAGTTTTGTTGTGACAGGTTATTTGACAGCAGGAAGAAAAGAATTTTTGAAATGCTGTCATTATTTAACTATTATTTAAAAGTTTTTCAAGAGCCTAGGAACTACTTGACAGTGCTGATGCAACTGGTACTTTTGCAAAAACATCACATGAGAAATACAGCCAGGGAAGGGGATATTTTCATACCTTTTCTGGTTTTTCCTGAGTTTGACAAGAAAAAAAGTGAAAAACAAACAAAAAAGGCTGACTCCTTTGAAAAGTTTCTAGATTGTTTGTATAAATATCCCTTGCTTGCAGTATACTATTTTTTTTTAACACAGAGCTTAGAAAGGACACAAATAATCATCTTGCTGGTACTTTAGTTCTCTGTCCCAACAGTTTTGTTCCCAGTGCTGTGTCTGGTCTTACACCTTAACTCCCAGCTAACCATTTCTTCTTCCCTTCTGGAGTCCATCCTACAGTCAGTGGGATGCATTGGCTAACCCTCCCTCCTTGCTCCTGCCTGTCCTTGAGCAAGCTTCTGGCACCCAGCACTCCCTGGCAGCTCCAAGCATCCTCCTGTGCAGGGTGAGGTCTCAAACCAAACAGTGGCTTCTTCATTCTGTTTTGCATATGGTTTGGTTACAAAGGCTCATCCACAGAGGGGCAATTTATAAATACAGTCTGTCAAAAATACCTCATGAATGGCTGCTAAGAAATACCTTTTCCCACTGATGATTTCACAGATATGTGTCCTCTAAAACATTTAAGTTGCCCTTAACTCAGGCTATGATTATTGAGTGTGACTGTTTCTTTCAATAGCAATTCTTGAACTCCTATGACTGACTGAACACCGTTTGGTAATCTTGGAATAAGGACTATTTAGTACTTAAAAATCCATGAAAATATTTATTACTGCATCCAGCCTAAAATTTATTCATAGATATTGCTTGTTCCTGCATAAAGAAAATGAGAATGAATGAACTCCCTGTTAAAACCCAAGAGGCTATTCTTAATTTCCTGATTTCACTTTTAACTTTCCTTTTTTCTTTTAGGTAAGACTTTTACAGTAACCTTCTTGGACTGAAATAAGAAAAACTGGAGAAAGCATATTAGAGAAAACTCATTTCAGAACATGACTAGTTTAGTGATAACACTCAGATAGTATCTTTAAACCAGCTGGCCAGCCTTGAATATACTTGTTTTCAGATCTACATGCACACACCAGAACATCTGGTCTAGAACTTTGCTCAATGCTGTTGAGCTTTAAGGAGCACAGGAAGCTACTAACACTATGATGATCTGGAGCACATCATCCTCTTTCTATAGCAGTGTGTGGGTCACTGCTTGGTAGCCAGGGGCTACCAAGGGGCTCCAGACTCAGTGGAAGAAGTGGCATTTACCATGTGAGAGCCTGTCTCCTCACTGAACCCAGTTCCAGTGCACTGGGTGCAGCTCTGTGCCCAAGGTATCAGAAGCCAAGACACCCGTGTCATTTGCAATAGATCACCTTGGAAAACTGACAGAGTGAAAACTGATGGAGTGAAAAACCTGTCAAGTGGGGAAAGAAAGACAAGGAAAGCAAGTGCTGACTCACTACACATGACAGGTAGAGAACACTTTTTATCTATTCATCACCTTTTTTTACATGAACAACTAACTTTTGCAGCAGGAAGATTAGAGAGCTCATATTTATCAGTATAATCAGTCTCAACATTTACCATGTTCCACTGATTTGTCAGTAAATCTTCTGAAAAATATTCACTTATTCTGAAAAGGCAAACCTGATCTACCACAAGAATGTTTTTACAACAAATAAGCTGTATTTATTATAATATAAACATTTATCACTGAGTGATGGAATAAAAAAACATCTCCAAGGATGTCCACTGACATGGCATCTGGCTTGCTTTTCAAAGATGTATTTAAAGATGCCTGATGAAATTAATCATAGTTACTCAGATTTTAGTCCTGTTGACTTTAGTGCAAGACAAGTAAGATTTCGTAATTTTAATGGACAATGGTATTCCATTTCAGTGGTCCTGTGGGGTGTGTTGATGCAGTACATCATGTTCACAACATTACCCAAATCTCATTGTTCCACAGAAATGCACTTTCTTGACCTTTGACTTTGAAGAAAGTTTGTTTTCCTTCCATGTGCTAAGTATGGGTGTGAAGTGTGAGGAGAAAACAAAAATCCCACCAAGTTAAACTCAGTCCCTTCCCAGCTCAAACCAGGAAGGAACTTCTATTAAGGCTTTACCTGTAAGGCTAAATGAAAGGTGCTTGAAGACTGTTTCTCTGGTCCTTCTGTAAAGCTGGATAGAAATACTCTGGGATCTGACTCAGCCACCTGACTTGGATATTCCTGTCCTTGCTGAGTTCTGCACTGCAGTGCAGAAAGAGCCCTGCAAACACTTTTGTGGTGTGTTACCCAGACAAAGGAGCTTTCCCCACCCTAGAAATGTGGTACTGCAGTGCAAAAGCAGTTGCACTCTTCAAGTTTCTCCAATAGCAATAAATTCAAGGAGTTTAAGGTTGAACAAAAAAGGAATGAACCCTTTAGTAACTACTAAGAGAGGTCACAAATGATCCTTGTGTTCCTACATCCTTCCTGTTAACGATGCTTTGAAAATCCTGGGGCAGTTCAAATAAAGCACCTGTCAGCAGCACTGTTTCCCTTTGGCAAAGCTGATGTTTCAGAAAAGGACATCTAGAACTGTCCTCTTTCCCAGTACAAATTAATCCCTTAAGGCTCTTTTCATAATTTTCTATTTCCATTCAAACTGCTGGATCTTTCAAAAAATAACAGCCAACTAGTATGACAAGCAGTACAGCACCTGATTCCTCAATAGCGTATGAAAAGTGCTGTGCCACCTGCCCCAATGAATACATCTCTCTCCTTCTCCCCTGCCTCTCTTTTTTGTAATTTGATTTTGATTCGTGAAGTTTCTCCCTTTCTCACTCTTAAGACAAGAAATCTGACCCTACTTTTAGATTGCCTTAATTGCACAGTGACAAAAAATTAAACATAGTAAGTTATTTATTTTTAAAACCCTTGCCTGTGCTAGCTTTGGTAACACTTTAAAATTGGGCTTTAGGTCACACACTAACACTCTTTGCAACCATTTTACAGAAATATTTCCAATTTAAAATACTTGATCTCTTGTCAGAGTTTAGCCAAAACATCCCTCTTGATTTTTAGACTGAAATAACATCACAATGATGGCTCTGAACAGAATTGTCAGCTATTCCACCTTTACACACACATTACATCAAAGCACTTTCCAAGCTGAGCATGAAGCTCCTTTTGTATTGTACCTGAAATATGTAAAGATAAGCTAGCTACAACACTGCAGGTTTGTGTAAGGCCTGCTGCATAGCTAAAGCTCAAAACCAACAAATCACAACAAGATCAGCTCTGGAAAGGGCCACATCAGGATCCTTTTTCAGCTTGCTTGTTCCATCCCCACGTTGAGTCATCTTGGTGCATGTGACTGACCTCAGTCACTGCTCTGACCTTTAACAGCTGCAAGTTCTGACAAGTCCTGGGACAATGGGATGGATCTAGCTCAGCTCAGGCTCAGTTAGTGCAGTTCTGCACAAGGACCTCTGCACTGGTATCGATAATGGTGATGCAGATGCTGGAAAGAAAATAAACTGACAGATGGCACTGAGGAGTGCCTCCTTTTGAAGATGGGAGACTTATAAATAATACATCTTATTAAAGCAGAAAATAAATGTATCAGCTCAAGTCAACACACAGCAGACACAGAATCCCATAGCCTACAAGATCATGTTTCAGAGGTGTAGCTTGTTTTTGGATCCAGAATTGCTGTGTCCTTATTAAAAACCACAGCCATCTATCAAAAACAGAACAGCTCTCTCCCTTCCTATTTTGTAGCCCAAATATTTAAGACCACTTAAAATACTAGAGTCAGAGCTTCTCAAAGTTATCTCTCTCTAGGGAATTTACACAGGCAAAAACACGTGTCTGTGAAAAAAATTTTTAAGATCCCAATATAGAACAAAAGGGAAGAAGAAAAAAAAAGAACATGTAATATATTGCTTCAAAATCACTCACAGAAACTACCCAGTTAACATGTGTATTTTCAATATACTTTTCTTGTTTAGTGGATTATATCTGGGGACCATGTAAAAACTACACATGCACCTACATCACAATACTAACCTCTTATTTTGCTAATATCAAAAAAATCAGTTACACTTAGAGCTTGCTTTTGTCACCAAGAAGTAAACTTTTGTTTTGCAGACCTGTTGATCATTGCAACACCAGTTTCAGGCTTATTTTTGAAAAACTGAACTAATTTTAAAAAGAAATGAAATAATGAAAAGGTCTTACCTTTGTGCATCCTTCTCGACTCTGCCTCTTTGGTCATGGTTGCCAGGCAGTGAGGAAGTACGCTGCCACAGCTGTTGCTCTGTCCTAATGGTAAATGTCCCTGCAGGAAATGTTGGAAATACGTCCTTAAAACTGTATTTCAAGACTTTTTTTTAATCAGCAATGGCAAGATAATGTGCTTCGTCATGGATATCAATGTCATATCAACTGTGTACAGTCTCTCTTAGGCCAAAATGTTTTTTCAAAGTAATACCTCCCCCTTCCTGCTGTTTGCTGATTTACCACATCAGAAATAAATAGTATTTCTGCTTTACATATAACTTCATCTTTACCATTTAGAGGCCTTCAGTAGGAAAGAAAACAACAAGTTGTGTTTCTAGAAGCAATTTAAACCAGCCCACAAATACAACCCTTGAGACAGAAATCGCGTATTTATGATTAATGTTCTACAGCACGGCATTTCCAGAGGTCGGAAGAACGGCGGGAAGTACAGAAGGTTTCATATACGTTCCCATTTGTTAATAAACCTCAGGTCATTTCAAAGTCAACTTGGAGGTTACATAACGCTTAAGGCGCTTCCCAGCCTTCCCTGTAACCCAACGCAGGATTTCCTGCAGAGGCTGGAAGGCTGTAAATAGCAGCAGCCACGTACTTTGTTTGCGATGTTGCGTCCCAGCGTGGCACTGTTGAAGTGGGGAGACACGGACAGGGTGGTTTTCTTGCGGGGCAGGGTATCGCTCAGGTACGTGCCCTCCCTGTGCTGCTTCTTGCGCTCCTCCAGGCTTCTGAAATGCTTCACGGGGAATTGGTGACAGTTTTGACAAAATGAATTGATGCACTTGCTCAGTTATACTCTATATATGGAAAATACTGATAGTCTGGAAAAAACAAAATCCTGCTTCACAGTGCTTTCCATCACATTAAAATCATACGGATTTAAAAAAAATGCATTAAATTCATGCGCACATTTTATGTACATGCCCCTGTACCTTTTCGTTTGTGTTAAATATTAGTTCAAGTCTAGTGTACAAGTGGAACCGAATTACACAGGAAAACTTCCTTAGAAGTTAATCTAATGAATTGGTGGCTTAAAACCAATACAGCTTTTGAAAAGCATTGTTCAAATGTATATGAAAAATTAATTTAGGATTTCACACATACATTATTGCTGGAAGTCCTCTGAAAGTTACAATGGGTCCTGAATATTTGCCTCTGCACTATAAGGTGAATTTTTGTACAGAAACATTCTATAATACATCATGTTGCTTTTTAAATGAGCAGTGCCTTTAAGTGCAACACTCTGCAATCAACTTCCAGTCTATCACTCCAAAGTCCTCATACATAAATCAACTTTGTGGCCACCATAACAAAAGCAAACAAAACAAAATAATCCCAAGTTATCAGCTTTGAATCTGTTACCTGTTGTTGCCTGTGGTGTTTCTTAGCTGGCAGAGGTGGAGGTGTATCAGATAAAGGAATAGGATCTACATGAGTAGCCATGACCTCAGGCCAATGGACTGATGGAAGTTGAGCAATAGAGCGAGGAGAAAGAGAGTGAGGAAACACAAATCCAGAACAGAGAGGTGATCTTAGCTTTATAGAAAAAAGAGAAATTACACACAGAGTTTTCTTTTTGGAATTTCTCAAAAGATACGGCACATAAAAGCTGCAGTTTTAGCACTGTGTTTGTTGGAGTGTTTAGCAGGAAAGGAGGTGTACTCTATTGCAACTCTCAAGGCATACTGAGCTACCAGAAGCAGCACACAAATGCCAAATTCTAGACCAGTTTCTGCTTATTGCAATGCAAAAGTACGTGGCTTTTACAATTATAAGGTTATTCCGTTCCTTTAAAAGGGAATTTATTCAAAATTTCACAAAGAATGAGGAAGAGAAAGTAAGCTAGAAAACAGACTGGACAGACTCCATGGAATAGCTACGATGGGTATAAGCTATTAATCTCCCACAACTATTCAAGACATACTTCTACCACTTTAAAGGGGGGGAAGAAAATCTACAAAACAAAATGAACACCTGAACACCACTAATCAAGTTGTCATAAGCTTGTCCACTGATGGTTTCCCAAAGGTGCATTACATTATAGTGTTTGGCAGGCAAAGTTTGTTCACTTAGTGCTGCTTGGGTCATTAGAATTCAGGTTTTTTGGCCTTCAGAGTTCCATCTACCTCATCAAAGACACTTTACAGCTGGAGCAGTCCTTCAGCTTTACTATTAACCTGTCATCTGACTTGTTAACTGGCAGAGGCAGTTTGCTTTTGGGTCAGTTTGTTACATGTTGAATTACCAAAAAATAAAAAATAAAGAAAATAAAAAAGGCAGCCATGAAAGAACAATGCAAACAAAGGGAAATGTCTCTCAAACAAACCTCTTTATTTTGTGGCTGGCTCGTCAGCACAGCCGTGGAAGGCTCAGTGGCAACTGCTTCAACATCTGAGGGGGTCTGAGTGGAAGGGGATATATTCGTGGTATTGCCATACAGCTCACTAATTTCACTTACACTGATATAGCCCTAAAAGGAGGAATTCAGAAGTTAAAAGGAGCAAAAGCCAAAAGACATGCAAGAGTATTAATGTATCCAGTACAATGAAAGTTAGTTTAGAGCGATTCAGCCAAATATTTATCATTGAAATACTTAATCATAAATAAAATCAAATTAGCATCAAGATTTTTGAATGTTAAATACTTGGATACTGAAAATTGTTCTTAATTTAATTAAAAAAACATCTGTGTAATCAAAATGCAAATGTACATTAAGTGTCCAAAAGATTTTACTAAAATGCAAATACCCTATAAAAATTATGTAGCTCTTTCTCAGGAAAGCAGATTGGGCAAAATGGAAGAATAAATCTTAGAAATTCTAAGATATTAATATTTCTTTTGTCTCTGATTAAATAACCTGATTTGTTTCTTGACTAAATATTAGGCTAATCTGACTAAATCAAATGACTAACAGAACTGGGAAGAACTTTTAAAAGGACAAGCCATTCTCAGAAATTATAATAACGCATCTTCCATTTGCATCATCTGGAAGACACTTCTAACTTTTATATGTTACCAGAAAAAAACAGGCAAGATGCTGTTAGTGTTAGCCTGCAGCCATTATAATTTGCCTTTTTTTTTTTTAATTAAGCAGTCATACAGAAAGTGATGGACTGAGGGATGGCAGGAACATCAGTGTGCTGCTGCCTGCTGAGAAGATTTATGCAAGCAGATTTAAGATATGATGGCAAAATGCAGTTATTACATGTATTTCAGTGTTAACTGCACAAATGTTTTTTAAAAAGTAAAATATGGATTCTAATCCATTGTGCACAGGATACCAGGCTGTACAAAGTCAAATGTCCTAATTTCTTATCCATAGAAAACAAGGCTATAAAAAATAAGAGTAAATCACTGTTGAAGCAATGCCATAAACATGAGCTAGAAATATGATTATTTTTAAATCAAGATGTAAAGCTGCTTTCACACTGACAGTGTGTGGCAAGGGCTGTGTTTCTATTACTGCACCAACATAGTGACATACCAGCGTGTATACTTCAGCAATTCCGTAAGAGAAGCCACAGACTGCTATAATATTTCTTCTTTATAGAAATGCCTAAATTTACCAATGATCATAGAAGACAACTTGAAAAGAAATACCAACATTACTATCTATTAGCATAATTTTCAATGTATTATATCAGTTATTTCAAGCATATAAGAAAATTTTGTAAAATTATGTATCATACAGTGAACAAAGCACTCTACAAATGGGAGGCAAATCTTAACTCTCATATTATTTGATGACCCATTAATTGAGGAAACTGGCTAAGATACTAAAGTTTATCTCTCAAAGCATGTGACTACAGTACAGTAAAAAAAAAAGCTGGTATGAATTAACATAAAACTTGCTTAACCATCTTGTAGTGGCAGTTTATCAATAACCAAAACTCAGCAATTCTGCAATGCAATATTGTGTTAATATTAAAGATATAAAAACTTTCACCTTTATATGAAGAACATTCAGTTCTGACTCACAATGCCAGTGAGGATTTAGAAGGGAGATAAAAAACTAAGTAAGGAACAAATGATGGTGTTGTGCACCATCAGGCCCCTGTTACATTTAATTAAATAAACGGTTTCAAGTCAGATTAGTCATCCAAGTCTCTTTTCAATGCTGAACTTTTACACAGCATTGATTCTCCTTGATTATTTAAGTACTGGAATAAGCATCCTGCTTCTTTACGTGAGGCAGTGTTACTCTCTTGCTGTGCAAGCTGTGAGTCAGCTCACAAAGGATGGCAGAGGGTTACAAATGTGTGCTTTGGTGAAGAGGGCTGGCAAACATTGGACCACAGACTCGAGTGATGCATGAGCAGTCCTATGGTGAAATGAACTGCTGTGCCAGCAGTCTCACTAAGCCTTTGGTGCCTGATTTTTAAAAGTGCCAGGACAGTCAGAGAAGAATTAAACTGGACCAAGACAAACATGACATCTGGCAAAGGTATTTCTTTTGTAGGACAGAGCCTATGGAAACACTGAGGATGAAAAAGATAACCCTTGCTGTCCTTCTCTTATTTGCCTTGGAGTAAATCCTGACTGACTTCACTGCTGTGATCAGACTGACACCACTGAATAATCCATTTCATTAAAAAGAGTGTAGCCTCACTTAATGTAGTTGCATTTTGAAGTGTGTGAGTAAACAAGGCATGAAGTGTATGTGAAAAAAACCAACCAAATAGCACCCACTCTCTAGTGAGAGAATGGGCAGATCCATCTCAAAAGGAAAAAAATGAAGCTTAGATTTGCCAGATGTCCTGGTGGGAGGTCGGATGTCCAGGTCAGAACACAACCTAGAACACTGAAAGCCTAGGCAAGCAAGGAAGGGTACTCAATCCCACTGGCAGGTGAAACTGCACACTAGGAACTTGGAGATCAGATAAGCAAAACCTCAGTTCCCAGGTGCTGAAAGGTTGTGGTTGCTTTAGACTACAAGAGCCCAACTTCCTAGAGTGACACCTACATCATTAGATGTGGCAGACCTTGGTCAGGGCTTCAATAAAAGCAGATCCAGCAAGTTCAGTCAGAACTCTTAAGCAGAAGTTAATGAAGCAGCCATAGATGCCTGTCAGTGTATTTTAAATGCTACATTTTCTGCTTCCTCTAACTGTTCAAAAAAGTGAAATAAATAGCTCAATGCGTATCTTAGAACCACAATAGCTTGAAGTCTTCAAATCAATGCTTTTTAAACAGAAAAAAATTTGTCATGCTTTAGTAAAGAGCCCTAGAATGAGGGAGGGGACGCTATGATAAAATCTACAGCGCAAAAATAAGACCAAACTGTATTTGTACTTGAACTGTTATTCCCAGATCTCATTCTTCTTCACTTCAATGAGGTTTGTCTATTTTGAGAAAATTAGATATACACACATACTCCACACACATAAAACCAATAATTTCTCCACAGCAGGAGATTAAAGCGATACCAGTAACATTTGGATGAATGTCAAGAGAAGCTATTTTTGCTCACTAATGAATTTAGACTTCTATGAATAAGTTTAAAAAATGGTATGAAATTACTTTGTAAAGATTTGATGACTAGGACTTCACTAAATACTACACACTGAAGTGCTTTTGTATGAAGCGTTATTAAAAGTTAGTTATGGTAACGTCAAAAGCAGAGAAACTCTTTACCTCTTTCAGACTATTGGGACTGACAGGAAATCCCTTTCCTCCGGAAAGTGCCGAATATTTCTTTTCCAGATTACAGAGATTTTCTTTTTCCTGTTAAAGCCAGACATTTTATATTAAATACCAACAGCCATGTACTGAAAATAAATGTTAGCCATCTCCTTAACTATGTGAAGAAATGCACTGGGATAGAAGACTGAAACTGCACAGCAGAGTTTCAGCTTCATCCTTTTAGAACAGAACTGAACGAAAAATTGAGGTACAGAACAAAAAACAAATGACTTTATTTAACAACCACAGCCAAACCAAGTGCTCCTTCAGCATTTTGAAAATGATGATTCTGCTTAGTGAGCTAAACATGGTTTCTCTCATGATTAAAAGCAGAACATAAAACGGACATGAAGGGCTCATGCCAGCTTCTTATTAACCAGATGTTAGCTGATGTGAAGTAGCTCATCTCATGGCCTCACAGGGGCTATTATAAGCCAAAAATCTGAGCACTCTGTGCACGGTCCCAGTAGGCACACAGGGAACACAGGCCTCCAGCTTTAGCATGAGGTTTAGCATGCTTTAGCATCTGCTTGAGTCCTTGGGAAAGAGGGCACCTCTAAAACACTCGATTATCAAATGCCAGTAGTGTTTTCTCTTAAGAATATCTGCTGATTGACTGCAAAAGATTTCCTTTTTTCTTTGAAAGGTGAATGTCTGTCACATTACTACCAACTTGCTATCTTCTGCACAACTGATGCTCTTCTGCTCTACATTCTTTTATTCTGTGAAATGCTCTTTTAATGCATGCTAAAAATGTTTGAAAGACAAAAAATACTTACCCTTTGCAGCATCATTATTAAGTTGTTTTTCTCTTTTACAAAATGATCTTGTTCTTTTTGTGCTTGTTGGACAATATGATTGGCTTGTTTTTTGAGAGCAGAAATCTTTTCCTAAAAGAAGAAAATAACAATTTACGTGATTTATTTTCAAATCTCAAGACAACCTGCAGCAAAGATCCTATTCGTGAAAGTTCACTTATTCATATGCATGACTAAGCAGCAGGAAAATATGTTTTTACATATTTTACATAAGACAGCTCACTGCTCTGAAGGAGATAATTAAATAAGACAGTAAAGAGAAAACTTATTCAAGAGACAAAAGAATAATTGCATGTATTCTTTGATAATACTCTTTGACAAGCATCCATATACTGAACAGAATTGGTTTAGAGACCTGATTTCTGAAAAAAGTGGTATTTAATTGATTGACATAGGACCTTTCAAACTAATTTTTAAAATGACTGTATTTTCTTAATTTGGTATTCTATTATTACTTTAACAAAACCATTTAACAGCAAAATCAATAACGAGCCCAAAGTAACTGCAGTTTTGTCCAGAGAGGGAAAAAAAATCCTTTGGTACTTTTTTTGAGCAAAATTAAAAGGTTTGATTTTCAGATGAAATATGCAAACAGGGCATGAAATGTTATTAATTTCTTCTTGGATAAGTGCGTTATTTGATCTGTGTGGGATGTCACTGAGCCATTGTCTTTTCTCTGCTTCAAAAACTCTTTCAAAGAGGAATGTTTTGCATTATTTCTTGCAGATGGGCAGGTTGTAGTTCCACGCCCTTATGCTCCACAACAAAGAATAAATTAATCGAGTGTTGGTGCTTTTACCTTCCTGCTGACAATGCTGCGCTGATATTCAGCTACTTCATGCAGGAGCTGTTGTGTCAGATTTTCCTTCTCTTCATCTAACCTGCTTTCATGTTCAAGCTGCTGAAATTCTAAATCTTCAAAGTGTTTGCTTTCTATGTCCAAAATATCAGCATCCTTAAGGAAAAAAAGAAAAAAGTAATATAAAAAAACATAATCATGCTCTCACTGACACCACAGTAGAGGTACTTACAAACACAAAAATCACCCAAAAGGGCTATTTATATATTTCCTACAACACATCTCACAAGGATCTCAATACTTTTAATGACCTTCTTGCATAATAAGAGAGTAAACGGGGCTAATTATTATTTTGATGTTGCTTTCTCCATCACTCCTACTTAAGAAGCACCTGCACTGTGAGGGAGCTGTTTTGCAGCCCTCAGAGCAAGTGCAGCCTCCCAAGCTGGCTGGGCTCTATTGTAGCCTGGCTGGGACACCACCAAAGCCTGAACCTACCTGCTGAGGCTGTCACATGCCAAACTCAGAGGACACCTTCTTTCCAACCAAAAAGGACAAAGTATTGCACCAGTACCCTGGAGAACTGCACATGGAATTAACTGCTGAAAATTGCTCTCTGTGCAATTAAGGACTCTAGTCATCTGGACACCTAGCCAGTAGGTACAGGCAGTACTTCAGAAAAAGTATCAGCCCACTTTTTATGCATTCCCCTGAACTGATATCATGTTTTGTCAGAAAAAGAGGAAGTTGAATGCTGCAGAAATGAACCAAGAAATAAGAACACACCTGCCTTCCGCTTAGGGATGATGAAATAAAACTCATGGTGCTTTTCAGCAGAAGAAATGAATGTTAATCTTCCTCCAACATCTGTGCATTCATAATATGAATTCCTGCTTACAAGTTTTCAGAGTACTGAAGAAAAGGGTGTATTCAATAATTGCAGCATTAGTAAATGGTAAGGCTCTCTAAAACAAGCACATTGTACGTGACTTGATACACAAGAAAACCTACATCCTGGAAGGAATGCAAACTTGTTCCTTTTCTTATTTCAACCTAAGGCAAAGGTTAGTGGCCAGGATAAGCCACTACTAAGGCATGTCTCTATAAAAGGAATTCAAAACCAGGTTCCAGTGTACCAGAGGAAGACACAGGATGCAGAAACTGTAGAATCCAAGTTCCTACATGGAATACAAACATCTTCCCTTTACTCTCCAAAGATGTGCTCTTCACTTGTAGGAGATAGTAAAGAGATCAAAAGCAAAGGTGTGGGCTAAAATTTACAGGAAAGCAGTTACCTACAATACAGAACTAGCCAGACATCTTCAGCATCCCCAAAAAACCCAAAAGGGCTTTGCCTGGGCCATGAAAGTCAGTAAATTCAGCCTTTTGTACACAACAATAATTGCTACTGAGGCAGTAGAACTGACTTCAGAGAAGGCAACTGATGATGAAAAGACCATCTGGGGGCATTTAAAATACACTTCCTGCCCAACAGGGAGAGTGTATATGCATTTCAGACATAGGGAAGCTGCCCACCCCAACCCAAACTCCAGACCCACTGTGCAGCCAGCTGCCACAGTGAAATTGGCTGCCCATGCCCCTGGACAAAAATTACTGAAGCCCCAGAGAACCACCAGGGAATTTGTCTCCTTCACGCCTTCCTCGTTGTCAGTAAAGCAGCATAACAGAACGTATGTATTTCACAGGATGGTCTGGGTTGGAAGGAACCTTGAAGATCATCCCATTCCAAACCCCTGCCATGGGCAGGGAACCTTACACTAGACCAAGTTGCTCAAATATTCATCCAACCTGGCTTTTAACACTTTCAGGGATGAGGAATCTACAAGTTTTCTGGGCCACCTGTTCCACTGCCTTACTGACCTCTGAGTAAAAAAATTCTTCCTAACATCTAATATGAGCCTCCCATCTTTCAGTTTAAAGACATTGGGTTATCACTACCTACTCTTTTAAAAGGTGCCTCTCCAATTTCCTAGAAGACCACTCTAGGTACTGGAAGGAGCTGTAAGAGCTCCTGGAGCCTTCTCTTTTCCAGGCTGAAGGCAGCTCCCTCAGCCATTCCTCACAAGAGCAGTGCTCCAGCCCTCTGGTCATCTTTGTGGCCTCCTCTGAACTCACTCACACAGGTCCATGTCCTTCTTTTGTTGGGAGTCCCAGTTATTTTTGGGGAAGATATTTCCTCTAGTTTGAGTACAATACTTACAATCATTTCATGACTGCTCTCACACTTGAGATCAGTTTGAGAGCTACTGGGCACTAATTCAGTGACAACTTCTACTGCACTGACCACAGCAGCCACAGCAAACTCTCACTACAACTGGCCTGGAATAATATGCAATAGAACTAACCAGATACTTAACCACACCCCCACATTTCAAGTTTTGTCCCACTTTCAAATCCAAAATCATTATTAAGACAACGTGCAAGAACAAAAAAAAAAAAAAATTAAAAAAAAATAATAAAAAATTTTAACCAAACAGATTTCTAGAAGCCTCTTGGTGGTCAGTAGTGAAAAGAGATTTACTACCATCCCACAGCAACAAGACTGCAGCATCTCATGAATTAATACATTCAAGCATGTGACTGCGGAGGAAAAGCTTCCTTTCCTTTTTATATGTATGAGACATTACATAATACTTCCCCCTTTTTTTAAGGTAACACACAGAAATCTTTAAGTGTCTCAAAGCCAGCAAATTTTCCTGTAGCAACCGAGAATTTAATATTGTTGTTTCCAAAGCAGAGCTTTTTTTTTTGCTCTTTGAAAAAACAAAATAGAATTCTGCAAATAAAACAACATCTAAAGAGTATTTCCTATAAAGCAAAAAAGCCTTTTTTTCATTACTGCTATTACAGCCTTTATTCCTGATATAAATACCCAAGACTGAAAAAAATATTTCACTTTTAGATGGCCTCTTGAGCTTCCCATACTGATGCTTTCCTCACCAACTAAAGCTAATTGTATGTGCTGTATAACCTACTTAAGGCTAATGAATACTAAGATTTTTTCACAGAAATTTTGCTAGCAAATAATACAAACTAAAATCAAGTTGCAATTAGACTTTATGAAAAGTGTATTTATACCAGTGTGACACCATTGAAAATATAGAACAAAATAAATCTATTTTAGTAAGTGAGAACATCTTCAAAATTAATTTTTCAAGCTACAGTTCAGGCTAACAGCTAAATTATATATTGAAAAAAGAAGTTATCCAGAGCTTCACCGAGATGGTAATTTACTGGCCAATTCCTGTCTTTGCTCACACAGGTAAAGAATGATGTTCCACCATCCATCTAAACATCACAACAGCTTCCACATCAACCAGCAGGCCTGTAGGGCTAATTACAGGCAAGTGACCCAAAGCTTTAGAAACATTCAACACCAAATGATTTCTAATCCACACATTTGCATGTTACTTGTTTGGGATCATGCACATAATCTATTACAAGCATTCCACAAAAAAAAAAAAAAAACAACCCAAACCATAACTCTCGTGACTATTACAATTCTAAGTTGCAAATATGTTCAGACACTGGATACTTAAAAGAAAAAATGTTATACTTAACTACAAAAAAAAAAAAAAAAGAAAATTAAAAAACAACAAAATAAAAAAATTAGTGCAATCTTGAAGCTTGCTACTGACCCTCTTCAGCTGCTGCTGTAACTGTTCCCTCATGGACTCAGGGCAATTATCAAGCTGCGTCTTCTGCTCGGAGTAAAGCTCCTGAAGCCTCTCTAGTTTTTCCCTCTCAGCATCAAGTTTTAATTTTTCCTGAAGCATGAACCAGAAAATAAAGACAATTACCTTCAAACCCAAGCAGTTGTTAGTGATTATGACAGTGTGTGGCAAAACCTTACTAAACAGTTGAAGCACGCAGGTCAGAGACAGAAACCTTGTTAGGTGAAATGCAGTGGTGGGATGCAAAAGGATCAAAACAAAACATTCATCATTTTAGTGGGGTGATTAATTCTCTCCCTCATCACTGTGCTTTGGACCTGTGCCTGGATGATGCTGTTAAAGCCCCCCACCCAAACACTTGTCGCACTTAACGTGAAAAAAAAAAATAAATAAGGGAAGCGTAGCCATGTCAGTGAGGTAACTGATGAAGCTGAGAGAGAATGAGTAGCTTTTAGAAAGCAAAGTAGATGGAAAATGACTGCAGTTTGGCAGTGAGGGAGAAATGGACCTTCCAGGTGAATGAATTTTATGCCTGTGTGGCTCTGTACAGATAAGTACATTTAGGAAGCAGTGAAAAGCCAGAATGAGACAGAGCATTATAAAGAAATAACTCTGGGCCAGGAAATCCTGTTGCAGCAGAAACACCAAGTGATCCAACAAATTTGCTTCAGGATATAGGAGCTGCAGCCTGTCCATGGGAATCACAGGGGACAGCTTCCCTGGTCTCCTTCAACTAGTTCAGCTTTCCTTTTGTTCCACTCAAGCAGCAATACTCAGGACACTGCTTCTCACCCTCCAAAGCCTCTGGCCTTTTAATCTTTGTAATCAAATACTAAATGATTTACTGTGCAACACTGCTCCAAAGACTGGCTGCACATCACTTAAAGCTTGGCTGTAGCCTGTTATTTATCTGTGGACCAAAGTTTGGGAACCAATAAATCAGAGCACAGAGCATTTTTTTCAATGTCTTCACTGGCTGACATGGCAGATGCATTTTCTCCAATTCAGCAATTAAAAACTGGAAAAAAAAATTTATGCCTGATATGTCAGGCATAAATAATCAAGTAAGTCCCTGAAGCCAGGCTCTCTGCTATCTTCTAGCATCACACCTGTGATGAGCTCTCTTTTCCTACTTGCTGTTCTGTGGTAATGCATCTCCTTTCAGATGGTCTCTAGCTCTCCTTAATACTCAAAATTTAGCAGTATTCTGATGACTCCAAGAACAGTTGAATTCTGTCACAGCATCTACTCATTTCCACTCCTTCCAGTCCCAACTATTACTGAATTTTGAAATCAAATGTATGGTACAGCAGATGCTGTATGACTAGACATTGCATCACCCTTTGCCATAAAGAAGGAATGTCTTTCCGTACACACTACTTGCCATTTCAAACTGTGGGCAAACTTCCTCTTTGACACACTTCTCAAACCCTTATGCATGGCAGAGGCATAGTAATAAACATGTATATGCTGCCTGCTTTCTTTATGGTTTTACCTCTGAGTGGGACTAGGGGCTGGGATTCAGTTCTCCCAGTATCTAAAAAAACAGGAAGAATTTTTATTCAAGTCCAACGTCAACCAGAGTCCCAGCTCCATTATTATGCAGCTTCTCAGTTCATACAATCAGATGAACATTATGCTGAACACAAATACATTTTATTAAGCTTGTGAAAAGGAGCAACTGAGCCAGCATATTCTACGACCTGAACTTCCTGTACTAACCTCTGTCTTACAGCAGCAGCAGCAGGCATCAGAAATACAGAAGATGTAGCACAAGGGAGCTGCACAATGAGGGAGAAGCATGCAACTCCTGTGATGTCACTTCCAGATCACTGTTCCCTAGAAGCCCCATTTGCTGAATCATCCTTACTTCCAATATGGAAGGAAAGCTATGAATAAACTGGTAGTTCCCCTCCTCACAAACTCTGTTGTCCATTTAACATTCAGCCCACAGTCTGCCACCTTGTTTCACACTTGCCTTTTCTGCCCACCTAGCCATCCAAAGCAGCAAGGACTTCTCTGACCTTAGCTGCAGTGCCTCTGAAGCTATAAATAGCTCTCTAAATGTCTATGCACTGCTCATTCATCAACAAGCAAGTCAAACCTCGAGTGTGAGGAGACATCATCAGCAAGGATAAAACTCCCTGAGAATCCTGCCGGAGATACTGTTACATGCCTCAAGAAATTAGAAATGTATTCCTTTGAGATTGAAAGCGATACTCATATGGTCTATTTACAGCATAGGAAGTGCTAACATCCCACCAAACTGGCTCCCTTCAAAATGTGCAGTCTTAACAGGAAGTATCACTTTCAGCAATGAGAGCATTATATGCTTTGCAGCTGTGGAGTTAAGTTTGCTGACATCTCAGGCAGTGCATTGGTGAAGTCCATTTAATTCACAAAAAGTAATTTGAATGAGAATGAGAAAAGAGAAACAAATGAGAAATTTTTCATACAGTGTTTTCTATAAGTGAATCAAGGCAAGTTCTTCTAGAAGGGGAAGGATTTGTGACCTTGCAAGCCAAGTGCAAGATGCAGCCAAGGCAGGTCTGTGGCTGACTCCACATCTGTTTGCTCCAGAGCAGCCGGCGGCTGGCTGAGAACAGAACCTGTGCTCCTGCTGCTCATCCTCATTTAACTGCAGGAGCTGGGACTTGGTTAATACCTCTCTGCAGACAGCCCCAGCGTGGATGCCAGAGGCACATCAGCTGCATCTGGCTGACTTCTTAATATCCTATTTCCAGGGAGAAAAAATGCAACGTCTGGTCTTAGCCTACTGCCCAACTTGGTCTATGGTCTGCCTCTACATGAATGCCATGAACAAAACTGGGGTCAGCCCTAATACAAAGCAGGACTGACTTGGGGTTTGATGATGCTTGGGGCAATGTTTGGATCAGTTTTGGAGGACTTCTGGGAATTGAAGGATAGCAGTAAAAAGAATTGATGTGTGACACTGTCCCCAAAGGCAGAGACGGGATGTCAGCAGAGAACACATGGTATGAACACTGACCATGTGATCAACATGGGTCAGAAAAGGAAATCAATCTTTAGATCTGGTAGAACTGATTTTAGGGGAAAGAAAGACCAAAATAAGAAAAAGACTATATATACACAACACATCTCATAGATGATCATGACAGAAAGGAGAGAAAAGGATGGTATTAAAGGCAATCATAGTCCCTACTGGAATGGGAATAATAGGAAGAAGGAGAAACAAATTGCTTCAGTGCTCTCTCCAGTGGCTGAAGATGCCCTATGCCTGATCAATACTGCTACTTCAAGCCTTAGTGGTTTTCCACACCCTTTCTGCAGAGAACTGCTGCTTTCCATTTGTCTTTCATCCCAGCCTGCTATTGGAGGCAGGCTAGCTGGCTAAAATTTTAGACTAACATGTGCCCTCTGAACCAACCTTCCTGCATAAACTCATAGAAACTCTGAAGAAATTAAAGTAAATTGGATGAAATAGAGAAAACTTTTCAAAAACCCAGCTAAAAACTGGACAAAAAAACCCCTAAACAAGTAAGAACCCTATCATTTTACCAGCTCACTGTGAAATGAATTGTATGGCTAGGTGATTTGGATTCAGTCACCAATGTTCCAAATCTCCCTGCCCTCCAAAATAAGCCAAAAACCCCCAAGACTCCCCAGCCAAACAAAAAATCCCCCTCTAAAACCCAAGTTATGTGTTCGTTTCAGAGAGAAATTGAAAATAAACCTACAAGGCAAATGAAAAAAAAAACCAAACAAGCTGAATGATTCACTTCTAATACCTTCCATGATCTAGTCTGAAGTACTCCAGGATTTTCCTCAGTCCAGCTCACCTATAAATCATCATGTTTTAAGGTAGCAAATTCTCATAAACTGCACTAGACTTCAGACATGCATGTTCAGTCCCTCTCAGGACTGGAATCAGCGAGTCTCACAAGTCTCACAGGTTTCTGAGAAATGTAACTGCATATAACTGACCAGAAAACCCCACTAAAATAAAACAGAGTCTCCTGTGTAAACTGTACATGCTCATTTTCTGATTACTTTTCTTGAATTCCTCCATCTTTTTAAGGACAGATGCATTAAACTTGCCACAATTTAATTTTTTGTCTCTAAATCCATCAGTTTCGTGACAAAAGCTATTAAGAGCAGAAAATAACAAGTAGCCCGGGCATATGAAAAGGAGCGTAATAAGATAGAAGAAGGTTGTTCATAATAGGTTTTTTTTCTGTATGAGTGGTAACTAACTTATTGTATAACAGTCTGTACTCAGTGATGGCATGTATACAAGAGATCTCAATAGTTTTGTTTCAGATGCATGTATTAATCTACTGTTAAAAGACATTTTAAATCAGAGTAAGTGATGCCTCTGCTTTAAGTAAAAAAAATCCCAACAGGTGAACACATTAACCTGCTCCTAAGACAACTCAAGTATTTTGGAATTTCTAAGCTCATTCTCTGACCATTGACATGTGTTGTCCCAGTGAACAGATGGAGGAACAAAAGAAGGCCTGTGATTATAGAGCACTGCTCCTTTCTGAGTGTAAATGAGGAAACAATAATCCAAACCACAAGAAAATGCCATTCAAGTTAGAAAATTCAAATTCTTATAGTCTTCAACATCTAGATGACAGTAAGAGGATTCCCATTAAGGCTGTAACTCATTCTGATATTTCTTTCATGAATGTTTTAAAAGAAAGCTCATGAATTCAGGTTTTTCTCCTTGAGTCCTTGTAATCCTGGTTTGTCCTCATTAGTGTTCTCTCTACAGGATATCCTTATGTGGATATATACAGCAGATACAAGTATTCCTCTAAACGTTTAATCTTGTGTATTGTGTCTTAAGGAGGTAGATAATGTTATGGACATGGTAGCTCATCCTTTTAAAATACCTGCTTACATCTTGCTGAACTGGAATCTGACCAGTAAATATTGAAGAGGCTATGCTATAAGACATAAATTTGTCACATTCTTCAGAATAAAATGCAGCAGCGGGAATTTTGCATCCAGAAGAGGAAGGATTGAGGAGAGAGGAGATCAGTATATTTAACTTTGCTGATGGCTGGTCTTTCCTTGAATCTATTCTTGCAAATCTTTGCAGTACAAATTCAGTAGAGGCTGAGCTTCCTATGTTTTGGCATGTCTGGAATATTCTGTTAATGACTGAAAAAATATTTCCATAAAAGCATGCGGACAAAATTAAACGTATTCCAAAAAAGATGAGTTATCCCCTGCCAGCTGCTCCTGATTTCTGCTCTTGAAGAGGGACAGGAAACCCAGGCTGATAAAGGAGTTTCAGAGTACATATTTCTCCATGGCATAAGGCAAAGGTCCTCTAGAAGAAAAGGAATAATCTGCATCTCTTTTTTAAGAGTGTCGACTTTTGCATAAATACTTGTTTAGAAACGGTCTCTCAAAACTCCCATTTAACTGTGGTTACCTCCCACAGCACATCTGCTGAATTCACTACTAATTTTCAGTTGTTCTTGTTTATTCATGCTTACTGATCTATTTTTTCTTTACCTGGCTACACTGTTACTTTCAGGCTCATGCTTTACTTGGAGACACAGGGTGTGGGGAATCATTAACCATCCCTCTCCATATATGCTGGACTGCATGTTTTAAGATGGCACAGATTATGGAGGCACTGTGCAAAAACAAAGTACACTGCAGAGCTGGATGACATCCAATCAGGCAAATACAATTTTCTCCAATTTCCTTATGGACAAATGTCAATCCTGACCTAAGTCTCATGAGCGAAGGTTCATGGGAAGGAAGTCATATACACAAACAGCACTTTGGGCCTGAGGTGCTGTTCCACTGGAAACAACAGCATCATTATTGTACACTGACAGTACTGCCATGGTAGCTACAGGGAGCTAGGCCCTGGTGGCAGGGAAAAGGTAAAAGGGAAAAGCTTCACCTGCTTGCTCATTTTGGCTACTGCCCAGCTCAGCTCCCTCTAGAGCAGGCGCTCAAAGTAATTTTGTCAAGATCTGTAACTAAGCTCTTTTCCAGAGAGCTTCAAGCTGTATCTGTCAAATCGTGTTAATAAGGATTTATCAGGGCTCTCTCTGCATAAATGGAACTCGTGATTAATAGCTTAATAGCTGATATTCATACATGTAGGTCATCATCTTTTTCTGTGAAGAAGAAAGGAAGAAGAAAGGAAGAAGAAAGGAAGAAGAAAGGAAGAAGAAAGGAAGAAGAAAGGAAGAAGAAAGGAAGAAGAAAGGAAGAAGAAAGGAAGAAGAAAGGAAGAAGACTGCAAGCTGTTTTTAAGAAGGACAGACAAGGAGGCAAAGTTGGACTTTTCTCCATATCCTAGCATGGTTTCCAGCATAGCTGAGAGCACAGGGCATGTGAAACAGTTCTGGAAGTAGCTACTCCAGCCAGGACAACTGAGTCCTGACAGCACTTGTAGCTGGCAGACAGGCCAGGTACCACATCAGAACTATGCCAAGTCCTGCAGGGGTGCTGAAAGGTTCTGTCATCTTTTTGAAACGGCAATCACTCATAGCTCTGATTTTCAAAACCCAAGTAAACCAACACAAGTTGCTTCACTCCTTACAATGTGTATGGTGGCAGAATCACAAAGGCAAGGGAAATGCTTTCAACTCAGCTGAGGGTGTGCACTACACCATCTTCCCCACTGGTTCACTTGTCCTCTCCCCAGCTTAGTCCTGCCTCATGATCTGAGAGGGTTGAGCATGGGACTCGGATGAGACCAGCATGCAGCTTAACATATAAAGTACAAACCCACTCACAAAATGCATCCCTGCTTTTCAAGCAAGGGGCTGGGTCACAGAGACACTGCACCACAGCAAAGAGCACACCGACGGCCCAAAGCTGAACTCACTCCTGCCTTCTGATTTCCAGTATGTTTTCCAGTCAATTCTTTTGCCTTGCAAGGACCAAAAATTGTGGCTTTAATACTCTGAAAAAATTGGCAAAACTTTGTGTCATCACCTAAATGAAATGTGCACAGGGCATTAAAAAAATAATAATTAAAAAAACCCCAAATAGTTAGGTAGAAGGTAGTACAAGAGCTTCTACAAACAGCTCATTTCAAGTACATACATAACATGGCCCAAAAATTAGACTGTAGTTTATTATCTCTCTTTTTAAGAATTTCACAGGTTTTTCAAACAGGGGGCATGGATAAGGATGAGACTCAAGCAGGCAGGAGCTTCCTGTCAAACAGGTGCCAAGATCAGTGGCAAATTCCATGAGATGCTCAAGTTGCTCCAGAGACAAGTGCCATCATATACAGCACTAATACCCCCACCATGGTTTCACAAGAGAAAGGAATTGTCCCTCACCTCCAGACAACCAACACCATGTGGTGTATTCAGATATCACTCCCTTACCCTGGCAGAAATGCAACCACTGTTCGAGATATGGGACCCCAACAGCTTCTTGCCTTGAAGCCCCACCAAAACCAGGACCCCAGGTATCAGTAGGGGTGAAATATTCAGGCAACTAATAGAAACTGTGACCAACCGGTGGACATTTGTTTTAACAAAACATAACACAAAAAGTACCATCAGCAGAATGGAAACTCCTGGTCAAAAGCCAAGCCTTAATTCTGTCCTAAGTTTCAAATTATTTCAGCAAAAGGGACCACCTATCACCTCCACCTGAGCCCCCTTTTTGTGGGTGGGGGATGATCCTGTATTACCACAGAGCCAAGATGTTGACTATTTTGCATCAGATCTGCATGGCTGAACTTCAACATAGATACAATAACCAAGCTTTAAAAAATGCTACTGTTTCAAGCCAGCCAGAACTTTTATTTGTTGACAGGATAAGTGCCATCTGTTTTGCTGGCTGACACTATTTTCCTCAGAACATTTCAGCTGTCACTTTATATTTTACTCCCTTTGTAGAAGCCCATCTCCTATTTCTGTTTTCAACTTTCACTTTTATGCAATGCTTTCAGACATATTCCAAAATAAAAAAAAAAAGGAAAAAAAAAGAAACTGTGAGTGTATTCCTGCAAAGATAATTTCAGTATTAACTGAGCCATGGCTTGACATTTAGAGCATACACTCACAGCTGGGTTTGTTTGTTTGTTTAAAACAAAGAGGAACACAAAAGAAAATACAGCTAAAATGTTGTAGCTGATCTGACTAGTGCCATGCCTCATAATGAAAAGAATGTTCTGAATGAACTTGCCTTTTAAACAAAAAGTGCTTTTTTAAGGCTGCTTTCCATGTTTCATTTCACCTGAAAATTTAAACTAGACCTGTCATTTGCTACTTACACAGGTGGCTGCAAGGGAATTTAAATTTCCTCCAGATTTTACAATAACATCCATTAGTTTAACTGAACTTTCAGGCTACTGGAAAGCCAATACAAAAGACAAAAGATCTCTTTAATTTCTGAAGATGTTATTTATTACCACTTACCAACCAATACTTCCAGCAGCATCCTTTTGAAGTGGATCTGGTTGCATACCCTATCTGCTGATACCCACTCTAAACTCATCTTCCTCTAAAAAGCAAGTACAAAACATGTCCCATAGGCAACGTAAAATGTGACCACAGGCAACACTGAAAGCTGAAGGATCAGTGAGGGGTACACAAGCACAAGGAAAAGTGCAGACAGTGAAGTCCAGGGAGGTTCAAACTCAAACTGGATATGCACTGTCTCCCCACAGAGTGGAGATGTGGGAGCATCCTTCTCCTTTTCAGACACAGGGCTTGATAAGTAGAGCCACAAAACAGCAGCCAGGCTCCTGACAGAGCAGGCAGAAATCGACAGAATAAAACAATGCAAGCTGTAAAATGTGAATTGAATGGGAACTGTGAAAGTGCTAAAAACATGCAGCTTTTCTAAGCAAAAGATGCAGAAGACTTCCAGATATTTCTGGAAAGCTTAAGAAAGAAGAGAGACTAGCTAGAGCGATTCCACAAGTGACAGGTCTAAATTATGAGGTAGAGGATGGAATTTAAAAAGGAAACAGCACTGGCTGAAGTCCATGGAAAAACTTCCTGACCTTTAGGTATTATTGGCAGTGGCAGATCCCCTGTGGAGAAGGGAACTGCATGCCTGAAGAGGCCAGCAAAGACCCTGCTGGAGGGAACCAGCACTCCCTGACTTCAGTGATTCAACTTCATCTAGCAGGCCCTTGCCATTTCAGCACTTAAAATTTTCTTATACCACTATCTTATTTTGGAAATATATGCCTATCTATTTCTTGTGTAGTTGAGAGCAATTAAGTATGTGACTGTATATCAAAATGAATTAATTTCTGACACTTAATTACAGAGGGAATATTCTACAGTACTTAAATTGTCAGTCAGCAAGCAAAATGAAACAATATAATGACTTTAAAATTACATACTTAATGGTTGTCTTATATTATATATTCTATATGATAATAGATAAAAACTGCCTTTTTCATTTTGTTCCTTTGCTGAGAAAATAATTACTTTTTTTCCCCCAAATTATACAATGGAGGATACTGGAACAGTTCAATTAATACTTTTCTTTTAAACAACAGATAACCCAAGTACAAGCCCCACACGATGCTTTTATTAATAAAAGTATCTTTACAGTAGGTCAGGTCTTTCTATTTTAGCTTACTTATTTTGCTTGTCAATCATACCTTGGAAAACAATACTGTGAAAGGAAAATGATGGTGAAACAATTATTTTTTCCTCCATATTTATCAAGAAAATTTATTTACAGGCAGTATTTAATCAAATAAGCTCCATTAATATTAACCATATAAATATATTTTGAAAATCAAGGGGAACAGAGCACACAGCAGGCTACAATAACTGAATTACCTTTGTCTTTTCACCAATAACATTTCTCTCCAGTTCAGCTATTTTTCTGTTTAGATGATCCAATATTTCCTTCTCTTTCAGCAGCTCTGTTGTTTCAGATTTCTGTTCCCCATCCAAAAGGGCACATTCCATATCCAACTAGGAATACAAAACATCTTTCAGAAGCAGTCCAGATTCAGAAAAAATCTTGATACACATTATTTTCAGGGGGGAGGGGAATGAGTTGGTTCACAAGAGAGAAATATTTTTTAAAAAGGGGAGGGGAAAAAAAATAACCCCGTAAGTTTTTCTGCCACAAAAGTTAAAAAGAGGACACAAATTTGAGAAAAAGTAAAATTGCAGCATAAAATACTGCAGAATGAAGTCCAAACCACTTTAGCTTGAAGATTCTTTTTTCCAAAACTTTCAGTTTTCTAACTGTTCTCTGTGCTTCCTCCTGTTATGATACTGTCTCTGTGCCCAGGCTCCGTAGGAAACCCTTCTGGAGCAGCTGTTTCTTTCTTGTTGCTGATAATTGGAGCAGGCACAACCCAAATGCCTGGCCAGCTTAGCTTGCAACTGTGAGATTCCAGAAGTCAAGAAGGTGCCAACGTACCCTTGCCACTGTAAAGCTAAGGAGGATTGAAAGGAAGTTGACTCACTTCCTTTCTCTTTAAACAGTCACAGGAGATACCATCATAAAACTCCCAAGTGACACAAGGTATTTGGATTAACTGAGTGACCATTAAACAAGTGAGATTGTTTCAATTCCACTTCAGAGTGTAATAGTTACAGCTGGGAAAGGCTAATCCAAGCATCATGAGCATCCCCCAGCTGGAGAAAAATACCCTTCGTACCAGGAGACTATGTCAGGTTTGTGATTCTGGTGAAAAAGCACAGAATATGAAGGCACATCCACGAGTTCCCTCATGTTGTACTTGCTGAACCCATCAGACTTCTGCTATGCAGACACACGTAACAAGCAAGACATTGAAAACCAAAACCATGTTTTCATACCTCTCTTGAGGATTCATCCATCTGGTCATTTAAATCTTTGATCTTCTGCTCAAATTCTTCCAAGTTATTCAGTATTACTATGCGTTCCTCCTCCAGTCGACCAAGCTCCTGCCTTCTGTGCTCTTCACTGGTGCATTCTGGTATCTGCAGTTGCACATCACAAGAGGTTCATTAGAAAAAGAGGCAAATGCTGTCTTTTCTGCCCCCTTTCATATGGTTTTCATTTTAGACAAGTATGGCACTGTTGGTTTTGAACCCATTACATATTTCCTATCTACTATATTGCTATTTCTATATTTAGGAGGTGTACAAGAGAAACAAACATGATACTTTACTTCCAGGCATTGGAAGTAAATACTATACTTAACAGTAAATACTATTCATTCTAATGGAATTACTAAAACTTAACCTTTGAGAATACTTTACATGCTGTGCTATTTAGGTTGTGAAAATCCAATTTTTCCCTTATAAAAATAACACAGACAGATTAAGATGCTTTTTATGTAAATTTCAGCTGTTCGTTTAATACAGGCCAGGAGGTAGGATAGGACATTTTTGTAATTAGCTATTAAGATGGGTGGCTTCTGTAAAATAAGGACAAAAGTTGTTTCCATCTCCCCAGGTAGCATTGAGGAAGTGGCACCCATAATGCTCCTCTTTCCATTGCCATTTCCTTGTGTCAAGAATTAAACAAGATAATGAAGAAAATACCTGTGATCTTACACCATCCAACACTAGATCAAACAGTAATGAGTTTAAAATGCATTCTTCAGGTTCACCTGACCCTAGGGATTTGCAATCCACTTCCTCTGGGAAGGCTGCTGGGTCATTATCCCCAAGCAGGATTAGGGGTGAGCTGCGTGCAGGGCTTTGCAGTCACCTCTGCCCCACACAGCCTTACTCGAGAGAGGCTCAGTTCAGGTACTGAATGGCTACTCTGACAGCAGGCATCTTATCCTGAACAAATCTGAGCTCAGTATTTAAAAATGAGCCACACTTCATTAACACAGTTGCTTGATGGTGCTTTTCTCAGGGTTTAACAGAACTCCCTTTACAATGAATGAATGAATGAATGGTATTCCATGATTTTGCAATATTAGTCCTAACAGCAAAGCCTCTTTTTGTCCTGTCTCCTGTTTGGATAATGCTAACATAACATCTTTGATTTCAACTTCCTAATAAGGATTTAAAATAGGATCTCTGACTTGCATGAAGAAAGCAACAAATGAGAAAGAAATGCAAAACCACAAGTTGTCAGTGAAATGTGTTACCATCTTTTCAACCAAGTCAAGCCTTAATGGCATGTTTCTGTTCAACACAACCAGAAGACTCAGCAGACAGATTTCCAGGGAGATCACCCTTTGGAAGTGAAAATGTGTTACTATCACACCTCTCTCTTCTTCTACACACACACACACACACTATTGACTCTCAAGTTGTGAGTGTAGCAGGGGTTAAATACAATTCACCTGAGGCATATAACCATGCTGAAGATCATACAGTGTGTAAATAACAGTAAATAGAAGAGACAAAGTATTTTGAAGGTGTGAACTTGTTAAACAGAAACCTGCTTTTATGGCTTTGCTTGGTCTTATTTCACTCCTGACTCCAGTTCTTCAGTCCAGTTATTTAACACACTGCCTGCCACTGGGATTTGCAACCCTGCTGCTCTGGCACAGCCAGGAGGAGGCTGCTGCTGCACTAGCACGGAAATGGTTAGGAATGCTGCTAGCTCCTTTATTAAAGGACAACTTCCTTTTGGTAATGAAACAGCAGTGAGAAGCACACAGGAAAGGAGGTGCAGCTTATTAAAGGCAGCAGTTGGGTTGGAGGAGCAGAAGGCTTGCTGCCACTGCATCATACCCGAGAGACAACAGCTGATCTGGCAAGCAGCTCAAGTCCAACCCCAGCAAAGAGACAGGACAGTAAATATGGCTCAGGCAACTCCTCTTCACCTCCCATGTGAGTGTGAGAAAACATACTCCTCTTACAAGAGCCTCAGGTTGGGAGAAAAAAAGCTGAGCATCTCTTCCCTCCTACATCTCAGCAGGATGCTAAGCAGGGTTCTGGAAACCTTCTTTATTTAAGTAGCTATAATTGTTCAAGCAAATCTTTCTCCCTTGGAAGATCTTAAAACTCTTCCTGAACAGTACATCTCACTAAAAAAACAAGCCAGCTTCCAGTACCATTAGCTTCCACAAGATATGGAATAATCATTTGCTGGCTGCTACATTTTGCTGGCTATATTTTCTACATTTGATGGCTTATAAAGCTGTATGAGTTCTGAGATTAATTCTCATACATAAGCCAGCCTAACTGTAGCCCCTGCCAGGACAGTCAACTCCTGGAAGAGGACTTCAAGCCCAGATTACACTGTCTCCTCCTACAGAGCATTACCTTTGGTGTGATACTTAGGTAGGACGACTCGGTGGTGTCCTTCAGGAAGCTGGGAGCAGCAAAAGGTGGAGGCTTGGTGCCTTCACTGAAGTGCTCATCAGCCCTCAGCCCCCGCGAGGGCAGGTAAGCAGCAGTGCCTCGGCTGTGGCTGCTCAGCTCCGAGAAATCCGAGTCGCTCGCAGAGGATTTCAAGTGGCTTCTGAACCTCGTTTCCAGATTCATCTGAGAGTCTTCAAACACAGAATCCTCATCGGAGAGTTGAAGTTTTTCAAGTTCTTTGTTAATTTTTTGAACATCAGCAACCGTAGTAGCTGCAGCAGGGTCGCTGTCAGATTTGGAGTATTCTGCACACAGATTGAGGATTGTCTCAAGCCGCTGTCGTTCCTGGTTCCGAAAAAGATAATAGCAGTTACTGTCACATGTGAGCTAAAGTAAAGGTTAAGATAAAAAATGTTTGCTGGGCTTTTTCGTTTTTTTGGGTTGGGGTTTTGCTTGTTCTTTGGGTTTGGTTTTTTTTTGTGTTTTAGGGTGAAGGATAAAGTCCAGGTGAAGTCCATCTACCACTTAGAGATAATAAACTGTAATCAATAAATTATAGCACAAGATGAAGAATCAAAATTGATGTGAAAGAAGATTTTAAGAATATTAAAACTTTCTACATTGGAAAGATAAATAAGTGTTAAGACATCTTATTTAACTAGCTAGTAATTTCTTTGAAATGCACTTTTAAATTTTTTTGAGGCTTCTGTGTCTACACCCCATTTGTATGTACACACATCCAGTGATCTCACTATGTAAATCATTAATTGCTCCACTTCACACTTAGGCTATATTCCTACCAAGCTGCAAAGTATTGCACAGATTTTCCATGAACTCATGCATTCCTGCCTTTTTTAGATTTTCCGTTTTGTTAACTGTGATTCCTCCTTTTGAGAGAATTAGTCCACATTTTGAAAAACAGTTTTAGGAGCATTAACAGAAAAAGAAGCAGCACATCTAAAATACAAGATCTGTCAAATGCACAGAAGTGGAGGAAATCTTTTATTTACCAGTTTACTCAAATTCTCCATGGATTCATAACAACATTTCAAACTTGAGACTCAGAGTAGCCATGCCATTTTGACTTGATATGCTTCAGATTTTGATAAACATTTAATTTCTGTAGGATTTCTAGATCTCTTTGATATCTTTTATCACCTGTTAGCAAGTTATATTTGTTTTATCTTACTGTATGCATAGCTTCTGGTAACTTCTATTTCAGATGGATTTTTTTATACCTTTTCATTTTTAAGAGGCAAAGCATTTATGTAATTACATGTTACTTTTGTTAAAGAAAAAAAGAAAAATTGCTTACCATAAGTCTATTGAAAATTTTGCTGGAAAAAAGACCACTGTGAGAGTTCCATGCTTGGCATTAGTATCTGCACTAATGATCTGATTTCTGATTTCTAGGAAATCCTTCTACAGTAGTGTTTAAAAATAAAGCAAAAAACCCAGCGTCCTCAGCCTCCCTCCCCAGGAACCAGCACAGACAGATTTGCTTCCTCAGCTCTACCTGGCATTACATTTGCAAGGAGGATTTGCACAACAGCTACTTCTGCCAGCCCCAACACTTCCTATGCCCAACAGCAAGTGACAACAAGGATTGAGCAAAACAGGGCAGGCAGTGCACTGCCTCAGCTTTCCCTGCAGCGAGCCATTGCACTGTATGAAAATTCAACACTGGTTACACACACCCAGAGTTTTAGAGGGCTGCTGAGACATTACCTGGTTGTATGCACCACACGTGCACATCACCCGCAATTCAGGCCTCTAAGCTGGAGAACCTGTCTGAACCCACCCCTTTCCAAGCACTGCCCAAACAGCAGAGTGCTTTTGCCTTTGGGTGGCTTATTCCCAGGTTCCCCCTGCAGCTTTCCTCGGAATCCTGTAACGAGATGAGCCGCTGAAATAACGGAGCCCAGGGCAGCAACTGCAAGCTTCTATTTTCCATGAAACAGGTCCGGCAGATTCTCAGACTTCCTTCAACCCCAAATGGTCAACACAATTATAATTCTCAAAAGCCTTCTTCCCTTCAGGCAACTATTGCCAGATCCTTCAAGCCTCTTCCCTTACCCTTCCAACGCTGCTATCCTCCCTCTCACTAAATGTTTTGGCCAGGAAACCCAATTCCTACAGCCCTGTGCAAGTGCTGGCTGGGACAGGCGGTAATTATGCAGCTCGCCCTGTTGTGACGGCATCGGGCCTGCCGTAATGGTTAGAGATGGGAAACACGGACATCAGGACACCAGGGAGGTCGCACCCCACCTGCAACAACAGGCGGTATCGGGTTACCCCGCAGCAGAGCTTCCATCCCTCGGGCAATAATAGGAAAAGGAAAATTCCAAAGCAGGGCCGCTGCTCATTCCAGCCCAAGTGCTCAGGTGAGGGGCTCTGGCAGCAAACCGGCCCTTTGCCGAGCAGTCAGGAAAAAAGGGGATTCTTTTTTTCCCCCCGTCAAGGCTCAGTTGTTCAGAAGAAGCTTAAAAATTGCAGGAAAACCAGTCTTCAAAAAATTCCTGATGGGCTTTCAGACGCATTACAGAAATACTGATATTTCTCACTTCTATTTTGACATGTGCTGAGAGGCTTACGGACAGGAAGCTCTGTGGTTATTTTATACACTCTATTCTCATCATTTCATCTCAGCCAGCTCGTCCCAGCTCCAGCACACCTGCACGTAACTGTTTCCAAGCTAGGAAAGCACCCTCGCAATGAAGAACACACAATGAGTACCACACGGAAAATCCAGTCAATAATTTTGCAAGAGATACCACACAAGTTATTTGTGACAGTGAGCACAGCAGAGGGAGAAAAAAAAAAAGGTATGTCAAAAGCAGGAAATGGATTTAAAATTGGCTCCAGTGGGAGCGGGGGTGTTGAATCAAGCTCTGTAAGCTGGTCAGTGTGTTTCCCCATAAAATGTCCTTTCTAACTGATTTAAACATCTCTCTGTATTTTCTGTAATGCTCTTCCCCACTACAAAAAGGGGTAACAAGTTTTGTGCAGTTTCTGCCTGAGTGCAGAAACTACTCCTGGCATTGAGAAAGCCACATATCACTTATGCTTGGCTGCAAATTTAAGTGCTGAAGGACAAGGGTGGGATAAGGAGATAATAACCCTCTTCTGCTATTGATGACCAATGACATTAAGAGACATCCCTGATACACTGTAAAAAAATTTCCAAAATAGGAGAGATAAATACCCCACTTTTTTAACAGCAACAAATTCCTAGATTTGTTCATCTGCTTCATATCACACTTATGAATTTTACAAATGTGTAGAAGTGCTGCTATATCTGGACATCAAGGCAAGCCTTGGTTAATCAGCTGTGGCAAACAGGAAGCTTTTCAGGTAAGTGCCACTAAGAACTGGATAACCTCAAATTTCATTAAAAATACGTACGTAGTGACAAAGACTAACATGAATTATGGCTAGTCCATGCAGCCAGGTTCCCTTTGCCTGAAGAAGCTGTTGCACTTTTCAGCTGCCAAAGAACAATGTTTCCAGAGAAACCACCACCTTCTCAGCAAAAGCTGGGAACAGCAGCTAGTCAAAAAGGATGGTGGGGAAAGAGGCAGAGAGACTGGAGAAGAGAGCTTCAGAAAACCCCCAAACTTTCTTTCATACATGTACATTCACTACCTCATGAATGAGGGGCTGGAGAAAGCTTTCTCTTTCTGTGCTACATTTCTAAGGAGCTTATTTCAATGATAAACTTGAACTGGGACTGAGAACAGTTTGCCACGTGCTCTTTCCCTTCCCTAAAGTTTGCACCAGTTTCTCGCTCCAGACTAGTTTGTTTTCTCATTGCCAGTCCTTGTTTTGCTATAGCTAGTGCTTCAGCTCCAAAGATACCAGCAGCAGCACAGCTTCCAGAAGCAGCACCTGCTCCACCTGTATTTCATGCCCCCCTCTCAGAGGCAGCTCTGACAGCAGAAACACCTGCACAGAGAAGCAGTGTGGAGAGGCCCAGGTCACAGCAGAAGAGCAGGTGTGCCTTGTCCTTTCCTTCCCAGAGCAGGCACAGGAGAAGCAGACTGGCAAAAACAGGAGAGAGCAGTGGCACAGAGCAGAGACAGCCTGCAGGGAGGAGCTGAGCAGATGACTCTCCCAGAATTAGCTCCTTTACCCGAGGCTCGTGTTCTGCTCCTGAGGGAGTGCCCCCGGCTGCCAAAACAACCAGCACTGTTCAGCCCTTTTGTCCCTATAGTACCTATGCAGATGCTCCTTTTTGAACCACACTGAGAGCAGGAGCCTGAAGACCAGAATTACAGAGCAGTAATTAAGTTCTGTAAATGAGAACAGGTCTCCTGTAATTGATTTCTTCCTAGACCATAGTGTTAATTTCCTTAATATCTATAGCTGCAAAAATTAAGCATATGTAATCCAGATTTTGGCTTATTAAAGAACCCAGAAATGTTTTACAACACAATTGAAATGGAATGTTCCTGGAAAGTTGTGGAGTCATCAATATTAGTTGTATTCTGCAGGGGGTTTTATCCTATTATACAGCACTTGTTCAATTACAAAACTAAATGATATTAAGTAGCTCTTCTGTAACACTACAGAGACTGTCAAATATTAGTGGTGGGAAAAATTACCTTGAAGTTAGCCTTTGTAGACTTGGCTGGGGCTCCTTTAAGAGCTAATCACTTACAGTTTTACATACAGCTTGGGTACGTTATGCTTAAAGGGTCTGTAGATGTGGGAAACCAGGAAATCCCTCTTGCTGCTTTGGATGGGCTCAGACCCGGCCAGGGGGCTCGGAGAGCTTGGAATGGAGCCAAAGACCCCTCTGACTTCGATCCTGAGCCATGGAAACAATTACCAACTTTAGGTGAGGAGTTACAAACCAGGGAAAGTAGAATAAAATGAGTGGCTTATTACTGAGTAGAGAAATAGAATGTTAAGACTCATATGATAAATGTACAGGGGGGTCTAGAAGTGTACAGGGGGGTCAAGATGGAGGAATCTGGGCATGCACTGCCCTCCCTTCTTCTTCATCGTCTCCATCTTCTTGGTGATGTTGGCACTTTGGGATTGGTTTAGAGTAGAAACTCACTGTCTAACACAGGTGATAGGTATTGGGGAATAATGGTAAACAATGTCTACATAGTTTATAGTATATAAAGATAACACAGCCCCGGGGGTGGGCAGTGTGCCTTGGACTGACCTGCTGAGAGCATCTTGGCTGGGCAGGGAGAACATGTTATAGATAATAAAAAATAAACAACCTTGAGAATGAAAGCCAAGCAGCTCTGACTCTTTCTTGGATCACCCATCTGTGAAAAAGGACTCTTGGGAACATCCCAGGCGAGGGGAATCCTGAGATGTAGAAAGACACAGTGCCAATACAGATTTATAAAACATGTATATGAGGTTTTCCACAAACCATATGAAGATTTCCATAAGCTCTATTAACCATGGTTTTAAAGCAGTACCATCTTAAAAACTCCAGAATAGTTTCATGTTATCTTCCCTTTGCATAAGCACATCTTACTAAATTGCAAGGTTTCAAAGCAAACCAGGCACAGTGATACTCTGTATTATTCCCTACTTCTGAATAAACTAATGAAATTCAGTGCTCTTCTGACTGTGACAAAGACTATGGAATAAGCCCCTTGAATTTTATTACTGGTCATTCAGGCACTGATAACTTGAAACTTCTCCCAGTACAAATCCTGGGTCTACTAAAAATTCATTAACAATATTTATGTATGTTCACAGACCCCTACAGACAGCTGGGCAATGGAAGGCATCATGAACCTACTGCACATCTAATTTTTAGGTACCTACCACCATCTAGAGGAAATACACTGTACTGCCTAAAAAGCAGCACTGAAAACTTCAGTGCTATTTAAACAAGTAGCTATCAAAGAAAACAGATGGCCCTTAATATCTACTCAACTATGTTGACCGTGTAGTTCCGCTCCCAACCATCCCATCAGCTGAAGAAAAAGAGCCCCTATTAGTTCCAGCAGCTACACTTGGGATTTCATCTCAGACAGGGAAAAAAAAAAGAGTGATATTTCCTCTTTAAATAATAATTAAAAAATAAAAAAAAAAGCTAACTGAATCACATGGAACATTATTAGACCACAGCAGTAACTTTCTCCCTTGTTTATAAGGCTCCTGGGCTAGTGTCAGCAACAGCTACTCCAGCTTCTACTTGTGTACAGCTTGTATAAACATCCCCATGCCAGGATGCAGCGTCCGGTCAGCTGGGCTGGAGAGGAAGGAGAAGCAGGTCATGACCCTGCTGCCTGCACAGGAGCAGCCCTGGCTGCCCCACCTGCTCCCACAGCCCATCAGCCCCCAGCACCAGGGGGATGGCAGGAATGGGAATGCCAGCTCCCCCTACTCTTCAGGCCACAAAGGAACAGGCTGGCAAAGCAGAAGTGGCACCAGTCTTCAGCTAATTTATGTGAACCCAGCCACAAACAGCAGATCTAAAGAAACAGATATGGAAAACACCAAATCCTGCATGCATATGTGTCTTTTGTATTTGGTGTACAGGAATGAATTAAAACTTGGACTTTTAAATAATTAAAGAAAAAAACCAACTGCATATTTTTACTATTTCTACTTTTTTTTTTTTAATCTCTGGTTATTTTTTTGGGCAATGATGGCAGATCATTTGTTTTCACATGCAGGCTGCAGCAGCAGCTCTAAATGAAAACTTCCAGAGGAGCCTCTGACACTTAAAAGCAAACTAAACACAAGTAAAACTCATAGAAAAATTTATATGGAAAAGAAAAAGCAAACAAGTGAAAGTAAACAGAAGAGTTCAAGGGCAGATACTAGGTCAGATTGCAATGAGTGCATGGATTTTACTACCAAAAAAATCTGGAAGTGAATATCAGCTATCAAATAGAACACTTTGAAGCCACTCTGTGCCAGCAGAATAGCTACAAGGGCAGTGCTGGTGCAAAGAAAGACACTCTTCACTTCTTATCTGGGCCACAGAGCAGTCTAGTCCTCTAAAAAAGGGTGTTATTTTTCTGATTGACTTATTTGAGTATTCCTACACTGTTCTTCTCCCTACCATGCATCAAAAACCTGGTAGGGAAAATCCTGACACTTGTGCACAGAGAGGCTACATTTCCCCTGCCATTTACCTACCAGCTCCCCAGCCTGGGCTTTTACACAGTACTGAAAGCTCAAAGCACAGAGTTTTGATATCCATGAGTGCTTCTTTATTTGGTTTTTTTTATTTGCACCTTCCACAACCCCATAAAAAAGAGAGACCTGAGCAGACATGGATCCTTTACCCATGTCAGTACACAAGGGCAAACAAAATTGTTCTTTGGAAGCTCTGGCTGGATATATCAAGACCCTGTTTGGACAGATCCTTGGCTAGCCTTTGGACAGGGATCCACACAGAAGGACCAAGTAAAATAACACCAGAACAGGACAGGCCCTAATATACAAAGAACTGATGTGTGGATTTTTTTAATATACATCTTTCTACTTCTCAGAGATCTAGAAACTTGCTTATGGTTCAGAAAAATGCTTATGGCATTTTTCAGACTCTTAAACCATTGGAAGGAGGCACTGTCCTGATATTTCACTCTTTTACCAGATAGCTCTAGCAAATAGAGAATGAAGCAGATATGGAGCAGAATCTTGAGTATAAGATGAACTCAAGCAGGAGGAAAATCCTTCATGTTCAAATTATATGCAACACACAAAGCATCATCTTGTTTTCAAAAGCTTTGGAAAAATAGTAAGCAAATCCTCTTTTTGAAGAACTGAGTCTTGAAGGAAGTTTTGTTGAGCAAGAGGAAATATTGCTCTATGAGGGGTGGGAATGTAGCCTCAAAATCCAAATATAAAACCAGAATGATTATCAGCGTCACTGAATACTGAAACAACCCTGTATCTTTCATCCCTCACTACAAATAATAATTAAAACATATAAAAAGGCTGTTCTCTTTGAAATACAAATACGTTGCTTTTATGACTGATTATCTCAGGTTTTACAGCATGACTGCCTGCAAAACCTTCTGATAAGAAGCAAAAAAGCAATCACCACTGCACACACAACACACCAGGACTAGGGAGAAGATTACTCAAAGGAGCAGAGGAATGGCAGAACAAAGGCAGCAAGAAGAGAGAGAAACATGTTTCCCAAAACCTTTGTCCTAAGCCACCCAGCCACTTCCCTTACAGCTGGTCCTTCTTGCCCTGGGGAGCCCAGGGCCTGCTCCCAAGAAGCTGCAGCTTCAAGGGGAGCCAGCAGAGGTTTTGGGGAACAAAGCAGGGCAGGGGTGAACTTGCCTGACGCTCATGGAGTGGGGAGGGAGCAGTGCCTGACCCCTCTCACACCTGAGCCTCAACACTACAGCCTTTGAGCAGGCAAAGACTAACTTTTTCAAATCTTGCAAACAGCACTGTGTAACCTACACACTGCAGTGATCAGTGGAATGGGGGAAAAGCAGACCCCTGTCTGCGTAACAGGCTCCTCACCATCTTGCATGAAGGACATTGGTGAGATGGGAAGGGGGAGACATCTCACTGGGTTACAGTTCTTTAGCCTGAAGCTGCTCACTCGTGCGGTTCAAGATGGGAACTGTGGCCCTGCACAGGCACCAGGTCATTGCTAGTGGTCATTGACAGGCATCCCCTTCTCCCACATTCCCACTACCCCTGCATCCATCCTCCCCATGGCTTTTCACCTCCAGCCTGACCAAAAAGTGAATTTTCCTGCAGGCTTGCTGTCTGTATGCAAACCAGACAGGTTCAAGAGTATCCTATTGCCCTTTTGCTCAAATTCATAAGATGCGAATTAAGGCACACAAAGGTAAAGTTACTGTCCCAAATTTAAGACTCAGGAATACCAAATTGCTCATCTAATGGCCTCTGTTTCTATGTGGATGATAAAATATGAATGCATGTCAATAGGGTCAGAGAGTCCCAAAGCCACTTTGAAAACTCTTTGGAAGAACTGCTATGTGATCTTCCAGAGACAGCTTCACCTCAAAACTGTTTCAAACACCTCTGTGGGCTCTGAAGACCTTTTTACTTTTTCTACCCACAAGTTGTTTCAGTAATATATAAACTCCATTTTACTACCTAGATAATCCCAAGCAGAGGCAGTATGCATTGCTTTACAGTAACTGAGACAGAGAGAGAAACTGTGCCCCTCTGCTACTCTCCATCTTGGGAGGGGGAGAAGCAAGGAGGCCTCTATTTTAATGAACATGCTCAGAAGGAAAAAATGAAAACTAAGGAGAAAAAAGTCTGCTGATGGCTGTTTAGCCCTCACCAATGTATACCTGACTCTGAAGCACACAAGGCTGAGCAGTTTACAGCAGAATCTCTTTTTCTTTGCCCACTTATCACAAAACAGTGCCATCATCTATAACAAAATGTCCTGCAGGATCCCTGCAGTGTAATTTGTGGGTTTTATGTACACACACATTTTAACACAGCCCACAGGATAACTGAACACAATCTACATGAGTTCCAACATTTTCCCAGGGTGTCTGAATGGTACTGTCTATCCAAGCAGCATGCTTTGTAAGCGTTACCTTCATGGACTGTGATAATAAACAAGGTATCTGGAGCAAGCCGCATTTGAATTTCAAAACAGAGCAGCTTATTCTTTGCTGTACCTTCCTGATGGCTAGACCTGGGGTGGGTGTTTTGCAAATGCTAAATATCACAGATAACTAAGAGGAAGGGAAAAAATTACCAGCCGTTCCATCTCCTGCTCCCGAAGTCGCTCTTCCCTCTGCCTCCTGTGATAGTCCATGAGATCTTCCCTTCCTGAAATCGAGCTGATGCTGTTCTTCCGCTCTCGCATGGACGTTTGCAGAGAATTTGGCGTCTGTCTGTAGCTTTCCAGATCTGGGTCATCAAGTTCCATGGAACTGGTGGAAAGGTTTCTTCGGACAGAGAACGACCTGTCAAAATCCACTGGGGAGAAAGAACTACTGGGACTTGTTCCTGAGAGTCCAAGTCTATCAAAATCATCAGGGAGATATGGGGAAGAAGGTGCTAAAAGCATTTTTTTAGCAACACGAGGGCTTGGAGGAACACTAAGAGTTGAACTGACATAGGGATTACTCCTGGAGACAGAGTTTGCATGTGGTGAAACCCCTGAGCTGCAAGAAGAAAAATTCAGGTAATTATCAGCATCGAAAGCATTCTGAGGTAGATCTTTTTCTCCAAGTTTTTTCCTTTTACTATTACCCAGAGAGCTTCTGGGGGGCAAACTTAATGGCACCAGCTGGTTTTCTGTTGATTTATAAAGTCTGGGTAGGGAACGACTGTACATTCCCATATGACTTAGAGATCCAGCAGAGTATTTCCTAGGCCGTGAACCCAGAGCTTCCATCATCCCATCCTTGTACTTAACTGGCTTTATGTGAAGGGCCAGGCTGTTTTCAGCATTCATTCTCCTGCCTTGCTTTGGGCTGGAAGGCATGCTGGCTGCCCCAGAATTGCTACCAGGTGAAAGCATCAGCTCATTCCCTGAGCTTCCATTCCACATAGTCAGAAGAGAGCCTGAGATCTTCTTTGACTCCAGCATTCCTGGGAAGTAGATGTTGTCATAAGATTTATTTCTCTGACTGTACTTTGAGTAGTGAAACTTATCCATGTGTCCAAAGGATTTTTCATTTTCTCTGCTGGCATGAATGTCAAAATCTGTCCTTCCTGAACTATACCCGCTGAGAGATGGAGACATGCCTGATATGGAACCCAAATGCTTTACAGAGATGCTTTTATCTGGAAGATATGGGCTTTCACAGGGGAACTGCTTGCCTCCTTGAATTTTGTTAATAGAGTGTGTATTTTTAACACTGGTGGAAGGATTAGGTTTAATTGGCATGGGTTGTGAAAGGGTTAAATAAGAGCCAGCATAGTCCCCATTTGTTTTAAATTTAAGAGTCGATGAATATTTCTTCGTGTTGAGGTTTTCCATAATATCCTGGAAACCATTTTCAAGGGAATTCGCCACAGAACCCTTTCCCAAACTAGCATTTTGTAATTCCATCTGGTTTTGTGAGTGGCTATAGTCTGCCATAATCTTACTGGAATCTGTAAAGAAGACAAAACAAGAAGAAAAATTTAGCACCTAAGTAACCTCTTGCATGTGCATGCCTGCAAAATAATGTGAACACTTTTTGCAATAATTACTGTGCTTGTAATAAATGTGTCTCAGATCACTAAGCAAAGGAGGAAATGCACAATTTTCCCATCTTTGCTGTCCTAACCATTGCAGGAGCCTGCAGATCAGCCTTTATAATCTTGAGCCTCTTGAGATATCCATGAAGTAAGGAAGAATTATTGTCCTGATGTTTTACAGCTGAGGAACTGAGGCACAGGGAGAATACGCAACAGAGACAGCAGAGTAAAGAACTCAGGTCTCCCAGGGCCAAAGAGATAAGATACTGCTATGGATCACCTCTTCCTTCAATCTGTGCAGCTAGTGCATCTGAGCCCCAACATACTAGTGAGCTCAATTTAAAGCTCAATTTAAAGCTCAGTAGGAGTCTGTCACCTTTCTGCTTACTTTGTGGATGGTCCTGCATCCACACTTAATGGGAAAGTACAAAACCAAGGCACATTTTTCAAGGTGTTTCAGCTCATTGGTCTAAAAATTCAAGGCTGCAACTACCTCTGCAAAGAGCACTTTGGTTAAAAGATAACTTTAAGAAAGCAAAATGCTAGGTTACATGACTTCATTCAAAACAACAAAACCACATGACTATTAAAAATGCTGCTGGGGGGAAGGTTACAGATCCAAATGATTTTGCAAAAATCTAATTAATACTCAGGAAGGAAGAGCACACAGACCAAAAAAGCGTTTGCTGTGGTGGATGTCATTGTTCAACAATGTATCAAGCTCTAGCATACAGTTCTGAGCTCCACTTTGCCGAAAGCAAAGAAAGGAATTCAGCTCCTGACAGTGCCAGTTCCTGCAGGAGATAAACAGAACCCCCAGCAGGCTTACCCTTAGACCTCAGCTGATGTAGAAATGACACCACTAACATTTACAGCAGTTCCTGGTTTGTGCTAGTCTACATTTTAAACTAATAAAGCACTTCTGAGTGTCAGTTACTGCAGTGCCAGTTTCTGAAAATAAAGGTCAAATTTGGGATTTACTCTTGGCTCAGTCACATTTCACCCGTGACTTCAGCTTCCTCATGAGAAACTGAATTTCAGCTTGTCACTCAGTGGGAAGATCTAATGTGTAAAGTGCCCTTAACATCCTCAGAGGCAATACTTCAGTCCAAGTACCACTTCAGGCAATTATATGAGCTAAGAGACAGAATTTGGGACTCCTGTCTGCCACCAGAGCTCACATGACCTGGATTCACTGAGAATCACTAGGTTCAGATCTTGTGGAAGGTGGCAATGCATTCTTCACAGTGGTCCTGGTTTCTGGGACCTTCCTTGCTAAGGAGGCACAACACCAGTGCCCAGGGCATCAGCAGGGCTCTGCTCTGCCCCTGCGCAGCCCAGGCTGCAACAAGAGCTCCTCCTCAGCTATTAGAGAGTAAACCTGTAAGTCTGAGAACAAAGGTAACCATCACTACTAATGGAATTGAATAGGCAGAAGATAAAAGGTGCCAGCATTAGGGGACACAAACGCAAAAATGAAAGTAAAATACAACACCTTCTTGACCACAGTGGACCTGGTTAAGCAGTTGTTAATTACAATCTCTGCTAGTTGCCAAAAGCATTAACTTGCACCTTCAAAACTAAACCTCAAGTCTATCACTACAGAGAATTTAATATTTTATGCTGTCTGTAATTATGAGATTTATATTATATTTATAATTTTAACACACTTATTATTATGATGCAACTATCTAAGCTGCCTTTGAATCAGTGAGCTCACAGAGTTCTCCATCACACCATCACCACTTTGAGCAATGAAACTGCAGTTTCTTATATTGTGATATTTTACTAGACATTTTTAGCTATTTTCATACATTTTGATAACAGCAGTGATGAAGTTCAAATGAACAAAAGGATAAATGTGACCCAAATTCCAAAGAACTCTTGTCAGGACAAGAAAACACCATCTGGATAAATCAAGCATTCATCATATTAGCGGTGTTTTAAGGAAAAAGAACAAGATGTAGAAATTATTTAAGAGCCCAGATGTAAAGCACAATGTATATGCCTTTTACACTTAACCTTTCATTGTGGAACTGACCCTAATTTCCATCTTAGTCTCTCCTTCTCCTCCCCTCTTCCAAATCTGTCTTAAAACTGAAATTTAATTTCATATGAAAATTGTACTGTCCAAACCTTAACTAACACAGCTTAATTTAAATATTTTTGCATAAATTTCACTGGCTCCTCTATAAATAGCTTGGCAGACATATTAATGGGACATTAATAATTGTTCATTACTCCCTTGCAACAGCATTAAGACACATTTAATCCTTCAAAGACTGGATGCTTTTGCCAAAAAACAAGTTAGCTCATGGAAACTTTCATGCCTGTTCACCACAGCAGTGAAGGGTTCATTGTACTTGAAATCCAAGCAAGTACAGTAAGAAAAGGTCACGATACCTTCATGTAGCCACTCCAGTTCAGCTTTTCTCTACTATCCCTTATACCAGTTCTTCTGTGTTTTTGCTTCCAGTGCCACAGTGCCCGCAGTCACACAGTTAAATCCCAACTGGACGACAGCACATGGTTAAATAAATCATAGCTGCTTCCCATCAACCAGATCTTGTTTGTTTTGTTTATTTTTAGGGTAATGTTTGAGTAGAAACTTGATGAATATGCCAGGATGTGTTACACATCCTGGCTGATGCTGTCTTTGCATGCAGCTATAGAGACTGAGGGTGGGAGCTTCAACTTGTGACATGCCCTGAACTCATCCTGCATCCAGGTCAGACCTAGCTTTCATGCTCAGCACAAGGGTCCTCTGTTTAGCAAAGTATTTGCTGCCTGGAACTACAGAAGGGAATTATTCCTTTTGTAAAAAAAAAATATTTTATTTTCCCTCCCTCATTCCTTTTCTTCCTTTCCCGAGTTGTTTAGCTGGAGGTCACTGATATCTGTTCCAGACAGGCATTAAAGTGATGGGGGAGGGTTGGCTGTCTGGAGCATATCCAGCTGTGGCCTTGTTCTGCCTGGTAAATGGAGTTAAGCATGGAGTAAGAACAGAGCACTGATCTTATCCATGTGTCAGGAGAATTAAAGGGCCAAAGTCAATTAGAAATCCTGAAAGATCTCAGTGCATTACAAAAAACTTCATTTTAATTGATTACCTGATCCAACATTCTGGAAGGAGGAGAGGTTACTTCTGTTTGGCATCATATTTCTCTTCTATGGGATGGTTAAAATGACACTAATTTGAGGGAACCAGACAAATTTTGACCTGCAAATAAGGGATAAAAAGGAAAAAAAAATGGCATTGTGTTAAGAAGTGTATCCTGGGAACATTTTTCGAGTGCATAATATAGAACACAATTGGCTTTTCTTATGGTAAAATTTCCAAAGACAACTCAAAGAGAAATATGTTAAAAGATATTTGGAAAGGACACTCCGTGTTTAATATGGTGACTGTGAAAAAAAAAGTGCCAAATCTGTCTGCAGCCTGTTTATCCTTTTAAAAGTACATATAATTAGTTTTGATAACAAGCCATTATCTATGATCCTGACTGTACAGGCAGTTACTAGTCACAGCTCCTGAGTTTTGTCTGTAATCCTGTGGCTTCCTTAAGAAATCACTAACAAGGTTGCACTTTGCTGCTGAAGACTTTATTTGGAAAGCCCATAGCCCAAGTTCAGCCCACGCAACACCAGCATCCTGCAATCATGAATAAACCTATGCAAAACCAGGTATGTATCCAGAACAAAGAAAATGTTTTGGCATGCAATCATTTCTGAGTTTCCAAAGAAGCCAGACTAGGAATGCAAAGGGAAACTTGAAAGTTTATTTAAGATCAAATTAAAAAATTGATATGGCTACAAGAGAGATTTGGTTTAAAAGAAATGTCAAAATTGAATCCCAGCCACTAAAAAATAAAATTAAACCAAAATCCAAATAGAAGATCTCTAGTGAGTTGCTCTATTAATAACAGATTTATTTATTTTTTATACACATCTGTTTTTAAAAGGTTGAGAAAAAAAAATTAAATTGCATCAAGTGACAAAATTAATGGCGACCATCTGTAGGTCCTCTGGGCTTAGTTCTGGACAAGCAAATAGAAACGTGTCAGAAAAACAAGTAAAGAATGGAGACAGATGTCTGGGGCTGTCTAGAGACGAGCCACCTATTTAATTAACTGCAGTCATCACAGCCCCAAGGTTGCAGGTCTGTGGTGCACAGACTTTGTGCCACGCTTCTTCATGTCACTCTCCTGGGAGACAGGCCTGGGAGAAGGGAGCTGCTGCTGATCCTGGTGGAGGGAGGCTCCTTCTCTCTGACCTCTGGCTTTGGCCTCTCCTGCTCCCCACAAGCTGCTCTCCCAAGGGCACCAGCCCCTGTCCTTTCACCCTGCTCCCCCAGGAATCCCCCTGTGCTGGCCTCACTTGGCAATGCTTTTTCTTTCTCTGTAGAGGTCATTTCTCAGTCCTAAGGAAAGTTTTAACCCCACTGCGCATATTCTGCCCCTCACAGCAAGATGCAGCTTACTTTAAGATCACATCATCCACTATTCCCCCAAAATGGCCCTACTCTCCAAGGAGCCAGAGAACAGGAGACCCCCCCCAGAGCGCTGCAGCTCCTGAAGGGACTCCCCACATGCCTGGGGTCTCCAGCACAACAGGACTGAAATTATCCAGAGCAGCTGACGGGAAAGAACCTGGGCAGCAGAGAGCTTTTCAACCCAATTTTCATCCTCAAAAGGTTATTTTAGTGACATGAAACATTTACCATCCTTTTTACCTCATTTGTAAATGGACAGACCCCTTCCCTAGTTCCTTCCAGCTTGCCTCAGATCCTCCAAATTTAAAGACTGCACAGCATCCCAGGCACCCAGCTTTGCTGGAGTGGGGCTGGAGACTGTGCCTGGACCCCCAGCACAGCTGCAGCTACAGGCAGCTGACCCCAGCAAGAGGTGACAGTGGATCTCCCACTTGTCTGCAGACCAAACACTGAAGGATCAGGACACAAATCCAGTTAATACTGCCTCTATGTTGACACCTTGGCATATTGCTAAAGTGTCATCTCTATTAAAAATACTGCACTTTGTGCCCAGTGGTCCCCAGAAAAGAACCAAAATTTTAATTTTTCAAGCCATGTTCAACTTGACACAGGAAACTAGTGACACTCAACATTTCACAGTTGTTTGCAACAAAGATGTCACTGTATCATTGAACAGAAAAACAAAACAGGGGCAACTTGGAATTAGAAAACAGAACAAAGGGTTGGCTAAAAAACCAGGAAGATTCATTGCATTTCCTGTGTCTCTAATATTACTGATTTATGGTTAAGATCACCAAAAACCCCATCCTTCCTATCTCGTGAGGTGACAGCTACCACTTAATCAATGTGACAAATGTTAAGGAGAGCACAGCTGAAAGGGAAGGGCTTCTATGCAATTAAAAATTCAATATTTTATTCAGTTTAGTGAATACTTAGGTTTTCTAATAACCTTTTTTAAGGTTAAATATTTATATGCTTTCATTTCAGGTTTGAGAACTCATTACACATCTCCTTTCCTGAGGATGAGAGATCAGAGAAGTTATCACTTAGTAATAATTGGATTTGAAGGGGAAAAGAATTTTTAAAAAACTTTCCACTGTGAGGAAAGCCAAGAAACAATCAATGAATTAATGAGCTACTGTAACAAACAGCTCAAAATCCACAGTATATCTGCTGTCACGAAATCATATTCTTTCAGATGAGGTTATGCAGGGCCTCCAGCAAGGCTGACTCTCATTACAGAGCACATGCCACACTCTGCCTTGCCTGGAACGAAGCAAAATTATTTCATCTGGGATTTATAAAGTCATCTGAAGTGAATGTATACAGCATTACCAATCATGTTTCATCTCTACAGTGCCCAGGCCAAATTAAGTTTCGTTTCACTAACGACCAGAAGAAACAGTGATTCACAACTCCAGCAGAGAGTCAAACAAAGGATTCCAGTTTTAAGATATTATAACACTGTGAGGCTTTACAGTAAGAACTCCTTTCCCTTGTGCAGTGGTTTAACCCCAGCTGGCAATTCAGGCCCCCCAGTTGCTTGCTAATCCTCACGCAGGATGGGGGAAAGAATCATAAAAGAGGGAAAACATGTATTAAATGAATGGCAGTTTGACAGATAAAGTGAAAGTCATGTACAAAGCATAGCAAAATAAGGAATTAAACCCCTAGGAAAGCAAGGTTCCATCAATCCGAATGTTCAAGACCCTTTTTCCTTCTTCTCCCAGCTTTATAAGCTGATTATGATGCCATAGGATGTGGGATATCCTTGGGCCAGCTGTCCCAGCTGTGTCCCCTTCAAACTTCCCATGCTCCCTCACTGGTGTGGCAAAAGAAGGTGAACAGTCCTTGACTCAACAGAAACACTACATAGCAACAACTGAAAACATCAGTGTGCTATCAACATTATTCTCATACTAAATCCAAAACACAATGCTGTAGCAGCTAGCAGGAAGAAATGAACTGTACCCCAGCCAAAACCAGGACACTTTAGTGTAGGAGCCAAAAGCTCAACCAAGCCACAAGGACACTACCTGTGTACACAGCACTTCCCAGCATATAATCCACAGATTTAGGGAGAAGTTTTCCCAGCACATAAGCTTCTCATCTCTTACTTCTGTCAGGGCTGGTACCCACCTCCCTTCAGCAGAGTCTGCTCTGGCACCCACTTTGCTCTTATGTTACCAATCAAGAGGGTTGCAGTGCCTCAGGCAATGCCAAGACTGATAATAAACTGTTTCAAACAGAACTCTCAAACTTGTCCATCTTTTAAGGCTTTTCTGCTCTTCATTGTTTCTTCATTTTCAGTTTCTTGCTGAACATTAACAGCGGCTTCCTACAGATCTTGGCACCTCTACTATCTCTGACATTTCTGTTCAGAAACTCCTACAGCAGTGTATTGCCACTCTTGGAAAGCAGATGAAACCCCAACTGATGGAGGGTGAGGACAAAAGCCCATCACTGGCACCGTCTGCACATCATTAGAGTTTCATTTGTTCTGCAACAAGATCTTCAAATTATTAGGGTCTGTTTCAGCTATTCCAATAAAAGACACATTGTTTTGGAAACAAGAAAGCCTCTAGAATTTTCACACTCTGAACAAAATTTGGTGAATGAGTGCTGATGGCTTGGGCTTCTAGAGATTTCATTTTCCCACAGTATAGCACACCTACGTGCATAAACAGACTGTTCCATCACCAAGCTGATTTACCTTTTCCCTGCATAATCTGAGGACAGTGTACTTACTCCTGATTAAATCAAACCTGGTTTTGTTCCTGATTTACTCTGCTTATTTACAAACAAAAGTCTTGATAGGCTCAATCTGATGGCAAAGTAAAACTCACTGGAATTTACTGTTTACCTCCAAAACACTTACGTGGAAATCCACCTTTCCCCAAGTTCACTGTCATACTAAAACAATATATTCACAGAAAGGCACCTCCATAATTTGGTGGAGATTCTGTACCCGTCAATGGACACATCCTTATGAGACAGCAAAGTCATCTCTGCCAAAAATTGGACAACCCAGCAAGGCTGTGATCTGAAGGCTGCCCTAAACATCTTTCTTCATTTCCTCCTCCTCCTCCCCCACAACATAATACACTAGACCCCCAAACTACACCTAATTTCTTGCCAGCATAGTCCTGGCATCTGCTGAGTCCTTGTCTTTTCAACATATAAATCCTGCAACACGTAGGTTCTTGCCTTGCTCATGTACAAGTGAGCATAAGGTCTGGTCACAGGCAGAGTGTTTTAGTTCCTAAAACTCACAGCTTGGCACCTTCAGCAACACTAAATAAATTAAAAATCAATTATATGTGAATCATATTTGACCAAGTCACTCCCTTGCAATGCTGCAGGTTTCCGATGTGGAAAAGGGAGTGGCAAAGGAAGTCGCTCTTATGGCTTACCTTTTCCTCTGAGAAATTATCATGTTGGATACTGGAGAAGAAGGAGAAATAAAACAGTGCAACAGAAAATACCCTGAGTAACATTACCCCCTCATAAACCATATATATTTTACTGTAATAACCTGCCTGACTACTCCAAAAATTGCTCTTAAATATGACATTTTAAATTATTCTTACTGTTAAAACATGATTCTCTCCTATTTGATAAAGACTGATGTTACAGGCATTGCCACATCAATTGCTCTTTCCAATAGATGAACATAATAATTTAAATCAGGTCACAACAGCTGACAATTTTAAATGTGCATCAAAAATGAAAACATTCATTACCATGTAAACACTGTGGTTGGGTGAATACAAACTGAGGGTCGAGCCATTGATGTATGAGACACAAATAAAAATGCTGTGGAAAATGTTGAAGCTTTATAACTTTTGTGCCACAACAGCTACTCTTACCTGAAAATGAAGCTGTTAAAGCGCTGATTTCAATTAATCTAAACTAATTCCTATGCATTTGGTAAAACAAGATACTAGACCACCTCTCAAACAGCATTACTTTAGTAGACATCACTGCCCCTCCTTACCTTAGAGCCACACTAACTACCATTTCATCTGGAGCAGCTCACTGAGGTAATCTGAAGGAAGAAGGAGGGTTAATTTTTTTCTGCTTGAACAAAAGCCATGGACAGGTAGAAACATACTTGATGAATTTTCTGTTAAAACAATGAACTCCTTTCATCATGCAGAAAAACAGGGTTGACAGAGGACAAGCCAAACCCAGTCATACTCATCTTTTCTATTTTGGTATCTTTCAGTTAGTGAAGTTCCAGAGAGTTATCTGACCCAATGACTGTATCATCTCCTGACAGTAGTGACAAGCTCCCTGGTATCATTCTGACGCTATTTCATTAACGCCTTTCCTATTGAAAAGTTGAGTATGCTCAAAAGATTTGCAAACTGAAACTTTAAAGTTTCACACAGAGATGGCAAATAGAAAGCTCTGCTGGTGGGCTGTGACCGCTTACTGTGCAGAGTAAGAAAACCCAAACCAAACAACACAGCCAGTGTACAAATAAATGCACTTAAATACTCTAGACCAATATTAATTCTCACTCCTGAAGCCAAATAAATACAGACTTTCTTCATCTAAAATTTCAGGAAGGGGATTGAGTGCAAAACAATTATGTATCCAAATTCATATCATACAGGAGCAGAAATTCTGTCTGTACAAGAGCAGGAAGACCTTAAAAATAAGTTTCTCTGTTCCAATCCTACTTGATGTAACAAACTTGCCCCTAGGGCACCCCTGACTAAATCAATGAGAAGAGGTAGGTAAGGCCCAGAAAATCTAAGCAGATAGAAAAACGAATCAAACTAGCTTCATCCACTCTTATTCTTTTTTTTTTTTCTTGGATGTCCTTACCATTTTTCTCCCATTGATTGCATTTTCCCACTCTCAGGCAACCTTTGCCCACTATCTGCTTTCCTCTGTGCTGATTTCTTTCACTGCCACTTTGTGCCTGTCACTTCCTTCTGTTAATCAGTTCTCTCCACTACCCACATATTCTGACAGCTTCTGTCTCTCCTGTTTCGCTCGTCCATTTCTCCTCAATTTGTCTCCTTCCCGGGAGACAAATTGCCCCATATTTCCAAATGTCCCCTCCAGCTCTTTAAGGTGTCTTCATTTCCCAGCACTCTCAAGGCAGCAAGCATGCCCTCAGACTAAATGCTTCTCATCACATGAGCTTGGCAAACCCCACCATGGCAGTGACAGCTCCAGTGGCACCCGCTGTGGCTGCTGTGCTACCAAGCCATGGGTCTGCCTGTGCCAACACGGGGCAGCATTTATCAGCAGGTCCCAGGACTGAGCTCCCCTGGGCGAGGAACAGAGGTGCTACACCTGCAGTTACACTATTTACTATAATAAAGGAAGATAAATGAAGTGGTTCATTTAAAAATTGACTCCACCTGCACGAGACCTGAGCAAGAAAAAAACCCAAGCTTGGTCATAGTTACACAGGTCACTCTACACTGTAGTCTCTGGAGGACCTTCTTTCTATGGGGGAAAAATCCCCTTGGATTTCTTTGGCTTCTTGGATGTGCTCCACCAGTCTAAAACAAATGCTAAATGAACGGCACCTGTTCAAAACACCCAGAACATCGGTTTGTAGCTGCTTGTTTAATTTAGTGGGAAACACTGCTTGCCTTGCTGGCAGTTACTACACACCAGAATTAACCATTCATTTTAACAAATTAAAATGGAAATAATACACTACATGTGCCATGAACACAGCATTAATCTCTTAATTAACAATCACCAGCACTTGCCCACATCTACTTTGATTATTTCAGCTTTTCTCTGGACCTTCAAGTGCAGAAGACAAAAAAGATCTTCCCATTTAAACATCTTCAGTCCTTATCATCCAACTCCAGCCTCAAGATGAATCTGCAACCTTTAGCTCACCCAATCCCCACTTCCTATCTAAACCCAAAATACTTAAAATTTTTCATAATGGGCTTTGTTCCTTCTCAACAATAGTCAACTGATGCCTTTGACTACTTCCAAGGATATGATTGATAATTTTATCTGATAAGCACAGACAGTAACTGATATGGAAATAAATGAGCACCCTTCCCACCCTGGCTGAGGGCAAAGATTTCCATTTCCTCAGTAAAAAGAGACACACTAATGAGTCGATTTAGCATTTGTCAAAATGGAAGCAGAATAAATTACTAATCTAGAAAAGGAACTGTGTAAAATGAACTATATAAAGGGTAGGATGTTACTACTTGATAGCACTAAAGGTATCTTTTTCTGTAACCCTCTTAGTTCAGACTACCCCTCCCCATGACAGCAAGGGTAGTCACTCTCCCATCTTCTGATCACAATCTCCTTTCCTTCCTACACTGCTTCCTTCTGCTCTGGGAAAGCAAGCCCATCCTCACCCTTTGCAATTCCATTCTATCATGCCGTACTTCTTCCCATCTCTGGTCCTTTCCCATGTTATTAACTTATTTTTGAGGACATTATCCACAAGAATATAGAGAAAGCAAAAACTAGAAAGTTCACTTGCCTCCGATCCATGCAAAAAAGGCTGCTCTTGTGTCCCTCTTCCTCCAAGAGAGTGAAGGCGTGGCACAAAAATGAAATATTCACCATGTTCTGACTGGCAACATGTTCACCCAGATGCTCTGAAGATGCAGACACAGAGGATTCGGGCACGTGCAGAGTCAAGGCACAGAGACAAGATGACAGGTTGACAAGATGAGCATTTGGGGGAAAAAGGAACTGGTGACAAAAGCCATGTGTGTGAGATCAAGCAAGCACTCAGTGGCAGGAGCAGAAAGCCCATCTCTTGAGTCTTTATGTAAGCGCAGACAGTCTATTTACACTTCTGCACATGGGTAAATTCCTCAGGAAGCTTTGGGGCAGGAGAAGGAGTGGGGACCGTAGTTTCCAGCCCGTTGCTCCCTTTGCTCGTGGGCAGCAGATATCTTCCCGAGAAAAGCTCTGATCTCCACGCTGAACTCGCCACCGAGCGCGGGGCTCCGGGCGCCGCCGAATCCCACCCGGCTGCTGGCAGGGCTACACGAGGGGTACTCGGGAGCTCTGAATCTGTCAGGGGAGACGGAGCCCAGAGCCCCGATTTCCGTCGGCGAGCCGATCCGCCGTAACGCCGGGCTCCTGTTGCTAAACTCCATCGATGCCGAGACGGCATCCATCGCCGGCTCAGCGCCGGGAGGAACCCATCCCCGCCGGGCACGGCAGCCCTCGCACAGCCGCAGGAGCCTTTATAAGCCACCAGCCAAACAAAGGATCGCGGACAAAGAGCCTGGTCCCACGTCTTCCCCTCCACCAGGTAGATTATTTACGATGGAAAACCAAACCAAGCAAAGCCAAGCCCCACCGTTCCTCTCTTGCTTCCTCGGACCTCGGACGGATGTCCCCGGCGCCCCCGGAGCAGAGGCTTTGTTCGCCAGCGGGGACGCGGCAGAACCGGGGGGAACACCCGGACAAAGAGGGAGAAGCGTCTGGCGACGAAAGGGACAGGGAGGGAGCCCCGTCTCTATCAGCTGCGGGGTCCCTGCCGAGCCGGGCGACAAGGGGGGACCCCACTGCCCCCACCCGTCAGACGTCCGAAGGGACCGGAGGCGGGGGAGTGGATGGGGGTGGTGGTGGCACAAACTCCCTTAAAAGTAGCCCAAAAACCGGGGACGGTTGCGAGCAGCTGAGCCGGCGTCAGCCCAGGCTCTGCGTGCCCGAGAGGGACCCTCTTCCCATCCCCGCGGAGCCCCGCCGCCTCTCTCCGTCCTGGTGGCCCGCGAGGGCTTCACCCACCCCGCGGGACGCCGCTTCCCCCGCACTCACCGCCGCCTCCCGCCGCCGCTCCCCGCGCATCCCGGTCCCCGCC
>WBNO01023349.1:75030-154116 GCA_013400575.1 Peucedramus taeniatus
GCCCCCCGCCGCAGCGCCCGCCCCCCGGCGGGGTCGGGGCACCCCCGCGGGCGGAATGGTTCGCTCCCCTCAGGCCGGGGTCGCGGGAGCGAGGCGGGCAAAGGGCAGCCGGGATGGGGGGGAAGGGACGGAGCAGGGGGTGGACGGGCGAGAACGGGAAACGGGCACAGGGATATCCCCGGAGGGGCCGCCGTGGAGCTCTTCACGATCCATAAATATGAGTCGCCCGGCAATTTCCTGCCTGCGAGATTAGCTGAACAAACAGGGCGGCGCTGGCAGGGCGCGGCCCCGTTTTCCGTGCCTGGGGCGCGCTTTACCTGGGCCCGCCCCCCACCTCATCTTCCTCCTTCTCCTCATCCCCGGGGAAGCCCCGTTTCAGAGGGGGCTGCCCCCTGCCCTCCCGACCCCGGAGCGGAGCTTGCCTCCGATCCATGATTAGGGCGCCCCTGCCACTCACCCAGCCCGGGGTCACACCCTGCTGTTGCCTCTGCCTGAGATGTCCTGAAATTCAAGATTTTCTCTCATCTGAGAAAAACACACCCATGAAAGTATGTGTGTAATACATAGATACCCTCGTGTATATAAACACACGGGGCTCCCAAAAGACCCCCGTCCAGTCCCCATGCATCACCGAAGGATGTAGCTGCCACCACCAGCTCTTTGCTGTTCCCAAAGCAGGGGACGGGCTGGTGAGACCGGCCGGCCCTTGCTTGGGGGATTTTCACACCAGAGCAATCCTACAAACCAGTACCAGCTCGGCAAAGCGTGCTCGGCGGTCCCGTGCTTGGCAAGCGGCTGGCTTTGGCAAGCGGCTGGCGGTGGGTCCTGCCTCAGGAGGCTGCTCAGTGGCAGGGGCAGCGAGGCCACCGGCGGGCTTGGAGCTGTTACAAGGGGGAAAGAAAACGGGACAAAGCCTCCGGGGAGGGGTCGTCCCTCGCCCGGGATCACTGGGTACTGGCAGCCCGGGGCGGATAACCAAGCTTCGCTTTCTGAGCGCCTGTGCGGTGTCAGGCTCGGTAAGGAAACCCCGGCGCTGAGAGATGCGAGCCAGCCTGGAGGGCAGCGAGCCAGAGTATCCTGCGTAGCGATCTTGTTTCGTGCTGTGTGGCCTCGCCACTCTACCTTTCCCCATTTGTTTCCTAGAGAGGGAGTTCGGGAATAGCAGCACTTACCCGCTGTGCAGGGGTCCTGCGGGATCGGTCACAGCGGACCCCGCACTCGGCCAGGTAAGGCACTGCCGCGGCCGCTGCGTGTTCCCGTGTGCCACGAGCGAACGGAGTTTGCTGTCATACACTTCCTGCCTTACCTATTCCAGGGGATATTTTACTTGGCTAGAACCGTAACTTCACTACAACATAAACTTTGTCATAACTCATTAACACCTGGAATCTGTATAGTGACCCCCACAATAGTAGAGAATATTAAAAAAAATAAAGGTGCCCTTGACTGTTGTAGTGTCTACTAGTTTACTATGAAAAGACAAGTGTTGAGATTAATTACTCTAAAAGACCAGAACCGAGATGGTCTTTTCTGTGATGCCTCCACAAACATGTCAGTGTTTCATTTTCCACTAGCATTGAACCTGGCTCTTCTGTTTTGTTCACTGAGCAAGCAAGGCACTTAAAAAATAAAGGCATATGTGTGTAATAAATGCAGAGTTAAGGACATACAGTTGGTAGAACTGAAAATTACTTTTAATCCTGCCACAGCCAGAACCAAAAGCATCCAGCCTTCCCTTCATCTCACATGATCTTCCTTTTCATTTTAAGTGGGAAAAATTGTAAGTAATAGTCTGCACAAATCTGCCTAGGGAACAGGAAGCCTTTGAGCATGGAAAGCTGCAGCTTTGCTCTTGTGGTCAAACTGTTGCTCCGAAGGACTTGTGATATGTTGGCCGAAATGTTCCTTCACTTAGTTCCTACTCAGTAGGTGTGGAGGCAGCAAAGCTGGGTAAGGCAGACCATATGTTTCCCCTGCTACCTGTATGCTGTGAAAACTTTGTCTAAATCAGTGTCATCTGTTTCTTTTCAGCAAAAGAAATAAAAATACAGAATAGGACTTAATTCTAAAATAATAATAAGTACTCAAAACCAGCCATAGCTGAGGTTCTAAAATAACTTGGTAAGTTGTAATGTTTAACAGGCAAGAGTCTGGCAATATAAAACAACAACAAAAACCCGATCTTACATTTTATGAGTAGGAAATACTTAGAAAACAAGAGAACCCCTATAAACTAAAGAGCTGAAAACTCTTGTTGGAGCAGAAGCAGCAATGCTACTATAAAAAAAAAAGTCAGGAAAAAGTATATGGAAACTTGCATGAAAGCTTTGAGTCAGATTGGTTCAACAGTCCATCTAGCCAGCATTAACAGTTTTCATGGCAATTGTACTTCAACATCAACGGTACTGCACATCACAGAGGCTTTAAAAATTCTCCACCCTTCAGTATGCAAGCATGCCTGATAAAAGTTTGGTTTCCATGGTAATTCATATAAGTAGAAATCAAATGTTGGAATGTTTACAAAAAGCATGCTTTAATCAGGAGCATTGCAAATGGTAATAAAATGCCATTTTGTTACCATACTTCATTGCCATGCTTCTGTAAAATAGGAGAGATCACTTCAGCTGCTTCAGAACTGAAGTAATCTCTGAACAGGCACCCACAGTCACAATCTCTCCATTACCTGGTCCCTTACCTTCACAGATTTTATCCACATCAGGTGTGGACATGACTGCATTTCTGTCAAATGAGCCAGAACCCACAGCTGGGAGTTGGTTCAGCCTTTTGTTACCTGCAGGAGGAGAGGCAATTCGAAGCCTGACAAAGTCAGTTGAGATAAAGCTTCCCATTAATGACTGGGTGCTGTTACACCCAGCCTTTTCTTTGGTGGCAAAACTCGTCTGGTGTCTTCCATTTTGTGCCTTAACTACTCATTTGGATTCATAGTCTATGATTTGTTACATTCTTCGGTGGGGTGATGCAATTATTTATTAAAACCAGATCAAGAAAATGATCCAGGTGAAACCTCTTCCTTTCCAACACCTCTACTTCTTCTGAAAAAGGTCCAAAAAGTACTTGCATTGGATGGAGTGACTGATGAGAAGAGAAACAACTAGATCTGAGCAATTGTGCTTGAGACTGAACCTCTGTTTCTTGAACCAGCATCACCACTACACCAATGGATTTATTGAGTTGCATCCTTTTTGAACAAATCTCTCACAACAATTGAAGTCATAAGGATTCAGTGCTTCCCAGGATGTGACCAGAGCATTTTGAACCACTTGTTTATAGCTTGAAAAGCAAAACTTTGGGTGAAACTTCAAAGCAAGCAGTGATTCCTCTGCTGTAACTTCCTCAAAGACATTTTGAGGCAGTGTAGCAGGCTGGATTCTAGGTTATGAAAGAATCTTGATTTCTAAGGCTCGTTGGGAATCTGCAAAATCAAAAGGCAACGTGGAGGATGACTGCATTCATCAGTACCATTCTGGTGAAAAAAAAAATCACACCCTGTAGTTACACTGGTCATCCTAGTTAAAAATCTAAAAATCTCTTAATGCAGCACGTAGTAGAAATGTATATCAGTAATAAAAGAAGTTGGAGTTCAAACAGTGGAGTGTTCTTGTGACTCGTCCTGAAATTTTCTTGGACTGTCACACAAGAGCTATCAAGAAGAAACTGCCAGGGGAAAATAAGTTACATGAGTAATCAAATCTCATGCTTCAGGGCACAAGTCAATTGCTGGAAGGGTCAAGAAAGGAATTTCCTTACTCTCTTCCTTTGCACAGTTGTACACAATTAACTGGGTTGTAATTGCAAGGCAAAAAAAGCTATTATATTTTGCATTTTTTCTGAATCATCAGACACTAGCTGCTTTTGCAGCTGGATTCAGAGCTTAAAGGACAGGTTGGATAGGTGGGTTTTGTTGCACTTCTGTGAGTTTTTGCCTAGATTTACAGTACATTTGGGAGGTTTGCTCTTCCTTTATGCCGACTGCCCAGCACATGGTCTAACTCTGTTGCAGAACTACCATTAAAGGGAGACTAATTTAGACAGTTAATTTTCTGTTAATAATAAGTAGTTACCTTAAAAAAAATCCCTCTGTCTATAATTGCACAATTCATAATGACTCATTTAAGTAGCAGCAGTGTCGTATCCATAATGGCCTAAAGATATAAACAAGATAAGATTTGTCAGAGAGGTAACCATTTGTATTAAGCAACTGGACCATTTAATGCAATAGAAGAGCATGCTATTTCTTCATTAAATAGGGTATTTTAGTAATCAAAAGAATTTTTGCTACCACAGTATGGACATTGCTTCACAAGAGCACAAGAGCACTCCCCTATTAGCTTGTGTATGGTTCTCTGTCTTCACAGCTGATTAATTGCTTCCCTTTCCTAGAATCAGCGCGTGCACTGGTCAGTGGGGGTGGCTTAGGCCTTCATCAGCCAGCTCTGCTACTGCTGCTAAGCTCTCTACAGTGCTAGTAAAGTTTTTTTCCTGTACACAAGTACATTTTTGATATATGATCTGTGAGAAAACATGTTGAAAACTTGTTTTCAACTAGCAAAACCTTGGTCAGTGCTACTCATGGATGCCAAAGCAGTAGGAAAGCAGTTGGCACAAGACACGGTCCAAATTCTGTAGCTACACTGGTTTACAATTATAGTTACAGATTAGGACAGCTAATAGTTTTGTACTCAGTGGTTGGATACATGGGTACCTTCATTCCATAGTTGCCCCTTCTAGCCTTGTCTTTTACCCAGCAAGCAATAAGCTGATACATAAGTCCTTACATGCACTGAAATTTGGGACCTTATGACTTTCTTCTGATTCCAAACCAGGAAAGTTTTCTATTCTCCTTTGGTCTCTATTTATCAAATCTGGATGCATATATAACAGTACTGTGGGTCATGTCAGTAAGACAGTACTTCCTTTAGTAGGAAGTGAGAGGAAATCTAAAGCAATTTAAACTCTTCACCCAAGGTTACACAAGAAATCTCAGTGGGGGCATGGAATGGAACAGAAGAACCAAAGTTACTACTTTAATTTCACAGTTAGTCTGTGTAAAGATGGATCTCTCTGTGCTGAAATAAATTCTCATTTGTTTTCTTCCTCCTGCAAAAAAGTATTCTTTCCCTTCAAGTGAAATTAAATTAATTAATATGGAGTCCAAAGAGGTAAAACAATGTATTTGTACCAAAAAGAAAGATGGTTGCCAAAACTTCTTTCATTCTGTTTGGAGTCATTTGGGCTTTTGTACAGGAAAAAAGCTTTGCCTAGTGAAGGTTAGATAACATATAGCGTCACAACTTATTCATGAAGCTGGTTTTGCTGACAAGTTTTTATATGTGCATTCAGAAGGGTTGTAGATGTTTTCTTTTCAGCAGATGGCCCCCAAATGTGGAATTATGTTCCATTAGCAGCACAAAGGATGACACAATATTGCTACTACTTTTCTCACAGTAATAGGGGCAGAATAAGATGCAGAGATATATTTTAGCCTCAGATTTCTGTTTTGTTTTTCTCCTAACAGAGGCAGGATTAAAAGCATCTAAAAACGTAAATTATAACAATTTTCTCCCTACGCAGCCCTTACTTAAGATTGCCTTAAATATTTAGACAAAATATACTAGACCCAAAGACAGACATCCTGAAGATGCGCTAATACCCAAGGTAAAATCAAGCTGAACCGAAATAGAGGTCAAATGACAACCCACCACCACATGGCTTTCCCACTGCACTTGCACCCCCTACAACTATATAATACTTTTATATCCTGATATACTTTTATATCAGGATAGTAGAGAATGTCCCAGAATGCAATATATTCATCTCCAAACAGAATATGCAAGGGAAAGGGGAAGATGGTCCAGCATTCCCCCAGAGGTTTTTAATGGATGGGTGCTGTACAACCCTGGCTCCTGAGGCCAGGATATAAATGCCCTGTGCCAGATAAATCTATATTCTGTTCTTCCCTTTCCTCCTTATGTCAGCCCCAGTTTGGGTTACCCTGGGGAATAGTGGGGGACTGTGCCCAGCCATCCTACAGGTAACACTGCTCCCTGTGCCTGGCGCAGGATGTGCCGCCTGCCTCACAGCGCCCGTCACAGGCCAGTAACAGGACTGGGTTCTGGCAGGCTGGGCACGGGATGAAACTGTGGGAGGGCTCTGGATCACCTTGCTCTTTGTGCAGGCTGCAAACTGCTGGAAGAACTTTTGGCACCTGAGCCTAGTGTAAAGAAAGTAAAGCACTTGGGAACTTCAGATTCAGAGCTCTGCATCTCTCCATCTGCCCAGCCGGTGGTCAGTGGGGACTCTGCTCTTTAACCAGGAGCTAAAGCTTCACAGGGCAGCACACCACCTAATGGTACAAGGAAAACTCAAAAGCACACAGATATTTTGGGAATATGAGTAGTTTGAAAATGCTTTTTACAGGAGCTGAGCCATGTAAAGCCTGCTGTCTTATACACATGTCCTTGTCTACGCTGCTCCCCACAGAGCACCTGCCCCTATCCCGCTGCGCTGCTCCTGGAGCTTGGGCACCCCTTTTCCACAGCGCCCCATAGCTGCTCTTTGCTCTGGGTTGCACCGCTGTGGCCATGACACTACACGTTTCCCATGAAATTCCCACTGACTGATGTAGGATTAGACCCACAGGAAGCAATAAAATATGCTTGCTGATCCCACAGTATCACAGGAAATTAACATACGACAATATTTAACACATTGTTTCAATAAATTCTAATTTTGTACTATAGTTTAAAGACCGCTGTAAAATCTGAGATAGGAAGCTGGGGTTAGTCTGGCTTCTTTGTCATAATGCCTTGTTTATATGTTCCTTTTTTTTTTCTTCTTCTTCTCCTTTGTACTACTGAAACCTTAAAGCACTCGAGGGCAGGCATCTCAACGTTCGTCAGCAACAACCTTCTTTATGGTTGTAAGCTCCTCAGACCATCCTATAAACTAGAAACCCATTCTAAACAAAAAGAGAAATGCACTATTTCAGTAATACACTTTGCTAACAGGACATAAATTACTAAGCAATATGAAATGGGGACACAAAAGTAGCCTATAGGAGCCAGGCGATTAATACATAAAGAGAGAGGAGGAATGGCAGCAGATCCTCATTAGACTTAGAAACAGTTTGTCATTAGTGTGTTTTTAAACTTCAGAATTTTAATGGGAGAAAAATGTTTATTTATGCCTCCAATCCCCTCTTTAGTTAACGGAGGCTTCAGGTTCCCCCTCCCCCTTCATTTCTGGAGAGGCTGCCAAGTTTTCCCAGAGCTAAAAGCAACAACTTTCTGTTAAACGTTACTTCATGCTTCTGGTATTAATCTAATAGGAGGCTGGATGGGGAGGAGGGGGAAGCAGCAATGAAAGCTGATTTCCTGCCATGCAGTGGGAAATCCATAGAAAATTCAGATCCAACACTAATTTTAACAGCTGGATGACTGCTTTGGCTTTTACTTGCCATAGGAGCATACAACTGCTCCTATAGGGGTTTTTTGGTTATAAAAACAAAACAGACCTCAAGCAAAAGGCAAAATAAAAAGGAGGCTTGCACTTGTAAATACTGTGATTAAACCATCCTTTTCCACTACTCTAGAAATATCAACACATTTTACAAATGGTCTCCTATTTTTATTAACATTTCTAAGATGAATATTCCTGGCAAGAGAAAATATCTAAGGAAATTGTCTTGCTAATAAGCATTTCAACAAATATTTACTTGGGAAGTGCTCCAGCGACCACTTTGAAAAGGGCATTAGTGGGTTTGAGAATCACACAATAGGGACATTTAAATAAATCTCCTTGATGGAGGTGAAAAAATCATAACAAAATTCTGATTGTGAACACTCAGAATATAAGTCATTGAAAACTGTCCTGTAGCAATTCCTGGCCATAGACAACATACAGCACAGAACTGTTAGCAGCACATCTCTCAGGCTTGACTGTTCTGTTAATAATTGTTTAGAGAGTGATGGTCACAAATGTAATCCTTTATCTCGACTATTTAAAATAATGGCTGTTTTCTTCTTTCAATGCTTTTTGCTCCACCTGTTTCTTACACACCATATGGCTCAAATCATGACATATTGCAGAAGATTTTTTTTACATTGATGCAAAGAAAGCTTAATACAGTACACATGCTGAAACTGAATGCTGTTTTGCAGATGAAGCAGGGCTGTAGTTTGTGTGTGTATACAAGGAAGGACCCTTACCACAGATTTTATTGATTATAAAGCTTTACCTGCCTGCTGATGCATGCAATCAACAGAACGTGGCAGCTGGTTTTTATGTCCCTAGCTGCAGCCAGCTGTTAGGCTGAAAGTGTTAAGTCACCCTTTTCACCAGTCCCAGGCTTGCATTGAGCAAACTAGAGGACTCTCAGGAGCAGCGATGCCTGAGAAATCCCAGAAGCTAACACACAAAACATGAAGTTATGCTATGTGAGCAGTGAGGCTTCTCAAGGGGCAGATAAGCACAGAGCTGGAACATTTGATAGTCTGAAGTACTGATGGGCAGGAGAGACGAGGAATGAAAGCCTGGAAAACGAGAGAATGAGAAAAGCTCCTGTGGATATCACATTAGAAAGAAGTTTTAACAGATGAAGCTGCTTAGGGTGTTGAAAAGGCAGAGGCCTCTAAAAAGAAAATTGTTTCCAGTTTCTTTATTATGTGTTCCTAAACCCCAGGACATTATGCATAGTTTTTAAGTCAACAGGACTATTGCCATTGCTCTCTCTGTACTCCAAAAATTCCAGCTGGTATCAGGTTTTCCTTGTAATGGAAACAAGCTGGCAGAACTTCAAAGTCTTGATAACAGTTTATACAGAGAAAGGACAGGAACACTTAGTTATACTTCCCTATTAAAAATGTTGTTTTCACCTCTCAATTTTTTTGTAGAAGTTGGATAGAATTTGGCAATGAAATGGTGCCACTTGTATCTGGTCAAAGCTCAGGAAGAGAATGTCAAAATGTAGCTGTACTGGAATTTGTTTGGGAAAGGTTATCTGAGAGCTCAATTTCTGTTAAATATGCCATGACCAGGGGCTATGAGCACCATGAAATCCTTGATCTCAGTTGAACAGCTTTTAAATGGCTAAGAAACTGAAATGGAAGTTTGAAAAATAGGGATATGTGAGTATCCTATTTCTGTATTGGAAAGCAGAAATCATGCAATCCTGATAAACACTAAGACAGTATGAACCCTCCAAAGAACATAGGAAACTGAGTGAAAAAAAATTGAGTAAGTTGAGTAAGTGAAAATAACACTTTAAAATAAATTTGTCTTTGGTTAACAAATCCAGTTCAAACAATTCCATCTGAGTCTTAATTTTTTCTAGGTTTTTACCACAGTAGGATTGTAGCCTCAGTTTCAAAGCTGTCCTAACTTTCCATTTTTACTTTGAAAAAAAGTTTCTCTTTTAAAAGTACTACATTCCCTCATTTATTTTCTTCCTTCTTTTCTTCGTCTCTGATCATATGCAACAGCAGAAATGGCCTTTGTTAGCTTTTTCTGGGCTGGCAAGAAGCCCAAAGATCCAGCTGACAAAAACCTCAAGTCAGCAATTCCAGCGTGAAGAATGTCCTTTTCAGAGCCCCTGTTTCACAGGATCCCTGTCACAGAGCATCTCAGCAGCACCACACAGAAGAGCCTTGCATTGCCCTTCCTTCCAAGGTGAATTATCCTTGCTCTGTTCCATGTGCTTGGGTGCTGAGCTCTCGTTCCCCACCCGCTGCTGCCCGGGGTTTGTGCGCGGAGCTCCGGCAGAGGCTGATGCCACATCTAAAATAAAGCTCCCATCAGTGGGTTCAGGGACTGACTGCAAGGCTCAGTGGGCCAGCTCCTGTGCCTCCCAGCCCTCACTACATCTGAAACAGAGCATCCTGCACTCAGAGGGATGCAGCTTGAGAGGCTGGGTGGGCCTAGGCACAGTACGGTCAGCAAAAAGCCCCTGAGTTAAATACACGTGTGCTGCTGTAATCCTCACCCACTACTGGACCACTGAGTTTGCACCAACATTTCTGACACAAAAGGGTGAAGAGCTTCACAAAAGTTGCTGGTTCACAGTGGGCAGCACTCAGAAAAACAAATGCTGTGAACAAACTTAAGGGTCTTTCTCATGCTTTAGTTGAATAAGGTGAATTTTGATTTATTTTTTTTCCCAAGGGAATTCAATTATTTTTGAGGAAACAAAGAACACAGTAAATAAAGATTTCATTGGGCTGCACAGTGATCTGAACTACAGTTTTGCAGAACAGAAGTGATTCATCCTGCAATCACAACACTTCATTTAATATCAAAATAAGCATTTATTTCTCATGTGGTTTTCTTTCCTGAGCCTTTCTTTAGTGGACACAACAAGTGAACACTGTGCTTTTTTGTTCTTTCTCCTCCCCTTTCCTCAGTGGTCCTTTGGTATTTACCTCCTCTCATTTTGGATTTCCTGTCTGTACCCTAGGGAAAGGATTTTCCTGTGAGAAACAAATGTCACATTGCTGATCTGTTTGGATGCCTATAGTTCAAGCCTATCCTCCATGTGAAGCAAAGCTCTCATCTACCTGCTACCAGAAGAGTACTGCTCTCAGATGATTTTTTTTTCCTGAACCATTTCATTTGGAACTAGCTTTATAGAATCAGTTTTCTGGTCACTAGCAGAGCTGATATTTCCATTTTTTAAATTAAGGTGGATGCAACTGTTTTGGGTAAGTGAAGACCTAAAATGGATTAAATCTCAAAATTCAAACCAAACATAATTTTGAAAACATGTACTTATGTACTTTCTGTAGGGTCCTGTGTAGCACATATGTTTAGGTGTTTGCTTTGTGTATTTGATGTTTTGCTCTGAGGGGGGAGAAAAGTGAGTGAGAATATTCTGTATTTCTTCTGCACATATACAGAGAGAAGGGCACAGTGACTCTGGTAGAAGCATCCAGATGTGATGATATTAAACACACTGTTCCTGAAATTGCAGAAGGTGGTTCTGCATAAGAGAAGAAATATTCCTGGCAATTCACACCTAATTATTCATGGAAATAAAAGTCACCAGCAGGACAAGAGAAGGAAAAAAAGCTCTTCATTTGAGCAGCAGTAGTCCCAGAAGATGTGCATGCTCAGATGGTTGAGACCCAAAACTTTCTTCCTCTCAAATACAGATCAGAGCTTTTCATTTTTCCAGTGATCAGAGAGACCAAAAAGCCTTTAGCCTCTGGGCTAGATCATGTCCAAGGCTGCTAAGCCTTGGGTGACTTGCTGGCAGTCTTTGGAAATGCTTGGGAAGAGAGGTACCACCTCTCTTTGGCTCTGGAGAGGCAAGAAGACACACCACAATTGTGCTGTGAAGACAGAAAAGTAGTTTTTGGAAGCTCCCTGGGGATTATGTTTGTGTACATGCATGCTCAAGTGCAAGCTACAAGTCCTATACTGAGCATGTGTCATACCAGCAGAAAGCAAAAGTAGGGCTAAGGAATGGGCTAGGATATATTGCTTTGTGCATTTTCATTTTGAGGTCTTCAGGGTGTTTGGTGCTTAGGATGTTGAAAATACCTTAGATTTCTTTGCTATCCTCTTGTGGTATGTGATAAGGGCTGCTAGATTGCTGTGATTGCAATGGCCAGACTGTGGCAAACAACAATCTGAGTCTTTGAATGGTTGTGCTGTACGACTTCAAGTTGTTACAGAGCATTGGGGAGGGTTTTGTGGCTTGTGGTGTATGCAGAATGGGTGATTTTTATACCTTCTGGGTCTAACCCCTGTGCTTGTGAGGCATTGGATTGGACGACCATGGTGGCTTATTCCATGTACAGTGTGTGATACCTCACACTGCTCACTATTTTAAGAGAAATAAATAATTGCCTTTGTTGTATTCTCACTTTGAAAATTGACTAAAAACTTCTTTAATGCACATGAAAGAATGTCTAGATGTTGAACTGTGAGTAATGCATTCTGGAAAGCTCAGAAAAGCCAATACTACTGCCAATGCATCACCAGAGAGCTAGCTGGGATTCAGAAGAATGCAGCAGAATCATGTACAGCCTTGCTTCAGTCTTACCTTGAACCCATATGCTTTTCATTTTCTTCATTGTCAGTGTAAGAAGAATCTAAATCTACACTTAGTGATCATTCATGGGACTAATGAAAGGCAGATGCAGACAGTGCTTTAATAAAAGTCAGACTGGGTTGCAGGGGAAATTGCGTGGAGCTTGCAGACACTTTCAAACCAGAGAAGTATCTGTGAAAGGCACAGTTCAGAGAGTCTTGAACTTTGTCTCACAAACTCATAATGTTAGAAATCTCTTAAGGTCAGGCATATAAATAGACTGTCAAAAGCCTTTTTTTTTCAAATAAAGACACAAGGGACAACCTTTCTGTCACAGCAGACAACACATTCACATGCTAAATCTAGTCAACAAAACAAACATTGTGCAAAAAACCCTCTAGGCAGTGAGGTAGGTGAATAACCAAGGAAAGCTCATTCAAGGGAGAGACCGTGCTGGACACTGTAGTAATCAAGGAGTAAAACTGAACTGTGATCATGCTGACTGTACAGTAAAGAAAAAAAGCAAACCTCCAAGTGCAACTCTCACTTTGCCAAATTCAACTCTGTAACAAGTAAATATTGCTATGTGGAAAGCTCCAGTAGAATTGACTTAGGCCAGGTGGGTCTGGTTTGTGTTTTATTCTGACCTGGCCTTTTCCTTCTAATTGATGCTGATTTATATTTTCCACACTGGAATCTGAAGTTGCAGTCCAAATAAAAGGTTCATTTGCTTAACTACAGATAAAAGCTGACATACCTGTTTCTTTGCCACTGCAATAATGAGGAGATCCATCAGAGTATTGCCTCTGGTCAATACTTTTGCATAACTTATCTCTTACAGTTGAACTTCAGAGCAGATAACACCTTGATTTCCGGAAGCTCCAGGTGCCTGACTTCTGAAAACTCAGCTTTTACTCAGTCAGAGAGAAAGTATTTATTTGGCTGTGACTTTCTTTATGTCTTCTCTGCATGCTGCCCTGTTGTCTTTCTTCTCTTCTGCATGAACAGTATTCAGCCACCTGCATGTTAATTCACTCTGGTGTCAAACCCTCCACCTACACAACACTTTCTTAAACAGCTTTGTACATACCCTTATTTTTGGGGTGGTGGCTCCTATTGTTTCAGCTATCTATTCCCTAAAGCCTAATTGCATTCTGCAGTTGATTTAAATGAACAGTGGTTGTTACACCCACTACCTTCAGCAACTGCCAGCATCACAAGATATGCATTTTTAGTACCCAGGCAAGCCACTGTGTTTACATCCCTCAGAACTACTCAGCAGGATGGATTGCAAGTTTGCTCAGATACACAGATCTCTTCCCAGGGAACTTCTAGAGCTGCTGACCATCTTCCTCTACATTCCTACAGTAATGAAACCCTATATTTAAATGCAGAGGCTCCCTTTTTTTTTGACAAAACTAGACTCTGAGTACTACAGAAAAATGGCCTGTTCCACTCTACCTCTTGCTCTAGAAATCATTTTCCTATCCCCAGCTAAATCTATTTTCCAGTTAAGTATGCCAACAGGCTGTTCTCTTTGCTGAAAGATCTGGATTTTGCCTTTACTGTGGATTCATAACTTTGTGAAACACAACTCTACACATTTCAAAATTAACCTGTATTGTCAGCTAGCCTTAATGCAGTAAGATACAGCATAGCCAGAATAAAGAAATTTTTACCTTTCAGTCAAATCTATCATTTATGGCAATGAGTAGAAGCTGGCTTCATTCTCTGGAAAGTTCTTGACATTGCGACACCCACATAAAAGTTCCTGCTTTGTTCATCTTAGTGAGTGTGGAGTAAAAACCTCTGGTCCAGCTTAGGCAGAACTTTTAGGTGGGATCCTGTATCAGGTCAGTGCCTGATACCACAAAAAAAATATTCATGAATTAAAACATCCCGTTAGCATCCAAAAGCAAACATTAGTGCAATTGAGTTAACAAGAAAAATATATATGTAAAAAAGAACATTTCAAACAGTTCTCTTTTCACTCCAGCATTGAATAAACAAATTTCAAACTTCCAGTACTGCTGAGGGGCAAGCATTGTACTCCAGCAGTAACAGAACTGCAGCACCGGTAGCATTGGGGTTTGAGCAGAAACCTTTAAGGTTCCAGTGGAACTTCATAGAAAGTTCCTATGAACAGTGGTTCATAGGGTATTTTCAGGCTTTTGGATGGTTCTTCAGATATGAGTCTCCTAGAAACCAAATTGTGACAAGTTGTCTCTCCCCAGCTTGTCCAGGCTTCTTTACTGCCTTTGCTTCCTGGGCAAAAGCTGACACCTGATGGAACAAAGACTGCTGCCCCTTGCAGAGCTTCACAAAGCACAGGATGGTGCTCTGCAGCAAGCTCTCCTCCCTGCGGTGCTGCAGATCCTCAGCCCTGATCCTCCTGCCCTTTGCAATCATCCCCTTTAGCACAGCTTCCGGATGCTCAGCTCTAGGTTGGGCCACTTCCAAGGCTGAGGAACAACCCTCGTTTACCTAATGACACCAGCCTGGCCTAGAGCTGACCCATTTGACAGAGAAAATTTATCAGCTTTGGAACTTTTCCACATTAAACAGAGACTTGCTTCAATGCAGCTTGCCAAGACCTGCTCCACGGACCACATAAAGGAGCACAGTGTCATGGAAATAAATGAGCCACCTCCTTGGAATTCTTCAGCCTGGCAGTCATGCCCTGGCAGGAGCCTCACCTGGCACCTGTTTTTGTCAACCAACAGGTCATAACCCGGAGGCAACATGCTCTTGTGAATGGGCACAAGCTGTTCATGGGAACAAAGAAAAGTGAATGCATGGGCAGGCTTTGGAAATCCCATGGAAGGTTTACATGATGAATGACAAGCAGATTGCAAAAACACTTAGATACTTCTGGGAAGTACCTGATCCCATAACTGCTCCATCCCAGGAAATTGCCTCATCACTAGGCAGAGCAGTCATGCTACCTCTAGCTTTTTGCTCTGTGGCTTGATGAGTCTTCCTTTTCTGGCGAAATCATGACTTCACATCCACAGGTGAGGTGAAGAGCCTTTCTGTGTCAATTCTTTCACTGGAAAAGCCAATTATCCTGCACAGGGGGTGTAAGTTTGAGTTGCCTCAGGAAGGGGAGAAAGCTCATGCTGAATTGATTCTCCTGCTTACTGGATGAGAGATGGGCACTGACAAAACTCTGAAGAGAACAGCAAATCCCCCAATATATAAAGTGACAATGCAAGTACCTGAGCCCAAACCATGAATCTTGATTTCAAATAATCCCTTATTTCAAAATTGTGAGCGTGCAATCAACTTGGGAGAGCACAGGAATTTCTGATGCATTTTTATTCTTGTCAACAGCCCCTTTCCTGGGCTGTTTGCTCTCTCCAATAGGCTATGGCTAGTAGCCCCATTTTGGACACCTGGACCAGAACTTGGAAATGCAGCCCAAGTCCTCAGTTTTTAAAAGTTAGACATGTTGCAACTCCACATTCCTATTCTGCTGTTGTCCAAAATGGCACATGCTGCAGAGTAGACCCACAGAGGAATCACACAGGTGAGTGACAGCTTGGAATTTTGTAACTTACAAGCACTCCGTTCTCTTTTAATGAAATTCTAAAAGCACACCTCGATATGTTTCTAAAAGAAAGTTTAAAAAGCATGGAAATTATATCACATAGAAATTTTAGAACTTAGTGTGAACCCCTGATCTCTGGGGTTAATGGCAAAGTACATGTCACATCTCTGCCTTAAAGCATGAGGTACTAATATTCCTCTCTGAAAAGCTATGTACATTTCCCAAACTGAGAGACCCTCAGTGATATCCATTCTATAATATTCAGCATGAGCCATATGTCCACTTACTGAATAGTAATTTTGGAATTTGTAACATCCAAAACAGTCAAATGGAACCCTTAATGTATATATATTTTTAAAGTAGCCCTGAATGCACATATTTGTATCTACTCTTTCTGTAACAATACTGCACTCCTCTAGCTCTGTCTAGCTGACAGAGCATGGATGCTTACTATGCTTCTATAATGGCCAGTCTGGGAGAGAGTGAGCTTTTGCAATGCTCAAGACAAGACAACAAAACCGGCTGCTCAACTTAGCTGGCTTGTCAACACGTTGTCCCCATAATTAGCTGTGCCCTCTGCAACCTCTTATTACACCAGCTGACCTAAGAAACATCAACATCTCCTCAGACCTGAAAAGTGTAGAGTCCCGGTCAAGAAGGTGGCATGAGCTCACCTTCAGAGAGATGTGGTAATCCTCAGTGTGAATGACTCCTCAAGTTTAGCTGTCACTCTCCAAAAGCCAGGGTCAGGACCCAGGACTTCATTGATGAAGATGTATTAAACCCTGTCCAGCTCAGAGCACACACACTGAGGCTGCTGAAGGCAGAATAACCATACAGTCAGAGCCAAGGCACACTGATATTGTATGGAGCCTATTTGGAGGCTTGGCCTCAATTAGCATATAAATGAAGTGGTACATGCAGTCGCAGCTTGCCAGAAAATGAGACAAAATAATCTCCCCAGTTTGGCAGCCCTCTAGAGCATTTAGTTTGTGAATGAAGAGCCAGGCACACTTTGAAGCCAAGCTGGGTCCACAGCTTACAGCCAGTTGACTTTATGTGGCAAAAACAGGTCTTGAGAAGTCCTGAAGGAGACCAATGCTTTTCCTGCTCTTAAACTAAGTTTCTATTATAGGAAAGTGACTTTACAGATACTCATCACCGTTCCAGAAGACTGAAAGCATTTCACCTATTGCATCCACAGGCCCAGATGAGCTGTGGTATGGCCCTCCTGCTGCAGGCTTCTGGCCATTAACAGAATGCTTGATTTTATTCCAAGTAAAGGAGAAGGAATGGAAAGTTCACAGGAAAAATGATACAGAGAGATGTGACCATGTAGCTGCTGAGCTTAGACACAGACAGAAATTTTACTTAGGGATCTTTATTAGGTAAAGGATAAGGACACAAAACCAGTTTCAAAGACCTTCAAAACCAGTGCACAACAGCATAGAGGGAATGAGTAGCCGTGTTTACTTTTATAGCCTATACAAGCCTTTTAATGTATTTCAATTGAGACAGGAAAAAGAAGGCTTGTGTTTTTGTGCAGATGCCTTTCACATTCATTAGGATTTAGTTTTTCTTCTTTAAATATTTTCAGTTGTCAGGGGCTCAGCTCAGATGCAAAAGCAGGGGAGTGTAAGCACAAAGGTATGCAGATTTTTCCAAGAGTTGTGCAGTCTTACTCTTATAACTACATAGTCTGCTTTGGGGAGAATTGGATTTCTAGGAGAGAAAGCATAATAGATTTAAATGTAGATAAAATGCAAAGGGAAGAATGGTATTTTTCTTCCTACTTTAAACTTTGTTTTAAATATAGCACCTTGAAAAAAATCAATTCACCATTTGCATTAGTGACCACGGTCAAGCCTACTTTGACTATGCACATAGCTGCATCTTGTTCCCTATCCTGGGAAAAATGCTTCTCTTCATTGAAGTGTAAAAGTTACAAGAAAATCTTAGAAGTCTCTATTAAAATCCTCTTGGCACCCTTCAACTAACTTACAGTTTTTTTCTACACTGAGTTTGTCCCTTCCCCTTGTTTTCAAGCTTCAGTTTAGTCTTTCCTATGATGCTGTAGCAGCTGCACTCTGGAGCTGCCCAGATCACTCACACTTTGACAGTGCCTTGAGCTCCTCCTCCGTGGGGTGAGGTGGGTGCTGTGCTTCTGCACTCCTAACCCATTTGGCATTGTAGGCACCTGAGCATGTGGGTTCCTGTAAAAATCCAGCGTCATGACCTGGTCCTGGACTTGCTCTAGCAGTCAGGTAGATACTGCTGGAGGTCCCATCTGCTCCTCACATCCAGGAAAGCTATGATGTGAATAACCTCTTTTTCCATGGCATGAAATAATCAAATAACCTTAATGAAAAGCAGAAATGACAGCGTGCTTGAGCAAGAGCTGGGAATTTTAACAACTTGGATTACAGAAATGTGTGACATCCAATTTGACTCAGTGCAAAATAAAAAAATTAGATTAATATCACAAGACAAGAAACTTCAAAGTATAAGCGCCCCTTGAAAAGCCCCTCCTTGTCCCTTTCATTCATGTTACCCACCCCTCAGCATTCTGCTTTCCTGGTGAGCCATTTCTGGTACAGCTATTTTGTGAAGGGTGGTTTCTGCTCTTGCACTCTGTAATATCCCATTCAAGTTTCAACAGGGGAGAAATATTTCACTGAGGAGTTAGCATTTGTTTAACTCACCCTCACAAAACAAAAAAAAACCAACCCCCGCCCCCCCCAAAAAAAAAAAAAAAAGGAGCAAAGTGGTTCATCAAAAATGAGTATAGCAGAATGAAATAATCCCATGACTCAGGGTTGAACCAGAGTGATGATGTAAATCTACTAGTAACTTCAACTTGCATCTGTTCAAATTAAAGGGCAAAACTCCTCTAATCTTGTTAGGTCTTGCATATTCTGACAACACCACCTGAACTGGAACAGCAACATAATTTTCCAGTTGTCTCCACTCTTTGCTTTCTTGTGGTCAGGAACCTAAAAGTAGTTCTGGCAAAAAGAGAGGGATGCTTCCAAAAATTTTTGCTCTGTAAATACATTTATTATTCATGCTTCTAGGCACATAACATCACCTCCAGGATCATGAACCTTTTATGACCATGATCTCTAGCTTAGAAACTACAGTCTGTTACAAAATGAAGATGCTAGCTCTGTCCTGAACTCATCCACAAAAGGTCCTTCACAGATTAATTTGTAAATCTTGTCTCTGTCTCTCTGCCCCCACCTCAAAAATACAAAAAAGCAGTAGAGCAGGAATAATGATAATTATGTGGAGCTTTTTCTTTGTCTGCATGATTTTAGCACCCAGTCACATTGGCCACCTTCCTCTGCTTCATCACCTTCCTCTACTTGCCTTGGTGGCTGCCAGAGCCGCTTCCAGCCCTGGCACCAGCTCCTGCCTCTGGTGCAACTTCCTGGTGAACACATTTAAAGTATTCACAAAGTATTGAGCCTTCCTGTACCTACTGCTTGTAGAACTTAGCACTTAAAAAGGTCAGGAAGAAGGCTGATTTCTCATTTTTAAGGAACTAACATGTAATATAAAGATCTCAGAGAAGCTGACAACTTTTTGTGCGCTTCAACGTAAACTACAGAGACCAGCTGCAAAGTAACAGTTGGGTTTCAGCTATAAACAGACTAAGTTCTACAGTGGGTTTGTACATCTATTTTAGTTAAGTTATTTATTCTACAGGAAAAATGCTCTTTTTAAGGCCCCAGGAAGGCAAAGGGATGAGAGGAGAAAAGGAAGTCCTGCTTATGTTGTTAGAAGAAACTTCACTTCTAGACTCAGAAAGGGACCTTAAAATAAACGTTTCACAAAAGCACAAATTTGGAAAGTCTTCAAGATAATGTTACCTTTTAAAAACAAATAAATAAACCTCACAGTTCTTCTATCAGGATATTTAAAGCTACTTTCCTGCCTTTAAAAGCACACCCTGTCTTTTGTTTCCTGGCTGGGTGGGGGAAAAAACCCCACAGAGGTACAGAAATTACAGCCCAAGGTAAACATGAATAGTATGTGTTTCAGAATCTGAATGAGGCAGTGAGGTAAATGGGATGAACACTGGATTGAATATAAAGGAGTAGAAAGAGAGAGATTGCTCAGGTCAAAGACTCTTTGAAGATTCACATGAAAAACTGTCCTCTGTGGTCTTAACACAAACCATACCTTTTAAAAGAATTAATTTTACTCAATAAATTGCTGCATAAGGGTAAAGCCCATGCTGAAAGAAGGGCAGTTCTAACTGAAAGAAGCTTCTAAATGAAAACAGGTGATATCTGTTGTCTTCATCTAGTGTAAAACACACAAATACTAAAACATGCCATTTCTCATGCTATCCTGTTTTGTCCCTCAGAGAAGTCCAGTTTCTTCCATAGCTAAAACTGAAAAGCAGGCTTTTTTGGTTTCTATTTTTAAAAAAATCAAGTGGAAAGAAACCCAAAAGATGAGGTATTTGTTTTTTATTCTCAAATTTCTGCAAAACACCAAAGTGGTGTGGAAACTCAAGTAAGAGTAACAGACACCCAAATGGCACCAAAGCAGGAAACATTTCCAGAAGGCCTCATGCCAGCAGGACCCTGTGAAAGCTTCACTGAAGGGTCCTACTTGTTCCTTCCAACAAGGAGTTTTGGGAGCCAGGAGCCACAGATTCTAAGTCTTAAGACTACATCAGCCACTGATAAGTCATCACTTGGTTTCTTCTCTCACCATAACCTATCCTACAGATATTCGGGTGTTTGATCCTTAACGTAAATTAATATTTAAAAACCTAGCCTTGTGTTCCTTTTCCTTCTGCTTTCTGATTTTATTTTCTGTATTAATAATGGCTTTTTTCTTGTTTAGTATACAATAAATACTATATTTAAATATATATACACACTGCTAGTTCTGTCGCTTATATTATACATTATATTTAATAATTTAACCCAAGAGCATGCTATGCACTCCTGCTTAATGAAATTTGATGAATAAATAAAATTCTTTTCTTATTCAGTATTAGCAAGAGAATAAGTATTACCACAATAAAGTGAGAAATTTATTCAAACCAAAAGTACAAATTCAGATCAAATTTGCTAAACCATTTTAGACCAAATAGACAAGAGCACAAGGGCCAACAAGTTTGCTTTGTATGCTCCTCTTGGTGGACTCCAAATGCATTCTGTTGGGAAAAAAAAATCAAACCACTGAAATTTTTTAGAAGACAAATTCATGACATTTTTACTGCCTAGCTCATTCAGAGCCTGTTACTGTGGCATTTCAGAAGGATGGAGTTCTCTGTCAGTATCTCCAGCAGCCAACCTCTGTGGTTTTTGTTATCTCTAAGCAGGAACCATTTGGACAAGAGCATTGTCACATTGTCACATGGCACCCAGGCAGCTGTGCCAAAAGGCACCAGCAGGGATTCTGCCGGGAAGGACGGCCCCAGGGAAACACGGAGGTGGGCACAGGACCTGCACTTTGGCCGAGTGACATGGTGTAGGGGAATTTCAAATGGTAGCTTTATCTCAGCAGGTGAGCTCAAGGTGTATCCGGCTGGGCCCGGGAAGCTTGGTAGAGTATTAATATGGGAATTTGAAGTAAATAACTCACATTTTCTAGGAATCAGTGTAAGGATTCTAAGGGGACAGACATCCAGTATTTTGTTTTTAACTAGCAGTTATCCTTTCAGAGATTAATCCAACATGAAATTTCATTATTGCCATTTTAAGGTCTGCCTACTTGTTGGTTACGACTCCTAATGCTCAATTCCTGCAACCAGGCTGTTAAAATTTAATTCACAGTATATTATACATCTGTGTAACTCTAAATAAGCAGCTTTTTCTTAAGTATATAGTTCCACTTAGTATTATATTTCAGAAAATATTTTAACAGGATGTAGCCAGTATAAATTAAACCATAGCTTTATTTTCCACAATCAGAATGCTCTGTACTTTCAATTTGAAATGATGAAAATATAAATATATATTTTAAGACCAATGTAAACAATTAAAAGTTTAATCTGAGGTGATTAATTTGAGAAAACTGGAATCTTTATCAAAGTTGCAGGAATTACCCGGGCAATATTCCAAACACTTGCCTGTAAATATGTAAATTTGAGCTAGGTACTGATTTTGGAAGAATTATTATGGATCTGCATCAGTCAGAGTAGGGAATTTAGACCTTATCATCCAGTGTAATGGAAAGGAATCAGAATCATTTTCTATAGCTGCAAATGTTTTCTTTTTCCCATTTAGTTTTGGCAACTAACAAAATTTATTTTAATTCATCACAAATGTCATTGACATTTTGGTAGAAAGCCAAAGGCTTTTTCTTTGAACATCTTTTGCTCACATGTCACATCTGGAAAAACTAATATTTTTGAAGTCTTGCTACACTTCACTTAGGTTTTGATTTGTGATATACAAGGAAATCTAGATTTGAAAAAAAAAAAAGATCTACAAAAATTTAATGTCATGATGTAGTTCAAATGGTAGTGCTTAACCAAAGGTTGGACTCATTCTCAGAGGTCTTTTCCTACCTAAATGGTTCTGTGACTGATTCTTTGAAAAAGACTGCCAAAAATCACCATGTAACCACAAACTTTTAAACTAAAGACTACAATTTTTTTCTGCATTCAGTCAGAACAGAGAAACCTTATACAAGAGGCTGGGATTTTCTTTGCACTAAAAGAATTTGAAGTCTTACAACACTCCCATTAGTTAGGTACCCACAGCAGCAGGAATGAAATGGAAAGACTGACAGCATCTATGTCAGTAGTGATCTCAGGAGAATTAACCCTGGAAATAAAATGATGAAGAATACATTTTCTTATATTTAGTCCATATTTTCTAAAGTACCTGTGAGTTTAGATCTCTGATTTGCCATATGCAACACACAGAACTGCTCAGACGTTTTTGTTTTTCAGACAAAAGAAGATTTTCCCTCTAAAAACCCAGATCCTACAGTGTCTTTTTAGAAGACACCACAAATAGTCTCTTCAGAATATTATGCCATGCAATTTTAGCCCGTGCCTGCAGCAGTGACTTCATTGTGCATTACACATAATCCATGCACAGTTTTCAGTCACAATACTCAAAGTAAATTGTAAACAGCTATTTTCATTGCCAAGGGAAGGATAGGGTAATTTCACTGTCTAGGTTACATTACAGGACCAGTCTCCTCATGCACCCCCCTTTCATCTTTGATATTTCTATTTAGGATATATTAGGGACCAGTGACATAATACATCTTTGAAGAAGAGGCAATACAGTATGCAGGAGCTGTGTCAGGAGAATCCCTTCTTGTTTCCTTTGTGAACTGCCACATACCCTTCCCATGCCATGGCATGACTTTGGTCCCAGGGGAATTTTAATTCCCTGGGGGAAGTGACCTTGTGAAACAGCTGCTTCTGCAAATCCTTCCTGGCACAGGTTGCTTGGGGCAGCAATGACCTGAGCTCTACATGTGAGCCCCATGGGGCTGCCATGGGCAAACAAAGCCCTGCTCTGCTGTTCAGCACCCACTGATGGCCCCTGACATCTCCATGTAAGGAATGCCCAAGTGCTTCTCTGAGGCAATGCTCCTGCTCCAAGCTGCCTTCCTGAGGAAGGCTTTCTCAGCCTGGCTCCACTATAAAGTGGACCAAGTGCCCTTGGCACTTACTGGGGAGATACAAAACATCTTCAGACATCCAGCCTGAGCCCTGGATTTTTTTGGAAGCTGACATTCACCTTCAGGAGTGAAGCTGACCTTGACAGCATCCAAAGTGCACAGGGGGTCACAATGTGCCTCAGCCTCTCCCTCCACCCCTCATGTCTGTTTTGCCTTTCTGTCCTCATATCCAACTCTTTCCTGCTCATGTCCCTAAAAGTGACAGAGGGACTGCAGAGAACCCAGGAGAAGTGATGGGTGTGCACATACATGTGCTGCCTTCTCCCAGCTTCAGGCCATCCCTCTCCTCTAAACTCCTGTGAAAGGGGTGTTCAACCACCTCCCTTTCTATTTCTCCTATATACCAGAGCTGTCCATGTTCACTGACATCATTCATGATCCAAATATTATAGTCAGACCTGTTGGAATATCTTCTAGAGGTGCAGAGAAAAGGAGGTGGAGTGAGAAGACTCATATTAAGAAGATAAATGTGTTAGAAGTGTCAGTATTTAAAGCTGTCTTAAAAAATATATATTTTAAATTGAAAACCTGAAAAAAAACTGAAAAACTGAAATCTTCTACAAGTTAAGAAGTTCCTATACAAAAATCATCTACCAACAGAAATAGCCTAAGGAATGTTCCTATAGATTCAAACCCTAAGTTGTCTATGGGCTTTATGCAGGTGTATCTCCAGTTCTTATAAAATTGAAAAGACTGGTTTTCTGATGACTCTTTAATCATGACTAAAACATATTTTTAATTGATCAGAAGCAGCCATCCCTAGAGGCTGGGAGGCACTGGGCAGGGGTTCTGCTTGCAAGAGAAACCCAAGCTAGATAGCCTAAGCAGGCAATACCTCACAGGACCAGAACAAATTCAGCCATACTAAGGTCCATCCTCACTCTTTTCTTTAGATTTTGCTCTATTAATGAAGAATGATGACAGATAAAACATCCTCCTCCAGATTATTTATTCCCTTCACCAGTGAAAGGAATGTTTAAACTCACAAACCAAATAGTCTCAAAAACCATCTGTAAATAGTATCTAACAAAGTAAAATAATCAAGTACCTATGCCAAATAAATCAGCAAATACACATAATCCTTTCTAAGGAGAAGAAATTGCTTGCCAAAAGCTTAGTCTGCTTAGGCAAGTTCTACTGCTTCTTACAGACAGGCCCATATTATCTAAAGTGATGACACTGGAAAGACTGAGACTGAATTATTTACTTCTGAATATCAGTGACTCAGTGAGCAATGGAAGACTACTTTTTTCTTCAATGCTAGTATTTTGTCCCTCAGCAACATCATATGCCCTTATGGAAAGACTGCTACTGCCCATATATCCCTTTGCCCTATTTACCACCCATGGCTGCAGCAGTATTAGCATGAGGCTGCAGCTCTGTGCTCAATGGGTCATCAGAATTTGTTTGCAAAATGGCCCATTAAGACAGAGCATCACTTTACAAGATGAAGAATCACATGCTTAATTGCTTTCTCTGAACAAGAAGAGGTAATTGCAATATCTTGCATTGATGACTTCTCTACAGGTAGGTTCAAAAGGAGAAATGAATGTGAGATGTTTTCACTACAGGACTACAGGAAGGGGTAACTCTGCAATCAGAGCTGTTTTTCTCATATGAAAAAATGATTACTCAACCAGTCCTGACTGGTTTAAGAAGGAAAAACGAGCTACAAGGAACAAATGAGCAATACATTCAGCTGAATATTGCTGCACTCCATTGGAGAAGAGCAAAGTTTTTACTATTAATTGCCTAATCATACAATTTGCCTTTCAAGTATAAAAAACTGCTTGCACGGATCATTCAGAGACGGAGCCATTTACCTACAGCTGAGACACTGCAGGAGGTTTATTAAGCTTGCATACATCAGACATTTCGAAGACATCATGCGAAGTTGTAGAAATATCCAGAGGTCTCTTCTAGGGTAAAGTTTAATTTTATTGCCTGATAGCATAAAGATGTATTTTCCTCCTCAAACTCATGGGATCTAACAGCAAAATGATTTTTATTTCCAAAGGATAAAAGAGACTTACATAATTACATATCCTGCTCAGCTTGCATTTAAAATAATTAACCCTAACATTTAGGAGCCACACAAATAAAACTAACATCCCAAGGAGCTAGACAGTTTAAATCTTTGCAAAGTCTTGAGCCTCTGCCTCTCTATTGCCTGTTCCACTCAAGGTCTCCTTTGAGAGTCATTAGATCCATTACTCACATGTGAAGAGATGTGCAAGACAGATGTCAGTTGTTTCTTAATTTTCTCTCCTGGATTCAAGAAAAGCAGAAAATGGAAATCTGGTACCGAAAATGAGAGGCTCACAGCTGAGGCTCCAGGTAGGTCCATGACATCTCCTCATTTCTACATGCAGCTATAGATGAACAATAGTCTTCATTAGGGTTTTCTAGACAAGCTGCATGTCAGATGTTACAGAAGCTCTGCCTGAACCAACAACCATCTCTTACTTGCCATGCACAAAACACAGAGTCCAAAGCTGCTGCTCTTACCAGCTTCAATAGTGGTATAAACTAATTTTAAGAACCATACTTCCAAATGAAGATGTATCAGCAAACAATTAGGAGATGGTGGAGGGCAGAAGGAGATAAGGATTTATGTGGGAAGGTGGACTTGCTGATTCCAGTCATGAGAGCTGCCTGGAGGCACAGGTCAGGAGCTTTCTGTGTTTTGTGCACCAGCCAGTTGGCACAAGGACCATAAGAGTGACTGCCAGTGCCAAAAAATGTATTTCTTGAACTAAGTTGATGTGGTGGGTTGAATCTTGTGCGTACACCAGGTGCCCATTAAAGCTGCTCTATCACTCCCCTCCTCAGCTGGGCAGGGGAGAGAAAATACAGCAAAAGGCACAGGGTTTGCCTGCTTTGGGCATCCACCCACTCTGGCATGGCCTGCTCCAAGGGCTGCAGGGGAATATCTGCTCCACCATGGACCTCCATGGGCTGCAGAGGCACAACCTGCCTCGCCATGGTCAGCGGGGAAACCTCTGCTCTGGTGCCTGGAGCACCTCCTGCCCCTCCCTCTGCACTGACCGTGGTGTCTGCAGAGATGTTTCTCTCACATGTACTCACTCTGTTTTTCTCTGGCTGCAATTTGCTTTAGCACAATTATTTTTTCCCTTTCTTACACATATTGTGACAGAGGCATTACTATTGCCACTGACTGGCTCAGTCTCGATCCGTGGCAGGTCCATCCTGGGGCCACGTGGCCTTGGCTCCATCGGACATGGGGGAGGCTTCTGGCAGCTTCTCACAGAAGCCCCACCTGTAGCCCCCTGCTACCAAACCCTTGCCATGCAAAGCCAGCACAGTCAAGTTCCTGCCACAGGAACAGAAGAGAAAAGCAGCCAGGGCAGCCGCGGTGAGTGCGGCCGCGTGTACGGCAGAGACCCTGGGAACAAAGCACAGCAATGCTGCAAGAGAACTCCCAGCCTCAGGAACCCAAAGGGCCCTGGCTTTCTGTGGAAAATGATAGCCTGTGACAAACACAAACCCCTGTGGCTAGCAGCAATTTCATCAAATACAGTAGCAAGGGAAAGGAAAGCTTAAAATAAAGTGTGGCTTTAAAAAGAAATTAAACCTGTAGCTTAATTTGTGTTCATTTACCAGACCAGAATATTAAATCTCTAAACATAAAAATGTTTGGAGATTACCAAGTATTTATAAAAATGTTCATGGCTCCTAAAACAGTGATCAATATTAACGAGATTATGAATTTTAGAATGTCTAAGTGCATGTCCTTTCTTTCTTTAATGCTCTTCTGCCCAGTGCATTTTGGTCATGTACTGAGGAAATAGAAAAAGCATAATCTGGATTACTAAACCAAGCCCAGAGTACAAATAGCAAATAATCTGAAAAAAATGAAGCAAACCATATATACACAACATACAAAAATGACTAATGCCACATACATCTGGAAGAAATTAGAGCTAATTGGAAATAATGAACAAACCAAGCAGGGCCAGCTTTATAGTCTCTATTATTTGTGGTGGCTAGAACTAGCAACAGTCAAAAGATACATCCATATTTGTATGCCTCATTTTTTAGCTGTCACTGCAGCTCTACATAATTAATTCTATCACATCCCCCATCATCCAGACATATTGCCTAATATGTAAAAATAAATTGCTATATTTCTTCTCATCTCTATCCTATCCAAACCACAGATATCTCCTGCATGCAGCATATTATTAAAACTTTGAGGAAGGCAAAAGTTAATAACTGGTTTCTCCATAGGAAAATACTTTATGCTATGAAGGGATTTATTATCTGAAGTCAGGCAGGCTGCAAAGTCTGCTGATGAGAAATAACCCTTCTGCCATATTCAACTGTTTTGACAACTGTTAAATACAAGTGATGACACAGTCGAAATACCTAGTCTGAAACAAGATAAGATGAATACCTCACATTAAATGCTCTCTTGTACTAACGCCTGTTTTTGCATGTATTAGCACCAATAGCAGAACAGCACTTGATACAGATGAAAGGAGAATTGGACTTGTAACCTTTAGGTGAGTCAGACGTGATTCATAGCTCAAGCTATATAATTCCTATCTGTACTGCTTATTTTGCAATAAACAATGGACCTTTTATATTCTAATTAGCACAGGATCCACAGCCTGGGCCACAAGTCCTAGGCCATTCAAACCTAGGACAGGGCATGAATGAAGGAAACACTGCTGTTGCTGAATAGGGAGGCTCACTAAAAGACATCCCAAAACCCCAGCCAAATCCCCCAGCAGGCCAAACACAGGGATTTGCCACCTTTCCTGGCTCCCAGCCCAAAGCCACTCTGTTTCTCCCAACATCTTTTCTTACTGAGCATCAAAGTCACGGAACTGGGTCAAGGCAGCAGGTCTGAGGCTCCATCTCACAAGTGAAAATCCCTGTGCTCAGCAGTGACACTCACCCAGCATGACAACAGCTCTCCAGCATCCCTCCAGAATTTCCTCATGGACACAGCAGACTGGGGAAAAACTGCCCTGAAGGAAAAAAATCTCAGTGCACAGACTTATGCTTGGAAAGATATTAATACATTGATGCTATGACAGAAGAAGGTAACAGGCAACCAGACTGGAATTCCTTTGTAGGTAGCTTGCCAATAGTCTACAAAATAGCTTGCATGGAGTGAATACTGAAATGTTGAAAATAAGTTTGTTTTCAAAGGCCAGTAGAAAGCCTCTAAGAGAGAACAAGCATAAAGACTACTTTACTGTTCTAATCTATTTGCTGTGTAGCATTTTACAGGCAGGTGAGGAGCACCATTCTGTTCTCAGATAAACTAATCTCATATTAGCAGCCCACCAAACTAAAGCTGAGATTTTTGTACTGTGTGGATTTCCTTACATCTAGCTTCCAGACTTGGCTAGCAGAATGAATTATTTTCCTTTGATACCATCAATATCTCATGAATATTATAAGAAGTCCAAGTCCAAACAACTGCAGAGTCAAGTACTTGCAAGCAGGTGATTACAGTGCAGAGCTATGATGGGATTTGTCTCTCTAAATGCAATCATGGGATGCCAGAGCACTAAGATGAAACCTCACTTAAAACCAAAACATTTCACACAGCTCTTCCAGATCTGGACAGTGACTCTTCCAATTCTAGAAGGTTACCATAACTGGTTACAAAAATATAGAAATTCAGTCTACAAGCGCAAAGCAAATGAAGAAGCAACAGAAAACTACACTAGGTATTTCAATAAAAACACCACTGGTTTTCAGCTGCTCTCATTTACACATTCTAGATTTACATTTAGTAAAATGTCATCTAGTTTAGTGGGGTTTCTCTACGAAGCTGACAGCTCCAATAGCAGCACAGATTCAAAAGAAATTTTATGCAACCCTAAAGTGAATTTCTCAGCCTTGTAGTGTGAAAAGTACCAGTTTTAGATCAACAGCAAAGCACACTAGCTTTGCTATTAGAAAACCTTTCAGGACAGTGTAGGAGAAGGGGCTCCAAGTCAGTGAATTGCATCTGCATAGCAGATCTCTATTAAAGCCCTGCTGAGGGAATGTTATCTGTTTCACCATACTTGAATTTCAAGGAATAAATGGAAGAGGAATATTTCTGCCCTGCCTCACAGAGACATGTAGAAGCAGCTCAGTCTCTGTATCTGTTCTTCATGCAATCTGAGCAATGAGTCTTTCCTTGCAGCCCCCTAATTCAAACTCTGGACAAGGGTAATCACATTTCACACTTCATGGTTTAAACTGATCACCATATGGATTAGGAAAGAAACTGTGTCTCACTGCATATGAAATGATCACACAAGTTCATAGCTCTGTAAGTGGTTTGTTTGCTGTAGGCTCAAAAATTGGGTATTTGCCCCAGAGGGAGACGTGGATGCTGGTTTCTAGCTCTGTGTCTCTGTGTTTCTGAACCTTGTCCAGAGCAGAAATTAAGACAAGTTTCCTTGCTCTGAGCTGAGCATACCTTTTAGATATTCAACACACTGCACTTTCACATACCAATAATGACTTGCTAGGAAATTCCCTTGCTCTGCTAGTTAGAATGCACTGAAAGAATGGCTTTGATCATCTTCAGATGGATTCAGTCCTTGGGGCAGATTTATCATTTCAGATCAAGGTTTAGCACAGTCTCCATAAAGACCTTTAGCCATTTTGGGGTGTTTTGATTTTGGAAGGTTTTGGTTGACACAAAAAGGCAGAAATTTTGAATTTTAAGGCTATTTTAGAGAAATCAAAACTTCATAAAGATTTTTTTTTTTTTTGCATAGTGCACCTACAGTCTGCCTGCCCAAGTGACTGTCCTTTACAGCCCTGAGAAACCCACACAGCAAAACAGCTGAGGGTTTAGCAGTTTCCACAATTTTAGTGGGGAATACAACAGCAGTTTCCAGGGCCTGAATACCCATTCAAGACATGTTGTACCTTCAGCAGCAAAGCTCTCTGAAACAGGTGAGGTGATAGGAGTAATTTTTCCCAGTTTCTCCCCACCAACCAAAAAGCAAACAGAATATGGCAGGAGTGTTCATCAGAGGTAGAAAGCAGCAGGGCAGAGAAATGGAAAAAGAAAAGGGCTTTTGGCCTATTTCAAACAGCTCTGGATTCTTCAGTGTAATCAGCTCTCAAACAACAGAGCTGCCATTCCTTCAGAGACCATGTCCAACGGGAGTCACTTGGCTTCATACCCTGCATCTTTGGCCCCTATATCTCACTCCCTCCCCAGCAACTATTGTTCATATCATCTCACTTTGCAAACTCCAAAGACTTTCTTTTCATCACCCCCTTTCCAAACAAATGGGCTCTTTCAGCCATCTTTCCCATGGCTGGAGTTTATTCCCTTTAGGAAGGCTGCACATACATTTCACACAATAGGTGCCATCTCCATGACACCATGTGCTGTCTGCACAAGGAAGAGCCACAAGTTTGCCACATAAATCCTACCATGGAATCGATTTTCATGCCAACCTTTCTGGGTCACAGCAAGCAGTAATGCTCTGGAGAGCTTTTCATAACCAAATGACTTCAGATTGCTCTGCTCTGAATAATCCACTCTGACAATGGTTATTGTTTATGCTTGGAGCGCCAATCAACACTGCAGCCCCACTGATGCCAGATAAATAGGCAGGTAAACACAGCCCCTGCCTGAATGGACTGGCTGCATAGTTTATGTCAACTAGCAGGCAGAGCAGAGTCTGAGTTCAGGAATCAGAAGCATGAGGTTGAAGAAAGGCAGAAGCAAACACTAGACAAAAAGTTAGACCATCACAGAGGGAGGGTTCCTCCCTCCCTCCCCCACCACCTCCCAGCATGATCAGAAGCACAAGAGCAAGCAGGACCTTGAATTCACACCACTCAGTCATGTTCCCAGGCAGAATTAGCTGATACACACCACCCCTGACAGATGTCACCTACATGGTTTGAACAGTGAATCTGCAACTTGCCTATTCCAGCCACTGTTAATTTCAGCAAAACCATCTTAATGCCCATTTTGGCCGCCATGGACCAGAGAATAGAGCATTGCTTTTGTCTTTGCAAACAGCTAATTTGGTTTCTTTCAGCCTTACTTTCCTTAAATTCTACAACCCATTTCTTCCTCTTCACTGCATAGGGCCCCAGTCCTTCTTCTTATTTTTTTCAAGCCTCTCCAGTTGGTTTTACAGGCAGTAGGATCCCTTTGCATGTATGATCACCTCTGTCAGTTTAACCTTGTGGAATAAATGACAATATATATTACTGATAAATATAAATATATTACTGAGGAAAAATACTATATATATATATCAACTCACTGATATTTTAAGATCTTTTTCTGCAGAACTGTAATCTATTCATTTTTTCCCACCTTGTGACCAACTGACCAATTATTGCTTGTTACAGTGAAGAAATTCACATTTGTCTTCCCTGGCCTACATAATCTACATAATTTTCAAATATTTTTTTCAATTTCTTTCAGTTATTTTGAACCAGAAACTCATTGCCTAGAAATCCTGAGCCCCACTTCCAGCCCCAATTTAATCATAAATCACTGTTTCATTATCCAAATCTTTAGGGAAAATACTGACTTCAGACCTCTCTGATGAATATTTTCATTTGGATGACGATCCCAGCTAGTACTTGAAAAGCACTCCTCTGATCTGTTGTTTGATTAGATCATAGTTCCCATGACTTATCAAGCAGGACAATACCAACATTTAGATAGAATGTTTGATTAACAAAGGGCACATCCACATTGGGCTGTATCGTCTTTTAAAGACTGATGTAAACTACTGTGATGTTGAAATGGGACAATTTGAAAGCCCTTTTTCCTGCAGAGTTCTGACAGAAAACTTGCAGATTAAAACAACTTCAGCAAGCATGAATTTACCAAGCAGTAGAGGAAGTGACAAGTATCCTATGTTCCCTCTCAAAAGATACAGACACCTTTTGCTCTCTCTTCCAAAAGCTGATCTCCTAAAATCTCTTCCCAAGGCCTCTCTGCAGCAAGTGGGGTTAGCTGTTGAAAGACAGGTCCCAAGATGCTCTTTATGGGATTATAGAATGGTTTGAATTGAAATGAATTTTTAAAGATCATCTAGTTCCACTCCTCTGCCATCAGCAGGGATACTTTTCACTAGGCAAGGTTGCTCAAACCCCCATCCAACCTGGCCTTGAACACTGTCAATGACGAGGCATCCACAACATCTTGGGGGAACCTGTGCTCATGCCTCACCACCCTCATCATAATTGTCATTCTTCAAGAGGACCACAGAGGTTTGATTTGCTGCTTGTAGTGCATCATATAAAACTTTTTTTCCCTACAGTTCAAGGAATTTTGGCTCACAGCCCAGCCCACAGTAACTGCAGAGCAAGAATATGCCTGCAGTGCTCACAAGGATCAAGCCCACCTCGCAGGCAGTCTCTGCTCCTTGGCACACATGATCCTGCTCTCCTTCCCACATGCACAGCCAGGCTGTGTCTGGTGTTTGTGCTGGGTGGAACAAAAACATTTTTGCTTGCTGCACCCTGCAAAAGGCAGAGTGTAAGAATTGCATTCACAAGTGTAAAGGCTTAAGGTCTGACCAGTTTCAACAAAGCCAGGATCCAAAAAGAACATAAAAAGAATAAGAAAGGAACAGCACCAAAAATACAGTGCAGCTCAAGTTGAAAAACATCAGCTGATAGTGTCCATGATCAACCTGGTCTGCACATGCTTGGTTTTATTTCCCATTTACTTCCAAGGGAAATTTAATAGCATAATAAAACCAAAGTTCTAAGAGGTCTGGATCTAAAAGTATTATTTGACGCACACAAAACATTCCATCACCTGAGTCCCACAGAAACTCAAACTCTCCAGATTTCCAGAATTGCTAAGTTAAACTCTTCTGCAGCAATTTACTGTTACTGTTCACAGTTGTACTATTCTCTTCCACAGTGAAGCATGGCATTACAGAAACTATTCCTTGTTGACTCTAATAGCATCATTTCTTATAAACACTAGTCAGTGGATCTTTCACTTTGAGGACCAAAGCAAGCATGGTCCTCATTGATTTGCATGAGAAAACAATTATCTTTGACTGCAAAAGGCATTTAAAGCTGGAAATCTAGACACTTGGTCATAACAAAAACTTCTAGAACCTTACAGTTTCAAAGAGATTTAAAAACTGCCTGCTGCCCTGAGATTTTTCCTTTCACTTGTAAACTTCAGTATTTTATAAATCTTATGATTCTGCTTAAGCCAAATGTTTAACACCATTACATATTACTCCATAAAATAATATGGTGAGCACATCACTTCCACAGTGTAGGAAATAGACAATAAAGTAGTAAGCTGGTCTGTTTGAGAATCTTTAAAGAGAGCACAGCTTTTCCACAGTGAGAAGTGTCAGTAGCAAAACTCCCATTTTTGCTGTACCATTGCTTCAGCAGGATTTCTTGCCATTGCTAAATATTCCTATTTTGGCCATCATTAGGAATAGATGAGCTCTGTTTACTAAAGAACAGGCTTTATGCCATTTCAATATTGGCCACCACAGTATGGAATACCTGAAGTTCAGTCTTGTTGAGCATTGTCCCAGCACTGTCACATCCTGCCCTCACAGAGTCTATAGGATACTTTGGAGCAGGTTTCTTCCCTGTAAGCACAAAGATGAGACTTAGACCAGCTGTGAGGAAGACTCAGTATCAACACCAGGCTCATCACCCAGGACCCCACACTGCTGTCACACATGTCACCTGAAAGCAGCCATGGCCAATCCCCATGGCAAGAAGAATTCATGCTCTGAAACTGAGCCCTGAAATGTGATGCTTGAGAATCAGCTTATGCAGGACATTTAAACTGCACCTCTCCTTAGCAGGTCTAATGAACAGCTCCACCATCTAGTAACAGGAAAACAGTACTAGGAAAAACCTGCAAAAATGTGTTACATTTTGCATCTGTGAAATGCAGCCTTATAAAAGTCACACACTCTTTTGCATCTTTTTTTTTTTTCATTTTTTAACATATTTACACAACTTTTAAACGCAGAGGTAGCCTTTAATCTCTGCAATGTTATAGCCACTCCATACTCTAAAACAACAATTCCCAGGGTGGGAATTTGCACATTTGTTGCTAGAGGCACAATTCTTCCCCCCATGCCATGCTGCTCATTGCTCAGACAACTGAGCAATCTCAGCTCTGTGTTTATAATACTTTGGGTCTGTAATACCTTTGGGCTTGCACAGAAATGTCAGTGCCCATCACCATTGCTACACTCCACCATCTCCATTCTCCAACAAACAGGGCTTTGCTGAGCACATCACTGTGTGACCATTCTACTAAAACTATTTCTATAAAATTGCTAAAAGAGTAGAGCCTAACCCACTACAAAGGTGGAAACCCTGCAACCTCCCAAGGTGGCTTTCTCTGCCACAAGGGCTCCTCTGCATGGAATCTCTGGGGTCTGTGCAAGATCGTAATCACCTCTAAATTCTCTCTGGGGAACAGCAGTATCTTCTCCACCCTTTCACTTTCACTGACAAAAATTAATCACTTTGAATACCTTCCTCCAACTATCATGCGTAAAGTTGGACAATAGATAAAAAGAGTTTTCAGACAGAAAAAGATGCAGATACAGTACCAGGTCTGATTAAACAGCTCTGCATGCTTAGAAATCATGTTATTTTTTTACTTGCATTAACCCTCTTTTTGCTCCTAGTTTAACCTTTTAAATTTCAGTGTTATTTGACTCTTCAATATAGACCTTCCTATTTCTAGGTACAACATGAGAATCAGCACTTGATTCACACTACTTTGCAATGCCATAACATGTTTAAAAATAACAGTGTACTAAAACATTTCCTTTTACACAAAGCCTTATAAGCCATTCCTCCCAGTTTTAAAATTAAACTTACATTTCAGATCAAGGCAGTTCTGAGTCACATTTTCAAAATGTACATGAAAAATATGCAACATTGGCTGCAACTGGCTACAGACTGGTGCCAGTTCAAAGTATTTATGCAAGACAGGAATAGACAGAGGGAAATAACTGCCCCAAACCCTACTGAAGAGTATGCCCTTTCCCAGGCCCTGTGTTTTGCTCATTCCATAATACTTTTTCAATCTGTTGGAAGACAGTGGTCCTGCTGCCAGGGAGTCTCTACTGACTCCTTCTAAAGCAATGTATGCTGGTCAGGGACTCCTTTCCCCTCCTGCTTTGTCTCTCACACTTCATTTCCCCATCACAAACATACTTTGACTCTTTTCTTCTCATGGCTTTTCCATCTGACTGTGGCATCCTCCAGGACCAGTGCAGCACAAAAGAATCCATGTTGCATCCATGTTGTCTTTCCTATGTTTCTGAGGACAATGAACACATCAAGTATACAAAGAGGTGCCTGCAAACGTGATGATTTTTAAGTTCCCTTGTGTTGCAGGATGCTACTAAAAGGGAGTTCTGTTCACACTAACACAGGTGGGGGGTTTGATCTTGTACACCTTGCCAGGGCAGCACCATTTGGGCTTTTTCTTCCAAGAATCTAAAGAAAGTCAAGCTCAGATGTGATGTTGGGCTGCTTTTGTCTTCTTTGCCTGTTCCGTGTGGTGCAAAAATCCCCTGGCAAAACACTGTGACTGGAGAGGGGTGCTATTTCAAGTGAACAGGATAGCAGCCTAAATGAAATAATTAAAACACTAGGGTCCTGAGGGCTGTTTAGGAGCTAGGTAGCTACTTGAATTAAATGCTTTATGGTGGATGAGCCAGTCAAGAATCAGGTTTTGTTCTTGGAAATCATTGTGATGTTCAAGAGTAATTCAATCTTAACAAGCAAAAAAGACTGAAAAATTCCCAATTCTAGGACCAATAAAAGTATTTTAGTTTCGCATTTTTTATTTCAGTCAAGCAAAACCTTGTGGCAAACAGTCTTTCTTCACTTTCAAATCCCCCTTAAGGTACCCAATGCAGCTGGGGTTGAGTATACTCTTCAACAAACCAAATGAAACACACTGCTTTCCTAAAACACAGTTGATTAGGTAGAGACATTTCACTTTCACCAAACAGAGAAAATAAATCACTGTTTTTTGGTTTTTTTTTCAAAATAATTTTTCCAGGATCCACAGTTTCATAGAAGGTGTTTTAGTTTTGATAAGACTGCATTCTCTATTCTACAGAAAATCTTTTCATCAAAATTTTCCCCAGCATGTTAAGCTATAATGCTGGAGAAACCTACAAAGGAAGTGCCTCATCCATGGCATCATCAGTTTCTTCCACAGTGGATACCAGTGTTTGCTGGGAGCTGGAAGTGCAGCAATTTCATCTGTAAGCATGCTCTTGACAGACAACTATTGTGTCTGCATCAACACAGCTGCTATTTGATAATCCAAATCCCTCATTATTGTTTCCAAAGGAAAAGCATGCTTCCCTTCTTTCTTCTCATTTCCTTAAAAATAATTTTTTTTTTTTTTAGGAAAACTAAAATCAAAACCACTCCCTAATTCAAGAATTCAAGTCAGTTATGCACAGAGTTATCTCAAATTAACTGTTCTGATGGTGTTCATATTCTACTTTACTGCAGAATGAGGGGGTTTTTGTACATTGCACAAGATCTCATTCCCTAAGGCTACTGCTCATCCTCGAAGCCTCCCCTTCCACATGAGGGGCTGTTCCTCTGTGTCCTGCCCTGGGTTAGGATGATCTGGAGGGCAACTGCTGAGTCCTAACTCAGACATTCCCCTTGCAAGTGTCATGCTTTGGCTGGTGCCACCAACCACCATCAGCCACAGCCTCCAGTTGCCTCAGGGAGATTGGAGCTGTGCCTGTTCTTCCAAGCGGAAGCCGGAAGGGTAGATGAGGATATAAACAATGACTACCTTGTAATTAGCAACAACACAATTACACACAAAAATTGCTGGGTTTGAAGGGATACACGACTGCTTCAAAGAAACCCTTGTGCCAGATGAGCTTACATCCCCAGCTCCAGTGTACTGGGCTTATTCATATTTTAAATCAGACAGCAAAGAAGCTTCAGTGTTATAAAGGAGCACTGATAACACATCATTCAAACAACTTTCAACTTTGCACAGACACTTTAAACCATTCACCCATGAAGCAACATGTCAAAGGCAGCTTCTCAGCACAGGTCAGGTGCTGAATGGGAGGCACATTCCACCCCATAAACATTTAAACCACCAGTAATTAACTTATCGGAGGCCCCGAGAGCCCTTTGGTCTGCCAATGCCTCCTCCAAACAGACAGGCAGCGGGAGTGGGTTTGTTGGTATGCACCAAGCATTTCAGGCATGAATCCCAGCCTTGTCCCAATGTACCCCAGAATGTGGGCACAGGCAGCCAGCGGTGAAAGCCTCACAAACCATCCCTGAGAACGTGGGCGGTGCTCGGAATCAAAACAGAGGCAGCGTGAACAGCGATAGCATCAGTATTACAGAAACCTGATATCTGCCTGACTGCATCTTACTAAAACACCCACAGGGGCTGCAGGAGTGGTTTCATTCCTGTAGCACACCTTGTCTGAGCTAGAGGAATAGATTGACTCTTGTGAAAAGCCACAAGCCTGCTGCATCCCCACCTTTGCACAGGTACTTAGTTCCTTGACAGTCTCCAAGGGCATGAGAAGATTGAGCTTATCAAAATCCTATACCTTGTCCACAGAAAGGATGCAGAAGAAATAGTCAAATTCGCTAGCCTTGGGTACAGGCCATAGGGAGTAAACCAAGCCACCATTTTAAGGGGACTTTGACTGTCTTCAGCTCTCAGTCCTTCATTCACCCATTCTCCAGCTACCTCAGGACCCAAACCAGAGTAGACTCCTGAACTGGTCACACATTTCCAAATTATAACAGTCATACAGCCAAGTGAAACCAGTCCTCAGCAGACACAGTCATCTTCCCCAAATATCAGCTCACTATTATGCAACAGTGATGTAAAAACCCAGTGCCAGCTAAGAAGAAATATTGCAGCAAAACTTCCAGGGAAATATCCCTAATCCTGGTGTGGAGCTTGAGACGCCTCAGCATAACTTGTGATAATCCTGAACCACCTTCAACTCCAACCAAAGTCATTCACTCCTACAAATACTCAGGTACAAACCTGAGCACCAAAAATCAAACAAACAAAAAAATCAGTGGTCGGTAGTTATGCTTCCCATGGACATGCAAATACACTTGATTTTTTTGGAGCTCTTTGCTCTCTGGCTTTCAAAACCATTTACATGATAACTGAGAATGTCATTCACATCAAAAATAAAAGAAGTTTTGCAATGCTTCACATGTTCATAGGTCTGCCAAGTCTTTAATCCATACAACACCTATGGAAACTAATATTCCCTTCCATCCCACCACAAAGTACAAATATTCACAGGAAGTCTGAAAGCATGACTCCTTAACTTTAAAATCCTCCTCTTTTCACAGAAAATATTTTGAACAGAGATAGCAAGAACAGTCCAAAGCAATGTCCCAGGAAGAGTTTTCCTTTTCCCTGTGAAACTTTTATTTTTCAGTAGAACCCTTTTCTGCAAGGCTCTTCCTACAAGAAAATTTCAACCAGCTGTAGTGAAAACAATCCAGGTGGTAATATATAAACACATGAGGAGACTGTAACAGGTTTAGAATTACTTTACCAAGAACAGATCTCAAGAGAGGGCTGTCCTGTTCCCAACATCTTCAAAGACCATTTAGATAATTCATGTTTTTATCCCTTCAGCTTGTGAAGTGACTAAACTTGAAATGTAGCATGTTCCTAGTCAAAGTCTCAGTGGGACCTACCCTCTGTGTCTTTCCTCCATGATTTGCCTCAAGTTGCACTTAATAGAAAAGTTAAACTTTCACTGGGGTGTTTTTGGCCTTTTTTTCATAAGTTGGTTTGGTCTGGATTTTGTTTTTGTGAGCAGAGAATCATCTATAAGTATTCTGGCCTGTAACCATTTATGAGGAGCTAAAAACTGCTCAACTAGCAAGAGGATCTAGCTCATATTGTCCCATCAGCAGTGCCCAAGTAAGCAGTAGGAGCTGTTTAACTACTTGCACCTTTTTCCTAACATCTGCCTTGGTCCTGATAGCTCCCTGACTGCCTATGACTCCCCCTGTTCCTGCGAGACTTCTTCAACCTTTTGTTAGATTTTTAAAAAGTGGTTGTATAGTTACTGCTTTAAGCAACACATACTTTAATCAAGACTTCTCCATTGCTGTCCACCTTGCACTCTTCACCTCAGCCCAAGCATCAACAGGTTTCATGCCTAACAAAGCACTGAGGTGAACCCTTGTGAATAGGTAAATAAAACCTGCAGAGCTTTTTGATCTGATACTACTCCTGTCCCAAGAGCTACATTTTATAGGGCATACCTCAAACATATCACTTGACCAATATCACATACTAAGTCAATATTTATTCCCTAAAACTATGCATATTATTTGGCCAGCTTGTTTTATGTACTTGTATTTTCAGATGAATTGTTCACAGGAAAGACTACTAAAAAAAAGAAAAATTTTGCAAAAAAAAGAAGAAAGATGACATATAGTCTCAGCACACAAAAATCACTCAAGTCTGATTCTCTGACCTGTTTGGTTTAATTTCAAGTTGTTTTAGACAACTGTAGCTGTTTTGTTCCCAAACTACTTCCCAAGGTCCATGACAGTCGATGTTGGCACATCCCTCCACTCCCCCCACCTTTCAATTCAGTCACAGTCAAAGTCAAAAAGCTTGATGCTAGAGGGCTGCTGTGTGCCTGCCTTTTTAACTTGGAGGACATTGGGAATCTGTAACTCTGCCAGCAAACAGACTCGTTTGTTATTAACACAGCCCATATTTAGCCATGTGTCTCCCAAGGAAAAAACACATACTTTCTTCTTAACAAAGCTCCATCTCTGTGCAGCCAAATCCCTGGGTACTGCTGGATCCCATTTTACATGGCCAAATAAGGTAAAGCAAGAATTTGAAAAATGCAAACCTGGCCTGAAATTGCTGGCAGCTTTCAGGAGCCATTTTTGTATTTGTTAACCTTTTCTTAAACTTCAGAAGGTGCTGCAAGGCCTCTATTTTATCACTTTTTCCTGAATTTTTAATTTCCAATTAAGTATTTTGGAATACAAGCAAGCTTAAAGGAGATGAAATAATAGGAGACCATGGCTGAGAGCAGCAACAGGAAACAGTACTGAAGAGAACAGTGTTAAAGCTTCACCCAAAATAAAAGTGGTGCAATTCACTGAGAGATACTGATTGGACATTCTCTGGATTACAGGCAAACACTCTTCTGAAATGCACATGAAAGGGAATCCAGTAGGTTACATAACACACTGCACGTCTCAAGAAGATTTTAATTCTGGCTTCCCATTGAACTTCACTACCTTCCTTCTGAAGGAGTAGCCAGAGATGTCTGTCTCTCTAATGGAAAAAATATTACACATTTAAGGCAGAAGAGATAGGGTGAATAATTTGTGTCTACATGTAAACACCTTTGCAAAAACTTCCTTAAGGAGGGAACTTTGACTCCATTTTCCTCTGTCCATCTTCCACCACAAATGTATCCTGCCCTCCAGCACTCTGCTTCGTGACCCACCACATCTGAGCAGCAGGCAGCTGTTCCACAGGAACCCAGAGACTCAAGATCCCCATTATCATTGTGCATTGAAACTACAAGCATCTGGGACATGGGGAAAAGTGAGCAGTATCCTACAATCCCAGCTGAAAAATGTGTATGCAGAAGTTATGGAGCTTTACATAGAGCAAATGCAAAGTAACACCATGTAGTTCATGCATGCATGGATCAAATTCAAGGGGGTGTGAGAAGCACAGATTTTTCAACAAGATGGAAGTGAAAGCAGCAACTCAGAAGAAATTGATTTTTGCTATTTGTTCTAACTTAGTCGTGAGAAGTGATTAAGCATCATGGACCTTGTGTGACTGAGAAGCTGCTCTCGGCTTCCCTGAAAAGTGAAGACACTGTCATGCCCTGAAGCATTTTGTATTTTCGACCATGGCCAGTGGTCTTCCATAGGATGGTTTTAATGCTAACTCAGCACCTCAGCCGACTGCCAATTTTTGTGGAAGCATCACAGCATTTTTACCTCAGCACACTGCTTGCTAGCCTTCTGCACAGACTGAGGAAATACCTGTATCCATGCAGAACAAGCAATTGAAAGTCACTAGGGAGAAGCAGTTATTCCCTTCCAAACCTCTGTGTTCTACAGGAGATTAGCAACTGGAACTGTTAATGTGCTAACTAATCCCTTTAAGCGTTGTCATATTAGCAGCACTCAGCCTACTTTACAAATTAAAGGTGAAAGAGCAGCTTTTAAAGTTCTCTTTCCCAGGAAACAATTCAAACAGAAACATAGCAAAGTGGAAAACAACAAGTTTAAAAGTGAGAAACACTTACCTTTTGCATTCAAGGCACAAGGAACACAAGCCAGGTTTAGCTGGGTGACCACATACAGACTACAAAAGCTGCAGATCTCACCACACTTTTGTACCTGATGTCAAGACTGTGGCCCACAGCAAAGAACAAAACAGCAACACTGATCCAGCAGGACCATCCAGGTTTCAAGTGATGGAGCATTGGGCAATCCCAGACAGAAGCACAGACTGGAAGAAGCAATCATTGAGAGCAGTCCTGTGGAGAAGGACATGGGGATTCTCCCGGACAAAAAACTGGACATGACCTGGCAAAGCCAAAGCCCAGAAAGCCAAACACATCTTGGGCTGCATCCAAAGCAGCCTGGCCAGCAGGTCAAGGGAGAGGATTCTCCCCTTTTGAGACTCCACCTGGGGTGGGAGCATCCAGCTCTGGGGTCCCCAGCATAGGAAAGGCATCAGCCTGCTGGAGCAAATCCAGAGGATGGTCATGAAGATGATCAGAGGGATGGAGCACCTCTCCTACAAAGGCAGGCTGAGAGAGCTGGGGCTGTTTAGCCTAGAGATGAGAAGAGAAAGCCTCAAAGGACAACTCATTAGAGCCTTCTGGTACCTTATGGAGGCTTATAAAAAGGATGGAGAAAGAGTTTTTATATGGGCAGATAGTGACAGGACAAGGGGCAGTGGTTTAAAGTGAAAGAAGAAAGGTTTAGATTAGACATTATGAAGAAATTGTTTCCTGTGAGAGTGGCAAGGCCTGGGGAAGTTGTCCCATCTACTGAAGTGTTCAAGGCCACATTAGATGGGGTCCTGAGCAACAAGGTCTAGTGGCTCTTAGCACAGGTGTTGAAACTAAATTATCTTTAATGTCCCTTCCAACCTGAACCATTCTATGACTCTTTGTTTCTATAACATACAAGGACTTTGGAGGTTCTGCCTCTGCAGGCAAATCACGTTGCTCGTCACATGGGACCACATATAGGACTTCTGCTGGTCATGCCAACACAAGAGCTTTGAAGTAGGTAAGAACACAAGGATTTTAAGAACTGTAATAGATGGTATGGATTAATTCATGCGCCTATGGAATATAAGAGTGATTGTGAAATAACTCATGTTCATAAACGAGTTGTGCATGTATGAAAAATCTCTAAAGATTTAAACCCACAAGCAGAGGTTGGGGAGGATTCACAGGATTGCAAAACCACGAGCGGCAGCAGAGGAGAGCTTAATTTACAAACTAAAAGACGTGGCTCCAGTGGAGATGAACCCATTCCTGGGACTGACTGGGGAACACCTGAGTGATGATCGGCCGACAACTGATCTCATCACTTCCCAGAAACGGCTTTGTCCAGTCCAGTGCAGAGAAAAGGAAACCTCATGAATACGCGAAGCAACAAAGGAATAGGAGAACCTCTGCCCCAGGAGAAAAAAACTGTATAAAAACCGACCCGATGGAGGCAGCATTTGTGAACAGAGGGGGTTCTGATGCGATAGAGGTCAGACCAGAGTTCACCCAGCACTGATCCCAGGCTCGGCATTGTCTTTATTAATTGTGGCTGTCAAAATTGTATCTTGATCGCGAAATAAAATCTTAATTTTTTTATTATTACTAAATTGGTTGAATCACTAATTTACCTATAACAGAACCATGACAGAACTTTTATTTTTTTTTTAACAGTCTGACTATCACTCAGAGTTGTAGGACTCAGAGCTAATTTTGCTGCAGATTTCAACCCTCTTCCATTTAGTGTGGGATTTAGTGTAGGAAACAGAGACATAAAAGTCCTCCCATCCAGTTCTGAATGATGTAGACACCTCCTTCCTGCCATACTGATGCTGGTATGAAGCAGCAGCAGCCTCCCAAGGGAGGCAGGGGTAGGCTCCTTGCAGGCCCTGTCCCTGATCCCCAGAAGCTCAGTTCTTGGCCTGCTGTGTCCTTACCCAGCAGGGCTGTAGCATGGCAAGCTGGCCAGGACCCAACTCTCCTGCCTGTGGCCAGACTCTGTGGCTCAGCTGCTGACCTGCAGGGCTCCACAGGGAGGGCTGAATGCTGCCCCGTGCCAGCTGGCCAATAGCCAAAGCAGCTCCTTTTCCAAACCAAAGCCAGAATATACTATGAAGGCTCTGATTCCAGCTTGAAACTAAATATAAAATTATAGAAGCTTCCCCTTACTTTTTCCACAAGGTTTCCAAACTGAGGAAGGTCCTTTAAAGCTCTTCCAGGTAAATAATCCAGGTAAAATTTGTACCTTTGCCTCTAATGCAGTGGAGATCAGTGGTGGAAATAAGGTTGACCTAAAGATTTTGTTTAGGTTTTAACTTACAGCAAACCAGGATCAGGACACTTCTTTTGAACTGAAGGTCCCAGAGGTGCTGGAAAGCTTTAGTTGCCTCATTCTGGAAATCATTAATTTTTTATTTTAAAAAAGCTGAGTCTAGCTGCTAATCATGCCATAAATATGACTGCATAGCATAATCAACAGGATTCTCTGTTTAGTTTAACTTGGGATTATAAAAGAAACACAGATTTTTATATTTAGACTTGGAAGGCAGGAAGATAAAAAGTGAATTTGACTTACCTGGATATCACATCAGGCTGCAGGTACTCTACAGAGCTGGCCAAGGTTTCCAGCAGGAATGGGCTTTACCAAGTATAAGTATGAGGTGCTGCTCTGGAAGAAAACTTGAAGGGGTAGCAAGAAAAGGAAAGCATCTGGGCAAGAGTCAGCAGAAATATCTTCTGATAGTTGATCACATTTGGAACCTCGCCAGATACATGCCATTAGCAACCTCCTGGATATCCACAGAAAACTGCCAAGCCAGTTCTTTGACTGAAAATTCTCATGCTACCACATCACATAGAACCACCCCCAGGAAAACCACATCAAAACAGAACAAGACTGACACAAAAACACACACACACACACACACACACACACACACACACACACACACACACACACACACACACACACACACACACACAAAAACCCAAAACAAAATACCAAAAAACAAAACCAAAACAAAACAAAATAAACCAAACAAAAAAAACCCAACAAAACAACAACAACAACAACAAACCCAAAAAAATCCAAATCAATGCTAGTTCTACTTCTGCTAACTAGAGGAAATGAAATTAAACAGATCTTTGTGTACAATTACTATCTGTGCACTCCAGTACAGCACAGAACAAAAGGCAACTTTATGCTTAAAATCTTCTTTATAAATTCTGCTTTCTTCATCAGGGTGAAGCATTGGAGCAAGGACACATTTTCAAATGCTGTACTGGAAAAAGGGCTACACATAGGTTTAAAGTTCAGGATGTGCTTATATGACAGGCTTGGGACTTGGACTGCAAAGCTGATTATTTCTTCCTCATACTCACACAGGCTCATGCTCCATATGCTTGGCCAGGGCCTGGACCACAGTGTCCAAGTGCAGGTCTTAAGTTACCCAGTCAAAGCAAACAGATTTAGGGTTTGGCTCGTGCACTGCCCAGGCTGAAGTTTAGCTCTCTGTGCTTGAGGCCCACCTCCCCTCTCTACAGCTCCTTAGGCTCAGCACTGAGCCCCAGGCACCCTTCACACGTTTGGCCTCCTTCATCCCTGCAGCTGGAGTTTTCAGTGAGTGCCCTGCCTTCCCCCTGCCTGCCTTCTTGTGCAGAGAAGCCATGAAGGTGATCTAAGGGCTGGAGCAGCTCTCCTGTGAGGATAAGCAAAAAGAGTCGTGGCTGTTCTTCCAGGGAGAAGATGACTCTGGGGAGGCTTTAGAGCAGCCTCTCAGTACTTAAAAGGGTCTTAGTCGTGCTGGGTTAATGGTTGGACTTGATCATCTTAGAGGTCTCTTCCAGCCTTGATGTGATTATAAGAAAGGTAAGGACAAACTTCTTAGCAGGGACTGTTGTGATAGGACGAGGGTGATGGTTTTAAACGAGAAGAAGGCTGATTTAAATTAGCTATAAAGAGCAAGTTTTTTATAATGAGTGTGATAAAACACTGGAGCAGATTGCCCAGAATGGTGGTGGAAACAGCACCACATGCTCATTCTTGGAAACATTCAGGGTTAGGCCAGACAGGTCTCTGAGTAACCTGGTCTGGTTGAGAATGTCCCTGCTTATTCCAGGGGTTTTTGACTAGATGGCCTTTAAAGGTCCATTTATTTTATGATTCAACAAAAGGAAGCAATCCCCAGAAAGTAACACTAGCCAAGAGGTATAAAAGATAGTAAAGAAAGAAAATCAGGAAAACAGGGGTAACGAAACAGAAAAGCAAAACCACATCTAAAAGACTGTTTTTAATTTCTGAAAGAATGCTTCTGGAAAAAGTTCTTTAACTTTGGTCTCTTCTACATAATGGCCAACAACCTATGCATTTACTCAAAGAGTGCCCTAGGGCAGGTGTTCTCACAGCTGGAAATACAGATAGCTGGTGGGCCTGCAAAGGGGCATGGAGACCACACCCCTGTTCTGTGGTTGGGAATTCAAAGCTCTGTGACAAGGGACAATATGGATAAAAGCTGGTCCAAGAAGTTTGGGAATCAGTGCTGCAGCTTCAAGCCATACTCGTTCTGAGCAGAAAACAGGCATGCTTCAGTTTGCAGAGCTTCCCAGATGAATTGCAATTTTGTACACCAGTTTATAGGCAGATGAAATTCTTTTTTTCTGATTTCCACCCTCCCACTTGTTCTTCCTCCTCCCTTGAAGACTTTATACTCACAGTAAGCCAAGCATGAAATGATTTCAATGTGTGGTTACGCTCAGAGAGGGCAGAGACCCTGAGGAAGCACACAGGGTGGGGAATCCATGATTGTCACCATTTCTTTTCCCTGTGACTCAGTTGCAGGCTATTTCAACAAGACAAATGGACTACTTTCAATTCACAGCAATTTTTAAATGAAAAAGCTGTTAAGAATCAAAATAAGTATTTTCACATTTGACTGCAAAGATTAAAGAAAGCAGTTCTTTACTGGTCACCTGAATCCATTTTACTAAGACATCTGAAAGGCATTTTATCAGCTGCTGAGCAGTATTTACTTATGAAACTGTTCTAATTGCTTTGGAATGCACACCCGTACTGCTGGAACAGCTCAGCCCTGCTAACACTGTGCAAAGTAATACTGGCTCATAGGACATGCCACTTTGATACAGCATTCATTCTTCACTCTCAAGATAAACAGTATGAAATTTGAAAAGAAAAAGCAGCCAATGCCTCATAAACAATGACTTTTGCAGAGCTGCCCTACATGTTTACAAAACCATCAACTCATCAGCAAAATTAATCATTGCCATGACTGAAGTCATCACAGATCAGTAATTTAGAACTAAACCCATCTTGCAGCTGGAAATTGCATGGGCGAAAACTTATTCCTGGTGCCCAGTAAATAAGTGCTGGAGTCAGCATCCAGTATGGAAGAAGTAGTGTGTCCTGGCCACAAGTAAGCCCTTAAATTAGCTTGCAATCTTGCCCTCTCTTATTAGATCAGCAGTGAAGGTCTTGGTAGATCGAAGAAAATCTACTCAATCTTGCCCTAATCTTCTAAAACTGAAGCAGAACTCTGGTCTGCATTACACGTCCAGGCTCAGTAACAGCCTAACCAAACAAAAAGCAAACAAACAAACAAACAAAAAAAAAAAAACACAAACAAACAAACAAACAAAACCCCAAAAACCACCACCCCCCCAAAAAAACCCAACACCCCAAAAACCCAAAAAACAAACAAACAAAAAACCCAAAAAAACTCCTAAAAAAAGAAAAAAAAAACCAAACCACAAAAAACCCCAACAACAACAAAAGAACCCCAAACAAAACAAACACCCCCCCCCCAAAAAAAAAAAAAAAAAGTTATAGCTTTATGTGTCTTTAAGACAAAACAATCCTGAAGACTTAGTCACAACCTGGAAAGTGCAGTGGTTTGAACAGCACTTTCTCTTTGTCTGTCTGTATCACAAAATCCCCATGTACTTTACCCAGCAGAGCTGGAAAAGCACAAAATAATTGCTATTTTGCATGTTGATGTATAAACCATGGAAAATAAAGAACACTAAAGGACAGAACATCCCAATCCTCCTAGCACTGATACAGAAGTGAACTGCTATATGTAGGAAATAGCCAAGGCAGTCCCACTGGCCTGGGCCAAACTTTATAAAGACTTGTAAACTTCACATGCTTTGGGTCAGTTCCATAGGAGGCAGGAATGTCACATGCCTATCTCCCAGCCCCCCTTCAAGCTTGAGTTAACAGAATCCTTGGATAAAGCAGCTTCAGACAAAACCAGGCTAGGCTTGGAGATAAACAGCCCTGGTGGCTGCTCAGGGTCCAGGCCTCGACAATCAGATCTTGGAGAAGGCTGAAGGTGACACAGGGTTAGATGCTCTCAGCTGAGAGGGCTCTTCTCATTTCTAACTCCTTCAACAAGAAAGTTTCTTGAGTTTTCTGCCTGACATCCCATCCAGGTCTTCTCCTGCTCTATGAAGGCATTGTTTGCAGACCTCTCATCTCTTCTCCAGATCTGAACTATTCAAGCAGTCCTCAACCACCTCAACAGCTGCTGCCAATTTTCCCTCCTGTTGTCAGTCACAGTGTGCCTCTGCTGAACAGCTACATGCTCCACTCCTGCTCTCCCATCACCAGGGAAAGAGCAAATGCCTCTTCATTTCCTGCTTTCCCCTGCCTTCCCTCAGCTATCCACAGTTCACATTTCCCTTTGTTTTGTTTCCTACAGACTTTTTTTTTTTTAAAACAGCTGGTTTGTTTTCTTACTGGAGAACCTTTTTTGGCCTTAAGGCAGCATGAACTTCTCCCTGTTTTCTCCCGCTGAGAAGAGACCTGACCCAGAGGTGAGAGCTTTGAGGCTGCTGAAGAGATCTCCCTGCATGACCTTTTTAATCCTTGGCCTCCATTGCTTCAGTCAACACCACAAGTGCCTTCTAGTATGACAATCACCATTTGTTGCTTAGGAATTAAACATTGACTAAACACATCATTCTGCATAGGCCATTGAACTGGAAGAATGTTTAGTGAGCTCAGCAGCTAAAGCTTTATTAACCATCTCTGGTGACCTTCTCCAAGGCAAAGGCATAGCCGGGGCTCCAAGACTTTCCGAAGTGCTCCTTCTGTAATCCACACTGCTTTTAGAGCTCTAACACCCCCACACAACAAAGTCTGCCAGCACAGAGATGTTAACTTACCCATCCCATCACAGCATAAAGTTTTTTGCTCCACTCTTCATGCTGTTCCCATCTCTCTTCAAACCAGTTTAGCACCACCCACAGCACATCTACTGCTCCTTCTGCCACACCAGTGAATTTGAGTGCTGCACTCCAAGTTGAAAGAAAGATTAGTTTCCTTCCTCAAGCATGCCTGCAATGTTTAACAGTTCTCTGGAGCATAGGTCAGCTAAAGGAGTGTTGAAACAGAACAACTAACAGACAGGACAGCAAATGGAGTTTTACAAACATCAGCAAATACAGTAACAAGAGTCCAAAATACCCCTGGGGGAGGATGTTCGCTCTCCAGGTATCAAAATCACAAAGAAGTGTGTCTAGGGTAATAAACAGAAGACATGTTAAGGCACCAGCTTCTTACTCTGGCACTTTAAAACAAGCAAGGAGAAAAGTGAAATGAGAATTCCTTGCATTTTCTGAATTCTCCTCTTCCTTAACTTGGCACACATAAAAGAGAAAGGCATGGGAGAGAAGAGTCCACATTTCCCTCAGACTCAATGCTATTTATACATCCTGCTCCCATCAGATCAGGAGGAAAAATTTGGATAAGTATTGGGTGGTTTTTTGTGGCTGTCATTCAATAAAAACCACCTAAGCAAGAGAGCAGTTCTGCCACCTTGCCGGAACTGGACTCTGTCCCACTTGGTGGCATCTTGCCAATGCTAATAATTTAGTAGGACGGTTATGTGTTTTGAAACTAAAAGGCAGCTTTCAACTCTATTCCTAGACCAATCAGATCTGGAAAACACCCAATCAGCCTGAATACTGTCTCAGCTTGGAGCCAGAAAGCCATACTTCATTAAACTCTGTTGCGGGACAGAGTTACACGTGCCAGGTACCTTTGAGTTGGGAAAGGAGCTGCACCAGCATTAATGATGAGACTTGCTGAAAAGAGCAGATAGACTCTGACAGACAGAAATGAGACAGAGGTCTAAGCATGAGGTTGAGATAGGCTAGCAGGTAGTGTCTGCTTACTCTTCTCCTGTCCTACCACATTCAGGAATCTTAAAGAAAAGAAGAATAAGGTGTGGTGCCCTTAAATGTTAGAGATGGTATCTCAAAACACATGCTTGAGCCTAAGTTTGACCCTGGAGGTCTGAATTCCCTAGGGAGGTGTGTCACAGGAAGAGCCAGGTGAGACAGCACCCCAGCATTTCACAGATGGTGTTCTTGAGTCTATACGTGGGAGTTTGGTTTCGGTCTGCTCAGACTAGTGCCTGTGTCAGGCTATGGATTTGCAGTCCTCAGCACTGGAGCAGGAGTGTTCCTCAGGCTTTAATGGATATAGTGCATCACCTCTGTCATTGCAGCAGCTATAACAATCACCACTGCCATTTGCCCCATATGAGAAGGTAGTCAATGTTTTCTTCTAAACAAACATAATAACACAGGTTTTTCAGTTTGCTACTTCCAAAACTTTTTGTAGTTTTGGCAAGGCTTGAGACCCATGAAAGGAATCCTGCCTATCCATTCCACAGGCACACAGGGTGTGACAACAGCTAAAGCCATACCAGCCCCCAAAGCAAGGTCCCAGGAACAGGATGGTGGAACTGCACATGAACAGCAGAACACAAGGAGGCACCTGGGACACACAGGTGAGCCTGGGCACCTGCCAGCCCATGCCCCCTGAGAAGCAGAGGGGGCAGCAGCACAGACCTGTCTACTAAATATTGCATTGCAGTAGGTATAAGGACAACGAGAAGGATTTTTCATCTCATCTTTTCTTAAGTGCCCTAACCAACCACTCACAGATAATGGGGCACAAAAACAAGGATTTCAAGCTGATTGCTTGTTAGCCATCTACAAAAGCACACAGGTTTAGTGGGTACTCCAATGTTCTCTGGAAGCTTGATTTTCAGCTGTTTTCCTCAGTCTCTGCTAAAAACTTTGCTCTAACAGCCTCTTCTGCTCCAGGAGTCCCAGGCTGGTAACAGAGCAGAGAAAAAATTCACTGGCCCAGTCTCTCATTTTAGTTTTGGGTAACCAGAATTGCACTGTAATCCTGATCTTGAGAAGCCAGTTCCCTGGTACATTTATTAATGCTGCTTACATTATCCTTCAGCCTTGGAAAGGGGACAAACTTAACCTCAAGACAGGAGAAAGGAACATGTGGAAGGGCTATATAAGAGTTCTTGTTCTTAGCACTAAATGCAAGAAGACAAGATTGTAATTATCTATTTTATCTATTATTTATTGCCATAAACAAGCAATTTTTTAGCACCTTAGTTTTTAGTAAACCTTTTCAGGACATGACAGTCAAATAACTATCTGAGAAAGAAATCTCCTTTGTGCACAAAATCCAGGCAATATGAAGATCATGAAATAGCTTGGGGTAGAAGTGACCTTACAGCACATTTAGTTCCAAGTCCCACTGCCACAAGCAGGGAGAACTTCCACTAGACCAGGTTGCTCAAAGCCTCATTGAACCTGGCCTTGAACACTTCCAGGGATGGGGCAGCCATCTCTGGGGAGACAGAGCATCACCACCCTCACGGTAAGGAATTTCTTCCTAGTGTCTAATGTAAACCTACTGGCAGTTTCAACCCATTCCCCCTTTGTCCTGTCACCACATGTTCTTGTAGAAAGTCACTCTCCATCTTTCTCGTAGATTCGCTCCCAGTACTGGAAGGCCACAATTAGGTCACCCCAAGCCTTCTGGTTTCCAGGCTGAACAAACCCAATTCTCTCTCCCAATCTGGCACCACCATAACTTTTTCCAGAACTAGTATTGTGTTAACAAGCAATTACTTGGTAAGAATTTCTAGGATCCTCCAAATTACATAGACTCTGCTAGTGTAAAATCTGTTTGCAGCAGCCTTGCTCTTCCTTTGTGGATGTATTTCAGGAAACCTACACTGAGTTTTGGATTAATTCTGGATCTTACCGCCTGGAAGGAGATGTCTGGCTTCAAGTGTTTTTGGCAGCATAGTGCATGCCTGCACAGTGAACATACCCAGCAGACAGGGGGAAAACCAGCCTTGAGAAATACCAGTTCATCACTCCCTGTACGTGGCTGTGGTGTGCAGCAAAGGAGTCAGCCTGGTGAGACAGCCTGTGTCAGTGATCCTCAGACAACCCCGTTACTAAGGGCAATTTTCAAGACAGATTGATAGAGGGCCAGAAGGGGATTAGCTTTGCAATACACACTTCTTTATTTTTTGTTTTGGCAATGACCAAAAGCACATTTTCCAGCACTATCCACTATCACACAGGATGAGTTGGCTCCTTCTATTGCTTCAGAGTTCAAGTTATGATTCTTCAAGAAAAGCAGAAATAGAGAAAAAGAACCAAAACTGTTGGCATTTGAGATATTTAGGCTGAAATACTAGCAACTGTTATTTTTCTCAGGAGAAATGCCTGGCACATATTTTATTTGCTGCCAGTGTAGCCTTCCAAAAGATGCAATCAAATAAAATTCAGCATATTTGCAAATGTGGAACTGCATTTAATGTATCAAATGAACTTTGTACTGGATGTGGTTCAAAGAGTGAACTTAGTGTAATAATTTGTTCTGTCTCAAAAAAAAGCTTTCCAAACCAAGAGCTTTATTTTCTGTTCCAAAGGGCAAGTTACAGCATTATCACTGCTGCATACCTTTCCTCCTCCCAATCCCCTGCTCCATCCTCTCTGGATGGTTTTTGTTTCCTTTTTGCATTTGTGATTTTAGGTTTTGCAATTTCAAGCTGGAAGAAAATCCAGGAATATCAAAACCCAACCCTTTGCTCAGTTGCTATGAACAAAATGAAAAGTGAATGCTCAGTAAAAAAATTAAAGAAAAATATTTTTGCCACCTTTAATTCTCATTTACACAGACCTCACCAAATAAACAATATGTTCTTCTCCACCCAGTCTGCCAAAGGATGACTTTGATTCAGGGAGAAACACCTCCTAGGCAGTGTTTTGTTTTCCCTTTCTTAAGGGAGTATTTGCAAGAAGCAACACGATTGAAGTAAACCAGTTCTCAATTTCTTCTGTATTTTACATTCACAAATGTCCAGTCCAAGAGGAATTTGGTATTAGAGTTGCAAACATACCTGAAGTGGCAAGGGGCTGTCCCACAGTATAACGTGAGGGACTGGGGGAACATGGCTGGGCCAGCCATTTGCCTGTCCCTCTGCTGAGCCACCCAAACAGCATCAGCACAAACTGTATCAAAACTTCCTCATGATTATAACAGAGATGAAACAACAATGGCACCTGCAACTCTGGTCAAACAGAAAATACCCTTTGAAACCAAGCATGAGATACCATCTGGGCTTTGCACAACCCAGCCAAGCTTTTATGCCATTTCACTGAAACCTGCAAGTCTTTGCATGAAGACCAATACATTGTCCAGCATCTCCTGGGCCACGAGAACCCTTTAAAGGGTTCATTCATCTGCCTCATACAGGGACAGTCTGTGCTGGCATTGTACCATACATTTCCCACTTTATGCAGCTACCAGCTAAACTCCCTTGATGCTCTAGTGCCTACGGTACTGCCACTTGCTTCCTCACTTCTACCAAGAAACTGTCCGCTACAGATAAGGCAGCAGAAAATTATCCTTGCATCAATTTTAGGTTAGAAGCCAGGCTAAGAAACCATATCTTGCAACAAATGGTGTTGTTTTACTTTTAAACTATAGAGAACATAAAATAATTTCAAAGCAGTCACAAGAAGCATTCACCTCTCTGAAGTACTACCCAGCTTACAGCCGTCTGCAATTTCAGCCCACAGATTATCTTGGAAACTTGAATCCACAAATTTGGCCATGTAACCAGTTCTGCCATGGGCATGCATTCTCACTGATTGCTGAAAGGAACAGTAGTGACTCTGAGGCAAATTTTTTCTTGAACTTGCAGATATAAACCTGTACACAGTTATATGTACAACAGTAGCTCCTCCCTTGAGCAGACTCTGCGCCATCCCAAAGTACTTTCCCCAAGGTACTTTTATTTTTACTGCAGATAATAGGTATACAAGAAAGAAAAAAACAACAAGCCATTTTCTACTCTAAGCAAATTTTGCTTTTAATTTAAACAAATCCCCAAACTGAGGGAAAGCTGATTTTCAGTGTGATTGTATTAACAGCTTATCCATACAGCAAGTTACCTGTTAATGATCCTAGACACACTCACCATCTTTTCCAGAAGAATCCACTTTGTCTTGACTTCAGGCAGTGGCACAATCAGCTGAGTGGATCAAACCCTGATCCCCAAGAAGAGCAGCTGGGCTCACTAACAAGCAGTAGTTCAAAATTCACTTGGTTTCTTTTTCCAGCATCTTCTCACCCAAGAGCATGACAAACTGACCCCACTTAGTACCTTTAAATTGGAGAGAGGCTTTAGGTCAAATGCTCTTCTAGTCTAGTGCAAGTGCCTGGTGTGTCACCTAACTGATGAGAAGAATCAGTGACATTAGCATTACTCAGCTCCAGAGCCTGCCAGCATTTTGCTCACCTTCCAGCTAGACGTGGAACGAGAGCTGCTGGCAGCATACACCAGGTTCCAAACTGTTTGTCCTTCAGACAGCATGCAGGGGTTTATCCTCCACAGCTAAAAAAACTGCATGCAGGTTCAGCAGCATCCCCTAAGAGGTAAATAGTAAGACACATGCAATTCAGGAATGATTCTGTTTGAAGAGCTAATCACAGGTTTGCGGCAACAGCTAAACTTGGTATAAAGGGCGTGCATAAATTTGTCACAGACATGCTTCTAGTTTTTGCAGTCCCATTGCAAACTTTGAACATTTATTCATGCATATATGTGCACGTATGTACACGTGTGACCTTGTCCAGCATTGCTAAAGGCACCAAAAAAAAAAAAAAAAATCTCCTGGGGAAGCAATATAAGGAAATCATGCTCACTCTAAGATACATACTAAGATACATAATATGGAGGGTGGGGGGTGGAAGCCACAGTGCCACTCCAAGCTATTTAACCAGCAACTTTTTACACACTGGTACCTTATGCCAGTCACTTTAGATTCATATTGCATAGGTATATTCTGAAAAAACTAGTGGCACACTCCCTGCCTACAGCACATTGCAGACATTATTGACACCAGTGGTTAGTTCTGTGTGAGTCACTGGTAATGAAGGCTGGTTTGCAAACACCTACTTCGAGGTTTGAGACAACAGGTAGTGATTAAGCTCAGAATTTCCAGCCCTAACTCTGGGATTAAAAAAACCCCATCTACAGATAGCTTTCTCTCACCACTGCCTGAAAACATGAGGGAATCAGGATCATCCATTCTCTCCCTCTCCCCACCCCTAGAACTCCCACATCTTCAAGAAAGGCACACTGAAAGCAACCCAAAAGAAGGGTGTGTCTGATCTCACTGGGTTACAAGCATCCGACATCAGCCCAGGAATCATTACCAATGCTCTGTTTCCTGATCAACTATTACAATGGAGCTTCACCACCTGTGTTACAGCAGTAGAGGCTGCACAGAAGTTGTACTTGCCTTCCAGGACAGAAGTGGATCCATGGATTAGCATGCTTTTGTCCCAGTGCAATCAGGCAAAGATGTTAGCTGTGTGTACACACAAGTGCAAGCACACACTGATTTCTAATCACTTTGCATTACTACTTGCACTGAGAAGTTGTCAGCACATCCTAAAAATAAGGATATCGTCCGTGTCTGCCTCCTCAGGAGACACAAGTACAGCATGATGTAGCACCTCAAAAAAAATCCCAAACCAACCTTCCATGACACCATTCTGCACCAGAGAAGTTACTCAGCTCAAGTGATGTTAGGTGACTCACAACATAATCATCATGTATCAAAACAGTCAGCAGTAGAAAACACACAGCAAAGATGATTAGCTCAAATTATACTTTTTATTTTCAGGATTAAAACCCCCAATGATATAAAGCAGAAGAAACAGATGTAAACCCCACATTTATGTGCAGTTCAGATGAGGCATCCTGGTTTCAGAAATCTGAATCAGACAGGTAGGTAAAGCACAAACTGCTGAAAGAAGACAAACTGCACAAAATAAATACTGAGAACTGGTAACTCCTCTTGACCTGGTCCCCTCTGCACCCTTCCACAGTATAAATATTAAAAAAAAAAAACCACCTTCTGGAAAATACATTTGACATTGAGAAAAATCAAACCATCTAAATTTTTTTTTTTATATAGGATGTGCTGATCAACATTTCTTTCAGAATTAAGAATACACTGCAGTTCAACATAGATGATATGACAGGTCTAACAAAGGGTAAGAGAAGTACTATTTAAATGGACAACACACAATGCATAAATATTCAGGGATATAAAATATAAGCAGATTCAGCATACAGTTCTAAAGTTGACATTCCTATTCCAGTCCCTACAATTAACAGTTTACTTGGTAAGACTTGTAGAGAAATAAATATGCATAGAGAAGTAAACACACTTCAACAGAACAGATGTATTGAATTAGTGGGACTGAATATTTTTAATGCAAAATAGAGACTGATTTAACAACCTAAACCAAAGAGCTGATAGGATTACCATTAAAGGTGTCATTAAGTAAATCATCATACTCTTACCACAGCTAGTCCTACATACATGTCCTTAGCATAAAATTTATTTGCTTTTCACCATATGTTTTGGCTCTTCTACCATCTGTTGAGCTAAAAATCAAAGCCTGAATAAGAATTTGTCAAAGAAGAAAAAAAAAAAAACAATCTTACTTTTCATTGCCAAAAGGACTTCATTTAAACCTGATCTATACTTCAAATAATTTTTGAGTCAGTTCTGTTCCCCACATTAGACAATTTCTCTATGCTTTAACAAGCACTGAAAATCTGCCTGAAGTTTTGTCCCAAACAGTGGTCCTCTGACCAAAAAATTTGCTTATTAGGGACTGGTAACTAGTGTTCAAGTCAAGATCAAAGCCTTACAAAAATAGCATATAGATGTCATATTAAATACTACATATTCAAGTAAACCTCAAGTCACACATGCTCAGCAAGACTTCCATAGGCAACCCAATTCCAAATCAAAATATCCATGCCCTCTATCTCTCTAAGTCCCAAATCCTGGTCTGCAAAATGATGCATCAATGAACTCTGACACCTGAGACAGGTATGCAAAGAAAGTATTTCCAAAGGCTAAGCCAGATGAGGATAGATGAGCACGTTGGCAGAAGCCCTGCTCCTGTCTGAGCCAAAATCCTTGCTCAAAAAGTGTTTTTCAACCTTTCAGTTCAGGTGCTTTTAAACTCCAACATTCAGTTAAGTCAGTACCAACAACAGCAAAACCCAGCATGGTAAGGAACAATTTCCCTATTATTCTTTCCTCCAAAGAGGCTGTTTAACAGAACATGAGCGTTTTTGCAGTCAGCATTTCTACTCTGAATCACAGAATTGTTAAGCTTGGACAAGACCTCCAGGACCATCAAATCCATCTCACTGCTGTTTTCTTTACTACAGTATATCCTCAAGTGCCACACATTTTTGAACACTTCCAGAGACACTGACTCCACCATTTCCCTAGGCAGTTCAATACATTATGACAGTTGTCCTCAAATAAAAGCCAACAGATTGTCAGTCTGCAAAATCTAGTAATAACTCCTTTTGTTTTCACCTATGGGACACAGTAAGACTAAAAACTTGTAGATACTCCATAACAAGCATCGACTACTTCCCATCAGGGATACCCACAGGGGTCTACTGTGCCTCAAGTATGTACTTAAATTGCACATGGCAGCAATCAGTTTGAGAAGAGGAATGCCACCAGTGAGCTTGGCATTCAGAGACTGCACACCAGGAAGAGAAACAGCAGTCATAAAACAGTATATAACTAACCTGAATCTTTAATAACAAACTATATGTGTAATTATTCAAGAATACACAGTTTAAGTACTTTGCCTCAGGCAGCTGCTTGTTTTTTGGCTTCTTCTCTCCCAGCACCTACCAAATGGTCAAGAGGTCAGAACAATTCTTCTGGGGAGGTTTTCTTCCCAGCCTGTTTAAAAGTGAACTCTACTGCTTTGGGGATATACAAGCAAGACTAACCCCACTGTAATCACAAGATGTGCATCTACACCAACAGTATGAACCCCCTGCCTTCTCCTGCGCTCACGCCCATCTTCGCTCACAAGCTCACACATCCTGACCTTACAGGCTGTTATTTGCTGATCTCAGAGACAGACTGCTCTAGGGCCAGACTTGGCCAAGCACCTCAGTGTGAGCTGCAGTGCTGTCACTCACCTGCCAGACCTGCTCCACTCTGCTGTCCAGAACTGGGCTAAGCACTGCCACACCTTCCATGTGGGCACTGGATGTACACTACTGCCCTGCTTCCTTGATCCTCCCTTCCTGCCCAGCACACCTTTTAATTTTGTAATACTGGAAAATAGAGCACATAGCCCAAAGTCCAAGCCTAGATGACCTTTATTTTGCAAAGCATGAGGAAGTCTGGCTATGTTTTGGTGTTGAGTAAGCAAGATAAGCCCATTATATGGATAGCTTTTCTCTGTGTAACAGAATAGATGAAAGGTAGTTCATATTGCTTAGGATGGTTTCAGACTACCCTAGGACCAATTCTAAACACCAGCATGAATGCTGCCCTGAGTAGCCAAGGGAGATGTCATGTCATAGACAAGCGTTACCTGCCAACTGCCCAACTCACCATTTAAGACTGTCAAGTTCCTCACACCACCAAGCACTGATCTGAAATGACACACAAGTCTCTTCTGACAGGCCAAACTTACAGAAATGTTTTCCCCCCCATTAATACTAAATCTATTTTCAACTTCTTTTTTCTCTAACACTCTTAACACCCAGCATGTTTCAAAAGGCAAGAACTAACAGCCAATATGTTAAAGAAACTTCTGAGCTTGCACTTAAAAATGTCTAACCAAAGCCCTGAGCCCATCCCATCTCTATTCAAATAAATACAGCAGAACGACTAATAACAGTCATTACTGTGCACACACAATACAAATATTAGTTAAACCAAATAAATCTCTTTTGAGGCAGATATATATATATATATATAGTACAAAATATATTAAGGGTCAAATACAAACATCATACTCGCTTCACCTTGCTTTGTCTTACGGTTCTGCAGAGGAACCTTGCAAAGGTGTTATTTCTGTCTCACTGGCAATTCAAGCCACGTTACAGAACCACAGAATATTCTGTGTTGGAAGGAACCCATAAGGGTCATGAATCCAGCTCTTGAATGGCCCATACAGGGATCAAGCCCACAGCCTTGGTGTTAGCACCCAACTGAGTTCTGAGCACCAAGACAACATGCAGAAGAAAACCAACAAAACCAAATCCACATGGAGTTTCAGTTGGGGCCATGAGTAAAGCAGTAGTAAAGTAAACAAAATTCAGCTAAGGAAAATCCAGGTATTTTAAATGAACTTGCAGACTGAACAGAACTGTTCAAAACAGGTTCCGATGGTTTCATCAACAAGAAAAAAAAACAACAAACCCAATAAAAGCCATCTGCTATGGTTTTAAAAGGAAGTATTAAACTAGAAATTAGAACATAGTTCCCAAACCCTGATTTTTATGACTTGTCCCCTATCACTGAGACACAAGTGGAAAGGAGAAAGACAGTGAGTGACAAGCACTTCCCCCACCCCCAATGCCCTTTGAGAAACGATTCAGTTAAAAAATTCAAAGAACTCTAATGAAAGCCATGCAAACAACAGATAAATCAGATTAGAGTCTGCTCTGAACTCGGCCAAGGTTCACATGGAAGGTTTGCAAACCTTTACATTTCCCCTGAGTTGTGATAAGCAAACAAAGAAGGTTGGGACTTTTCACAGCTGTCAGACCATGATGGCAGATACAGGATAAAACAACAAAATAAATAATAAATCTGGAGATGAACTTTTCCTTTGAATTAAATATGTATAAAGACAATCCATTTTATAATAAATAAGCTTAGAGATAAATAAAAATTCATAATCACTGAATAATTAGTGCACCAATAGTTGCTTCAGGAAGATGACTGAGCAAAGAAGTATCTGCTAATCAGCCCCTTTTGTGCTTTTTAAAAAACAACAATGATGATAAACCAGATCATAGGATACGATCAGCTAGTAAATTAAGTGCTGATAAGTACCAACATATGATTGCATTGGCTCAAACATACATGGTCACATTTCATTGTGAACCAGCACAAAAATAAGTACACCTAAAGAATGAAGCAGTACTAACATCCGCCGGTGCCTGTGTGATTATTACTCTATCACAAGCAAGTAAAGGCTGGAGAAATTTCTCCCTTAATAGGTGTGGTTCTCTATCTAAAAGCACAGTTCTCAGGTCTGACTAGAGAATTCACTGTACCATCACAAATCACAGTGATCCAATATTTGGGCTTTGAGCAGTCCACGTCAGCTCCAGTTCTCTGAATATCAAGCAAGCCCCCCACTTGGCCCACCTCCTTCCAGAGAAGGGCTGCCTGAGAGACTTTCCCCAAAGAAAATTTGATGGATTAAAAAAACCCAAGTGACCAACAGGTAAAAGAGAAAGGCTATGCTATAGTTTCCTCAGTGTCCCAGGAATTTAGGAAAATTAATGTTTCCTATATCTCACAGGAAACAGGAATTCAGACTTTAGTTATAATCCTCCAAATCTGAAGTCTGAAATATTCTCCAAATTAATGCCAAAAGAAATATACTTAAACACACTTGCAACTAATTTATTGAAGTAATAAAGTAAAATAAAGAGGTCAAGAAGAAAGATTGTGCCAAGCCTTCACCCCTCAGGCCCAAAGGACAGTTTGGATATTTAACAGAGTGTTAACAGCTTCACTCTGAACAAGAGCAGTATTGTCTCTTCAAGTAAGTCAGAAGTAGTGTCTAAAACAGCATAATGAACAGAGCAGCAGCCTCCAGCTGAGCCCAGCTATGCCAGAGGTGGCCCAAGAACAATGCAACCACAGCCAGCCTGGCCATGCTGCCATGGGATCAGCAGCGATCCCTGGCCATGGGAAGCAGGCAGGATGCACACACAGGGGCGCTGGGAGTGCGGTCACCAGGGAGATGGGTGCCACAATGGGGTACATCTGCTCCAGAGGCCAGCCCTGTCAGCAGCAGATGTGTGCACAGCTCAGCCAAACAGAGCACACACAGACAGACAGATGGACCCAGCAGCACGCACACAGCACTTGGCTCACTCAGGTCCACACAACTCCAGAGAAGGGACTTGGCTGTATGTGATCTGTAACCACTATTCCTCTAGGAAACTCTTTTTCATAAAGAGAGATTACAATAAGTTTCACTTGACAAGTAAAACATTAAGCATTGTTCAAAGATGTCCACTAAGGAGCACATGTGGAACACAGCATTCAGGATTTAAGTTGCAGATTTGTCCTCTTCCAAAAGGAGGTCATTCAGTGCAATAACTGTAGCAGCAAAATCAACCAGCTCCACAAAGTCTGATGTAATTATGTTAACCCCCATAACACCAGGCTTCTGTGCTTTCACCCAATTCAAAATCATGGGCAGGTTCCTAAAGAAATTGAAATAAAGAAAATTAAACACTTTAAAAGAGGCACTTTTCTATACATACTCTACTAATTTTAAACACAATATGCTATTTACAAACTATATAATCTCATATTTGTCTTCAGGGCTGTCACCCTAAATGCAACTGGCTGATGAGTGCTTAACACAGCACATGCTCATTAGCTATCAAACAGACATATTGGTCAATCATCAATCCCAACCAGCAGGCATACAAAACCCCTCTATATTCACTGGGTAGTCTGTGCTTCAGGATTTAACACTGCATTACAATTGTCTCTACCATGGTTTGTTTTCACCCAAGCACATGTTAAGTCAAACGCTCAATTTCACAGCAGACCAGTATAACACAAAGCAAGGCTCCACTTGGCCCAAGATGCTCCCTTGTCCTTCTCTGCATCAGGGTGGAAAAAAGTTGTTGGAGGCAGTGCATTGCATTTCTCCCAAACTCTCTCCAGCCTCCAGACCCACTCAATGGAGTTGGGGAAACCAAACCTAGAATGAAGCTGTCAGCTCCATGGAGGGTGAACATTCTGATATACATCACTATAACTGGATAAAGGAGAGGTGTGTCAGGAACTGAGTTAAATCAAGTTAAAAATTCTACCATGGGAAGAAATTTCAAGTATTTCTTGGACAAGAGTGCAAGTCAGGAGTCTGCACCAGCTTTTTTACACTCTTAACATGAAACACCATGCTTTTCAGCAGTTAGACACAAATGGCTAAATATGTTAGCATTATTTAAATTAGTGCTGTAGCATGTATACATTATTTGAGAAGATGGTAGGCTAGCAAGTTAGCTAACAGGATGAGGAAGAGAAAAAAGCAAACCCAGAAAACATAAAAACACTTTACTCCTGCTGAATCAGGACAATAAAAAAACTTATCAAGAACTATAAGTGAAGGCATCATTACTGCCAAGGGACACGTCAGACTTCAGCCAGCTAAATATGACTTGTTTCAAGTCTCCTTTAGCAAGAGCTCGAGAACACTTAAATATTCAAATTCAGGGCAAAATTTCCATACAAAAAGGCAGGTATCTACATAAAACTGCAAGGACAGATTTGCATATCAGCTAGCTTGTGCAAATGCACTCAAGTAATCATGTTTATGCAAACAGCAGCACCTATCTGCAACTTTCGGTTTAGCTGCAAACAAGTGGTAAGGATGAGGGAAAAGGATGGACTGAAGGCAGGCTTCCCGCTAACAGTGGCTTAGAGCACAGATCTGTGCCAGGAGTCCCTCGAAACAGAGCTGCTCGCCCATTCCACGAGATGCAACGATCCCTGGGTAGTTTTGGCCCAGGAATTCCGTCCAGCCCTGGCGCGGATGCCCCGCAGGGCGCGGCGCTCGCGGGCCGCCAGCGCCACCTGGTGCCGAGCGCGGCACAGCCGCAGCCGCCGCGGCCCCGACACCGAACCGCAACAGCGGCGGGGTGAACCGGGCTGGGGCCAGACTAACGCCCCTAAACAGCAACGTGACTGAAAATGCCGAGATTTGTACCTAACCTGCGAGTTTCTTATTCACAGAATCACTGAATGGCCTGGGTTGAATATCATCGCATTCCAACAGCCCTTGCCGTTTGCAGGGACACCTTCCACTAGACCAGGTCGCTCAAAGCCCGACCCAACCTGGCCTTGAACACTTCCAGGGAATGGGGCATCCACAACTTCTCTAGGCAACCTGTACCTCTCACAGTAAAGATTTTTTCCTAATATACAAGAGGATTTTTACAGTTCTGGTAATTTTTAGCAATCAGGCTACAAGGTGGTCATTCCATAAAATAAATCATATGGAACTACCCTGGTCATGCTGTTAATGCTATTAAAAATCACTGGCACTCTGCTAATCAAAGCAAAACCCTCTTACAGTGACCGTATGCATAGAAAAATTAATTGTACAATGGTTAGTGGTATTAAAAAAAGTCAAACGGTGAATCTAATTTTTGGAAAATCTCCCCATGGCCCTTTTAAAATACAAGGTAAAATACTGCCCTACATCTCACATCTCTGGCCATTACTGAGACGTTCGTATGGACAAACACAAAACAAAGTCCAGAAATAAGCAATTTTCCTCTGTGGCACAAGCTTTTTTCACCCCCCTAAATTCAACGTCAACCAGTTTGAAATGAATTATTGGTCTGAAGCCTCACATTGATCCTGCATTTTACAAAATCATATCACATTCAGAAAAAAGTTCCAATTACCAGGAAACACATATATACCCCGTTGCTTTATTATTTGCACTAATTCTTTACTTTTAATGACTGCAAATATCTCTCATGAACAACAGTAGTGAGCAAAACTGCATGCTTTCAGCAAGCCTAAGCAAACATTTCCCAGTTTCTTGCTTGCTCAGTGCCTCTTTCAACACGAGATGTTAAGTCTGAAGAACTGAGACAATCAAGACCTTACCTATGAACAAGTGTGTTCTTCAGACCACGAATTAGATGCCGTGCAATCGTTTTCACTCGAGGTGTGAGAATTGCTTGAGATACGTGGAAAGTCCCGTAACGACTTCGTTCCCCAAGTGTGGTCTCCAGGAACTGTAGCAGTTTGTGCACATTAGTTGTATTAGCCCATGGTGCTGGCATTTTATTACCTGGCCACAGGAAGGGATATTCCTGATACAAAGGGTGGTGGTAAAATATGAGAACCTAAGAGAACAACAAAAAAAAATCAAACCAAAGTAAAAACTGAACAAAATCACAATTACTATATTGTTATTTGAACAGGCTGCTGCATTGGTTTATGTTCATACAATACTGTTGCAGCTACCATAGCAGTGAAGAGGACCAAGCAAAAAAATTGCTTTTGAGTAATGAGTGTCAGTATATTTGATGCACTACTGCCAAAGGAGAGGAACAACATTTTGTTCAGCTTTTAGGACAGGATTGCTTCAGGCTTTATGGGTCATCAGTTTAAAATCACAAACTTGCTCCTGTCATTTAAAGAGCTCAGCTTAAATGCATTGCAACTTCTTAATGCCAGAAAATACTATAATATCTGTACTTGAAGTTAAGGATATTAGCAGTCTTGCCATCTTCTGAATATCTTCTTCTAAGAAGGCAAAGCGTGCTGGGCTGATTGGCACATGACTGACATACTGGCATCGTGCTCACACTTGCTGCATGAGAAACCAAAGCCAGCCCTGCTGTCAGCAGAACTGTCAAATCCAAAGTTAATATTTTTTACCTTGTAAGGTGCTTCTCTACAACACAAAGAGGCAATGTTTTTCACAAACACCCACATTTACATGAGATTCATCTTGAAGCCAAACATTGACAGCACCAGTTTAGAACAATTCCTCAAAGCCTCATTTCCAGTTTAAGAATTATGTGCTGCTGCTGAAAACCTTTTTTCTGTTCTCAGTTTTTGTGTACCTATGGGAGCAGTTACCACAGAGAGGAGGCATTAACCTCACCTCTGCAGAGCTGAATGGCTGTAAAGGAAGTAAGAAATTCAGTCCATACGTTAGTCATGCTAAAGCTTATATGCTTCACACTGGCAAGAAAAACAGTTAATCAAATCCTCACCAACACAAGTCTGCATTATGTGCCCTTCTAGAAGAGAAAACCCTTTGTAAGGAGCACAGGGCTCCAAGGACACTATAGTTTAATTATTTAACAAATGTGCTTGGGAGCAGGACAGACTGGCCACACCATGGGGATACACAGCCGCGTGTAAATGGAGGAAAACATGCACAGAGGAGGCCCCAGTGGGCTTTAACTTGACCATCAGCAGCATCCTTGGTCCAATACCTGTGAGTGGGACCTACACCTGGCTTGTCTCTCTAAAATCGAAACATTTAGGGTTTGAAAAACATTAAACATTTCCCTACCTGGTGTTTCTTCTCCCACATGTACAGTAACGTCACATATTCTACACATTCAACACAACAAAGTTTGGATTCAAATGCTGAGAGGATTCTGTTGATCAAGAAGTGGTGATGGCTGTCATCCATGGCATAGAAATGATTGAAATCCAAGAAGATTACTTCCTTGGGGTGCTGCTCAAGAAAACTATTCATCTCCTTCAACCCATCCCATACTTTGATGCCAAACAAGCCATGTATGAAGTAAATCTCTTGTCCTATTTCCCCAGGTTTGGAAGATACACGAAGATCAAAGTAGCGGATCCCACCTTCCAACTGCTCTTTGAAAGTCAAATTTTGAGTCACTGACCATTTCTTCATGATCTTTCTAACTAAGGAAATTCTGGCCAAACGTTTGATGGCTGTTGCTTGGTCTGGTCCCACAGGAGATTTCTCATCAACCCAGTAGCTGAAAGAATCATGTGATCCTAGAAAAAAACCACAAGAAATTAATTTTAGAAGAAGTGACTCTCCCAAAACACATATACCCACATGCCCTGAAAACTGAACAAAGTCCTACACATGTGACAAGGGTGCAGAACTGTTATGCTCATGTGTGTCCCTTTCAGACCATCCTTTACACATTACTTTTTCTCTGACAGTATAACAAGAGTTAAGCATAAGGTTCTCAGTTTGAACTGCTTTCTTGCATGAGCTCCCAATTCCAATGTTCTCTGAACACCACAAAAGAAACGTTTGTAGTAAAGGGAAACCTCCTTCTAACCTTCCTTCATTCCTTTCTTCACAAACTACAAATCAACCCCCAAAGCTTTCCCACAGCCTGGTACATGACTGATCTAGGATGAGACTCCAGATTAATTTTAAAAATCTGAGACTTCATTTCTACCTGGTATATCCAACTGTAATCTTATACACCAAACATCTTGGAACAGGTATCTTTATTCATGTAATGGACTGAGGGATCTGCACCTGCACATGCCTCAATAGCACATCTCACTTTAGCCCCGAGATGGCAGATAAATGATTAGCAGTTTGAATAGTGGGCAATGACTGACTGGATTTAGGAGGTGGAACAATTGAACATACCACCAGTTACAGTGTGGATAGACAGCAAGCTCATGTTGGACAATTTCATGAACATGTCTTTTACCTGGCATGCTTTTGCGTGATCCAAGGCATGGTGAACAGAAAATTCATCAAAAAAGTACAACCAGCAACCAAAATCACCAGTCCTTACCAAAATAATGCACATCCAAGAAAGGTCCTGTAATACAACCTGTACCTTGGCAGAGAAACTGTATCTCCAATATAACATTTCTGCTTATTAGAAAAATCTCCAATTGAAAATTCAGTAGTAAATGGGAAAAACCCTGAGAAGTAAACAAAGGTCCAAAATAAAAGTTTCAGAGTCAATGAAATATCCCTACCTTAGCCAAGTCAGTAACAGAACAAAGAGTGAAAAGGCAGTGTATCTTGGTCTGCACCACACCAGAACAGCATAAAACAAAGACTGGCAGAAGCTGATCCACTATAGACTGGGGTTTACCAAGGATTTGTGATCATTTGCACCAGGTACCAGCAATCTAGGCAAGAAGCTGCAGCTGCTCCTGGTTCACCTTCCTTGTGAAGCTCCAGCCAACAAAAACACTATTAGGAGCTCTAATAGCCCTTGCTACCCTTTGTCTTCAGGACAGAAGAGAGTTTGCCCCTTAAGCCAAACCCCACCTGCTATCTGTGGACCCACTTGCTCCACAGATAGTGCAGAGAAAGCATCTTCACCCAAGCAGCTCATTTTCCAGCTGCCCCAGGGTACAGTGACCCAGCATCATGCTGCCAGCACCTGTGCTTTACATTCCTGCATGCTTGTCCCTGCTTCTAGGACTATGCTTTCCTCAAATTTCCTCCTCTACCTAAGTTTACAACTTTTTGAAATCCCAATCTGTCATATTCAATCTCAAGATAACATTTGAGGCATTTACAGCCTCCTGTATCCAAACCTTTTATTTGTGTACCAGTGCTCACCTGAACACTGATGCATTTTTTGTGATGGAAGATCAGAGCTACAAACAAGATTATGATCTTTATTGGATTATCCTGTCAGCATTTTTAATCCAGATGAAAGAACAGACTGTGCATAAACTAAACATCACTTCTCAATAACCTTAAATGCACTCTGTTTCCATGGATTTCAGCTAGTTCAAAACCAGTGAACAGGTAGTGTGAAGGTTAGTTTTCAAGCTTTACAAATGAACACTAGAACTAATTCTGACCAGTTCTCCATGAATTCTTCACAGCATTTGTATAAGTGGGTCTCTGTTATGGCTTTCCATTCAGTCTTCTAGACTGAAGTGAGAAGTGTCAAAGATGCCATCTTAAGCAACTTTTTAGTACCTGTCCCAGTAAACTACATCACAAAGTGGCTGCCAGTTGTGGAGCAACACCTAGATTTTTTTCTCCATCTCCAAACATGCAACCCCAAACAAAATCCAGGAGCAAACATCTAGTAAAGACATTTCAGAAGTCATATGATGCTTCAAACTGTAGTTTACACATACCTGAGTTTCATCTACCTCCCTGTACAGCAGAATGAGTCATTCAAGCTCCTACAATATTTGGAAAGTAGACTTTAATTACAAGGGGCTTGCCTTCTGCCTTGGAATTAGTAGCTCTGCACAAATAAATCTTTCATTTGGTTGTGTTTGTTGAACAGTATTTTCCTAGTTCTTAATTCTATCAGTTTTTATTTTTTTCTTCTGTTTAGGTCACTGTAGAAGACGGTTTAACATCATAGAATAATGACATAGGAAATATTTTCATTTTAACTAAGACAGTGCAGCATCTTTGAGACCTATAGGAGTCACTCACACCATTATGCTCCCTCAGACTGATACATTTTACTTACAAAGGAATGAGAATTTTATCTTGCCACTAATATATTGTTGTCATCTCTAAGTTGCCTAAGGAAATCTGAACCAAAAACCAACTAATTTTCCTAATTCTGATCATTCAATTTACAGCTACAAAAGTCTTTCCTACGCAGTTTGACACTTACAAGGTGCTTTTAAGGATACAAAGACCAAATTTTCTCCCTGCACTATCACAAACCGAATTCTATTTACAGCCTAGAACTAGAAAGCAGTATCAAAAGAGAAAAAAAAAATCCACAAAAAAACCCACACAAATTGCCACATCGCAACTTTTTCAGAACATACTTTAAAAACTGCACTCCTTAACAGGAAACTCAACTATGTGTAACATGCTTCTACAGTTAGAGAAAATCCTATTAACTCCTGCCCCATGGCTCTGCTAAAAGCCTAGGAAATTGAGCTTTCCTCCTACATCGAAATCAACATGTATACCTAGATATATCCAAGCAGAACACAAGTTGGAGCATTTGCAAAACATATCCTCCTTTTCACTGCTGGCAGCATATCACCTTCTAAGGAGGGCAGGGGAACATCACCAATTCTGTTGATCATTCTCTGATCAATCCTGAGGCTGGAGAGACAGGAGAAGTTCAATTGGGTCTTCAGTGGTAATTTAGAAAGGCCAGTCACCAATATCTAGGCCAAACCCAGACCCACAATGTTTTGATTCTTTGAGAGTGCTTTTTGTAGGAGGACAAAAAACCCAAACTGAAACTCTGCAGCAACAACACTGGATACTTGTGGGGCCGTGGGGTAGCAGCAAGGTAAAGACCCACATCATCCACCAGGCCCTGCTTTAATTTAAGATCAGTGTGATACACTACCAGCTCAGGCACTGCCTTTTAATATAGCTTAGCTGTGATGTTAAGTACATGCTAAGCTGCTTGCATCACGATGTCAAAATAATCCCTGCTCTCCTTTGCTCTATCCCTAAACTCATAAAAAGTCTTGCCATTCTGTTGCTATGGCAGAAGCCAAGCTGGTTGCTGATACATGTGATACAGCATGATTTCTTTTTGAAAAAAAATAACCTAATCCAACCCAAATCTGTAAAACTTCAAAGGCAAAGGGCAGTGCCTACACCATAAGAATGGAGCAGACAAGCCCCATTTTGTCAGGAGCTCAGTGTAAGAGCTTGCTAAGCAGATTCTCAATTCTTGTCTAACACAAGGACGTGTGAAGGTACTTGGACACTGCCCAGCGACAGCAGCAAGGCTGGCAGTTCCTGGACAGAGCAAGAACCACAAAAATTTCATAGTAACACACACTGTAAAGTCTTCTCCATGTGTAAAAAATCCCTCACCATCTGTTGTTCCCCACCACACAAATAATGTGCATTGCCACAAATTATGCTGAGTACTTTCCTTGGGAAAACAAACAACCTCAAGAATTACTGAAGCAAGACATTTCACATGACAATTAACAATTAAACATAAATAACACCCTATTCAGTAAAGCTATTCCTTAAACCTATTGATTGTGGACAAAACAACTAACAAAACTAGGTATTTATAACCTCCACCTCACCCACTAAGAAATCAAAAAGCAGAGAAGAGCCAAGAAAATTTATCTTCATTGTCCCTTAGGTAAGGAGAGGCCAGAAGTCCAGCCTGAACAGCCTTAAAAGCATGTTCCTGCACGTGCAGGACATGGAATTACTGCAGACAAGACCGGATTAACGTTCAGATAGCAAACCTTACTGAGCTGCTCTAGTGACATGGCATCAGACTGGTGCTCAGCCCTTCCCAAAACCAAGTCAGGCACAGGAAATACAATGAAGAGATGATGATTTGCCAATTGCTTCCAACTGGGTGAAGATGTGCAGCACAAAGCAGCAAGCATTAAATTTCATCATGAAAGAGATTGTACATTCAAAGACAAAAATTAGGGGACTGCTAATCAGCTGGCATCTTTATTTTAGTTTCATTTCTTTCATCTGACAAAGACTGGCAGCTTCAAGGAAAGAAGTCACATGCCAAGAAATGCCCAGATATTTAACTATCAAAAACTGTGTTATAGTTAGAATAATATTATATAGGTATCTTCCAGATGCCAGACTTAAAATGATGGATAGACCTCTTAATTTTATCCCCATAATTGCAACTGTGCATTAAATTTCATTCCTATCTTTAAACTTCTTTTTTTTTTAATTTTCTGCTTATACTAATTCCACAAGTTAATTTTATGTTAAACAGCTCACTCTTCAATTCAATTTATATGTTAAATAGATTTGATTTCACTGCTCAGGATTACTTTTTTTCACAGTCAGGATGACTGTGCTAATTGTTAGACAGCAGCCTTTTATCATCACATCTGCAGTAAAATCTAACTTCCCAGTGTGTTTATTTGTCATGGTACTTACTCACAGATAGTCAAAGTAACCCATGGTGGAGCTGAAACAAATGACACTCATCAACAGAATGTTATCAAGCCTCCAGTGTCAACAAATACCAGCTATAGCTCTTCACTCTCATGATCAGTGACAGGACTCAGGAAACAGCACAAAGCTGAGTCGGGAGGCTTACACTGGATCTTGGGAAAAGGTTCTCCACTCATATGGTGGCTGAACACTGGAGCAGGGGAGTGGTCACAGCACCAAGCCTGTCCAAGTTCAGGGAGTGTTTGGACAATGCTCTCAGGCACAGGGTGTGACTCCTGGGGGTGTCCTGCACAGGGCCAGCAGTTGGACTTGATGATCCCTTCCAACTCAGCATATGCTATGATTCTGTATCATTTGGTAATATCTTTTGTTTCCACATAATACTTCCTGCAAATACAGCTGCAGCAGAGGGACAGAGATTAGCATCGTGTCACCAACCCCTTGTAAATTTACCTTCATGGAACATTAAAAATTTAATTATTACAGCATGTAAAGCACAGAGATCTTCCAACCCATGCACTGCCAATCACTCAAAAACAAGACAAAAACTCATGGGGCTTTTTGGATACAAGCATATCTCCTAGATATGCCTCCCTGGTTCCAAGGCTATGGACTAGTCAAAAGCAGCAGGTCAAGACACTTTCTGCAAACATCTGACCAACCAAGAAGCAATAAATGAAAGCACAAGGGCAGACGAATGTGCTGTTAGTAAGCTTAAAGAGATCTGAATAAGTTGGATTGATCTTTAGATGAATAGAATACTAACAGGACGAAAATTGCAAGAAACAAATGTTTAACATGACATGAAGCTAAGAAGCAAGGTCAAAAAACCATACCCATCCCTTAAAAGCATTACAGGGTCACTTATGACCAAAGAATCACCCGAGGTGTAGTGATGCTAAACTTCTTAGCACAAGCTTTGCTTCCTAGACAAAGTACATTCCCCACACATGACAAACCACTGCACATGACACAGCACAGCAGGCATTATGCAGCCGAGGTGGGTGGAAGAACAGTAACCAAGTTCCAAAAACACAGGATATAAGTGCTAACCAGCCAAGGCTATCCCACCGATGTTCTTTTAAACCAGATGTCCTGTGTGTGCCAAAACGAAGGGAAAAACAGGATAAGCAAAAGTGCCTCGCAAAGTCTAGAAGTCCTGAGGATTCAGGTCACTAACAATCCAGATTTTCTTATCAGAAGATTAATATATTAGAAGTTCATCACTAATGAAGAGCAGATCAAATAGTTCATACTAACTTGTCCAGCAAAAGGAGACGAGGCAGAAATAAGAAACATCCTATTGATAATCAATTATCTAAAACTATAGAGATGAGTATATTTTAAGAAACCTACAAGAATCCTTTAGATATTCTTAAAGCAGTCCCATTAAGAAAGACAAATCCTAGCAGAGAACAAATCCTCTTAGGAAAACTCCCTCTCTCTATCCAAGAACTACCCTGATTTCCCCCACTGCCCCTTTCAGGCAGTGCAATGGGATGCAAGAGCTTAAAGACAACCTAAAATTGTCAGGCACAATGTCACAGAGTAGTTTGCTTTTCTTTCCAGACAGAAGAAATCCTTTTGGCACTGGTTGGAGTTATTGCCATTGAAGGTTAATGTCATTTAGCAATGATTTCTCATTTATCAACAATCTCAGCTGTCTGCAATGGGAATGCAAGAAAGACACAACACATCTCTACCATTTCAAAGCCTGAATGGATGCACATACTCAAAAAGGAAAAAAAAACCCTTCAGCTTAGAGTCCTAAACTCTTCTTTTGTGACCATTCAGAACTGAGGGACCAAGGGCTTATTCTCTTCTGAGAAGGCTGCAGAGAAATTTTTATTACAAGGTACTTTTCCCTCTTTTAGCATCCTTGCTGGAAAAGCAGGCAAGCAAACTTTCACAACATGGAAGAAGAGCAACAACCATTTATATCAACATTATGACTAGTTTTCTCCATTTGAAGTAAAACTTTGCATGTTCTGCACTCATTTATCATTTAGATCTCTCTTTGGAGATCAGTGAACAGTCAAGTTGAAGACACTTTACCAGACTCATTTACCAAACACACTTAAGTCCCTCTCTAGGGTACAGATTACAATAAGTAGAGGAAGAAAATTTTTCCAGAGAAAAACCAAATTAATTAAGACCTTTGTATACTGTCTGAAGAAAAATTTGTGGCATTTCATGAGTAATTTGGTTTTGGCTAAACAGATGACAGAACTTCTTTAAAAAGAGAAGCCCTAAGACTGGCTTTTCAGGGGAACTCCTGCACAGACCCAGTGTCTGCCACACCAGTTCCTCACAGAGGGACATACAAAAAGAATACTTGGTTACTTAAGAGTAGTGGAACAACTTCCATCAAATGTTCTCACCAGTGTAACAGTCCACAGAGTTAAACAGCCTCTCTAAAAATATCTGAGAGTTGCTGTTACAATCAAATAGCCTAACAACATAATAAAATAACTTTGTCTTTTCAGAAAATTCTGCATTTACATACTCAACATCACTATACTTATGCAGATATTTTCTTCTAGTGGTTACCACCTGATTCATTGGTAGATGTGAACTAAACTGAGAAGGAAAATAAAGCTTGGTGAATCAGAACTTAAATCACATATTTCTTCCCTTTGAGCTTCAACCCAACAGATGGCCAGTTCAGATGATTCAATGATCCTTTTAATGACAACTCCAAAGGAATACTGTTTGGGAGGAGGATGCAGCCTCAAGGTCACCACCACTCCTCTCAGCACACATGTCCACAGCCCACACCAGCCCATGAACAAATAAACAAGAAAATCACAACATTAGTGAGTTCAGCAGCTCACTTCAGGGTCATGCAGACAAAGAGAAAAACCACCCAATCCAGTCAGAGCCTAGTGGCCAGCTCTCAACTGGACAGCGCTCGCTGCTGCTTCTTTTCAGAACCATTTTGGTTCTGCTTAGCCAATTCAAGCAGCTCAAAGGCTTTGGGGAACAGCTGCATTGTCAGGACAGCAGAGTTGGCCAGTTGGTGGATGTGAAGATGGCATCCTGTACAGAAGATGCTCAGGACCCCACAACCTCCAGGTGTTCCTCATGAACCTGGCACATGAGGACAGTCACACTACTGCACCAACTCAGGCACTTACAGCAGGTTATCAACACAGGAAACACCTCTCCATGCCTTCTGTCCCCCTTTTAATCTGAACCATGGGCTTGGCCAGAAGGGCTGTTTCTTGTTAAGACTGCCTACCAGCTGTATTTGTAAAGCTTTGTTTTCCAGGGACGATGATTTCCTAGTACTTTGACCATTTAAATCAAAATCAGGAAGCTTCTTATTGAGGCTCTTGGGATGAATTTCTCAGAGAAGGGCAGAAACAGTGGCACACTGTACTGTGGCAAGTTTTGGGCTAGTCATACTGACACTACCATGAACAAACTATGGAAAGTTATTATATTACAAGTTGGCTAGAAAGTCAAGAGTGTGTGTGTCATAGGGGGGAATTAGGCAGCTTGACTATGCTATAGTTTGGAGCAGCAAAGATTTACCATTTCAGAAGAGCAAGGACACATCTCTCCTTGGGGATCAGTGAACAGTCAACTTGAAGACACATTACTAACTGTTCTGAGTCTCCAATATGGTCTTGTTCTGGCCACATTCAGTTCAATATGATGTCCTCTGTTAAAAAAAAAATGTTTCTGGAACTGTAAGCCCCATTTTTTCTCTGTCAGCTCTGGCTACCTACAACCCAGCATCCCACAGGAAACTCCTCAGCCATTGTCCAACCTGATGCTGACAGGAATGGCTCCACATTCCAAATGCTCTGCATGACTTAGAAATGAGATTCTGGCCAGCTGTCCACATGCTTTTTGTCCACAAGCAAGAACACACCAGCCGGGATCACTAGAAGATGACAGAAGAGGCTCTGTACACCACCAGAAGCCACAGGTGGAGTGCTGTCCCACCTCTCCCTGGAAAGGCAGCCTGCTCAGCCTGCACATTCCAGAGCAGCAGAGCACTCTGCTGAGCGTGACATTTGGCTCTAGGTGTACCAGTGGCTGAAAAACTGACTTCTGGTGGCAAAAGCTTCCTTACTGTTTCAAATCAGCCTTAGATATACCAAGTCTGACCTACAACACAAACATCTTTACTTCAACATTTTAAAAAAGAAATCTTACACTCTAGGAGAAAACCATTGGTGTTTTTTTTTTTTTAATATCACATTTCAAAGTGTTAAAGTACAACATTTTACTTTTCCCAAATTTTCCATCTTTAAGTTCTCTTCTTCAGTGACTCCTATCAAAGAACTTAGGGAAAAATTAATTTGAACCTGAACTAATTAAGCTTAGTTTTTACTAATAGCCTTTGTGTCAGCCAAACTATGTGAAAGGAAACAATCATCCATTTATTCTACCTACAGCTCTTCCACCTGTTGTTCTTTCCTGTCCACATCTGCAGCACCATGACACATCAGGTCAACCTTTGTGTTCCCTCGGGACACCCAGACAGTCCTGCACCCACCCTTGGGCTTGCCCAACGCCATCAGCAGCTGCTGCAAGCAGTTTTTTCTGACAAGAACCACTTCTCAAAATAAAAAAATCCCTCTAAAATATCATCACCACAAAACCCTTCCCATCAGGTTAGCTTGGGGAACACAATTATTTGTATTAGGAGGGGGAGAGAAGGAAAGGCAGGGGACAGAACAGACTTTTGATTACCTTACTTTATCAAAGGGCACTATAACTCTTCTGGGTGCTCCTGCAAGCAGCAGTGGATCCCTGCCTTAGCCATCATATGCTTTCTCCAGAAAACAAAGAAAGAAAATTAGCAGCATGGAAAAACTCACAGCTAGCAATCCTGACCAGAACTGGGAACTGATCAAGGGATACAGATTGATCCAAAACTCCAAGCATACCTGGTACATCATGACTCTTACATATTTAAAGTCGGAATAGTCCAGACAGGATTAAGTAAATGTATCATTACCAAGACTCAAAGGAAAACAGAACTGCCTGCTCTTCTCCTCCTGACATTCATCCAGCACCTTGGAGGCTGGACTAATGAAACACTCAATAAACAAACACTGATAGCTGGCAGTGAACATCTGCTGGAGTGCCTTGCTGTCTCAAACCGAAAGGCATGAGCTTATCAAGACCTCACACAGAGGAGACGGAAACAGAAAAACTGTTTCACCTGCTCTAATACAAGTATTCATGCAAAAGTTTGATGAAACAGGAAAATGGTGCCATACCTTCAGATGCAGAGACTTCAGACGAGCACCAAAGTAGTCAAGATACTTGCCTTTCTAAAAATTTCTGCAGCAATTCAAATGAAACAGTACAAACTGGACATACTATGGTGCTATCAACTATTAGGATGGAAGTACAAGCAAGGAACAACTAGGCTCTCCAGCTAATTCTTTAAATAACTGATTTACTTTGAAAGTTGATGAGTAAGAGCATTCCAGATTTTTGTGCTCCATTTCCACATGGAGAAACAAGGGAAGTAGTAGATGCAGATCAAAAGATGACCAAGGAAAATAGTAAGTATCACAATTGTGATTTCATAAAATTCTTTCATGTAAACCAGCTTGAGATTAAACAAGCACTATACAATAGCCTGCCAAGGGTCACGTCCACAATCAAAATGTTTAAGGGTTCATTTTTAAACCCACATCCAAAGAGGATTACTGGAACATAATTAAGAGAAAACCCTCTAGACTTTCACACAAGGTCACCACTTGTTGAAGGTGGTTATTTTTGTTGACTATACTGCATGCCTGTGAAGTTGATGACATTTTAGCTACTTGATATTTGGCAATTTCTCATTGCAAAAGATGCCTCCTCTCATGACATTGCACAGGGAACCTCATCTCTTTTCCTTGCATATGACTATATTGGTTTAGCATTTTGGCTAGAGTTCTTCCTAACAAAAGTAACAGAAAAGCCCAAATGTGGGAACTGATCACACACAAGCTTTGGAGAAGGACCTTTACTTCTTCAAAGTGTCTTTTCATTTTGAGCGAGTTAAATAATCATGTAAACAGCCCATATACCTCATGAACACCCATCTTCAACATTATTTGCTTGCTTCCAGTTGGTTCTAAGGCCTGAGGAAAGAATGACCTTCTTTACCATCAAGTAAGGTGTTTCACACCATTATTTAATAGCTCATAGAATCATAGAATAACATGGCTATAAAAGGACCCCCAGAAGTCACAGCTACCTTTTTCTAAAGCCAGTGAAAACAAGCAGCTCTGAAAGCAAAAGGTTTGCAACAAATGAAGCAGAAGAACTCTGAAGATTCTTGGGCAGTATACAGGGGAGTTACCCACTCACAGCAGTACATAATAAATTAAATTCTAAGAAGTTTATTTCGTGTGTACACTCTCAATTCATTCACTTAAAATAGCCCCATGATACTATAATTTTGTTCTTCTCTTAAAAAAAAATATTTAAATACTGCAATTCTTCAAAGTGCAGAAAGTATAAAACAACAACAGTTTCATGATTTTGAGTACTGATTTTATTTCAAGTTAAAAAAAGTTTTAAGGTTTCCACTCCTGGAGCTCTGGCTCTGTTTCTATGTACAAAGGATAACAAGGAGTTTGGGGGGGGGAAACGAACAAACTCCCCAAATCAAAACCAACTGAGTCCATCATTCCAGGGGAGAAAACAAATGTATCCTGAGATAGACAAAAGCAGGCCACTCCTGTCATAGGCACACACAGGTGTTAAGCACAGACAAAACCACTTCTCATTTGACCTTTCATCTCTCTTCTGAAGGTAACACTGGTCTCCATTGCTGTTCAGCATCTGCAAAGATTCCTCAACTGCAACCTGTATTGCACACTGCTAGGAACACCCCCCGGCTCTCAAAAAAGTTACTCTGTCAAGCACAACACCAAAACCCCACTTCAGCAAAATAACCATTGGACTAAAATAATAGTAATAAAAAATGACAAAAATCTACCCAAAACAGCTTTTGCCTGCTTGCAAGTTGCATGAGGTATATACAGGAAAGTGGTGGGGAGATACACCAGCCTTGATCACAAATAAGCACGTACTGTAAGCATTTAAAAAATAAAAGCATTGCCCATTCTAAAAGCACCATGGCATTACTGAAATAACCACTTATTTACTCAGTTTCTCTGCTGCAACACTGGTTGCATGATGTTTGTAAGTGACAGCAACATTGCCCCAAATACAATCTAAATCATAACATTCTGCATGGTTTCACAGTCTTTAAGTGGCTACAACAACAAGAAGTTGATTTATGAGTTCCCTAAAACAGAGAAGCCTTTATTTTCCAGAAGTTTCAAAGTCTGCTGACATTAAATTTTATATGAATATTGAATTTCCTTTCTGTCTCACTTCCCTGTTCAGTAGAATAGGATCACATAAAACGTTTTTGCTACTGTCAGGAAAGGAAAGGGCACCATATTTGATTGAAATCTGGCATTTTAACTGTTCTGATTCAGGTAACACAGCAGTCCGTGCATAGGAGGTGCACAGCCCCTTTCTCTACATGCTTCAAGGGCATTTGAGCATGTAGAGAAGTGGCTAAGTTCTGATACAAAAAATTACTCTGTTTCTAGGGAGGTATCTCTGAATGTCTGCTATATAGACTCAGAATCAATCAGATTGGAAAACACCGCTGAGATCACAGAGCCCAAGTAAGACCTAACACCACCCTGCCAGCTGGACAGTGGCACTGAATGATACATCCAGTCTTTCCTTAAAGACCTCCAGGGATAGTGACTCCATCACCTCCCTGGGCAGCCCTATCCAATGTCTAATCACCCTTTCTGTAAAGAAACTCCTTCTAATGCCCATTGTGAACCTCCCCAGACACAGCCTGGGACTGTATGTATGCTACAACACATATCCAAACTGCCAGTGACAAGCAAAAGCAATAAAATGAAAACCAAGCCTATACTAGAGAGTAACATCCAGCATACATATAGCTCATATAGCCACATATATATATATATGGCTACATATAGCCATATAGCTCAGAAGGAGCTACAGTAACCACCCCTAAAATCTTCCCTATTGACATTTGCAAGGCAGGATATTTTTGGCCCTTCAGAGGCGGAAAGTCAGCCTAAGTAAATTTCAGGTCATCCGCTGTTGTCGTCATTTATAAGCTTACCTATCTGTAAACCATGCCATAAAATGGTCTGGGTTGGGAGGGAGCCTGAAGATCACAGGGTTCCAAGCCCCCCGACAGGAGCAGGAACACTTTCCACGAGAGCAGGTTGCTCAGAGCCCCATCTCAGCAGACCTTCCATTTGATAAACCTCCACTTGTTGGGTCAACGCAGCCGAGCCTTTCTCCCTACCCGGCTTCAGCCTTACCTAAAGCACCTGCAAAGGCTCAGGACGGCCGCCAGCGGTCACAGCTACCTTTTCTACAGGCAGTGAAAGCAGCAGCTCAGTGGTTAGAGTCTCACAGCGGTATTTACGGGAGATTAAGCCCTCCACTCCCTGCTGCGATGGACAGGGCTCCTCTCAGCCCCAGCACCTGCCCCAGCCTCTGCCTCAGCACATTATTACGGGGACGCGACGCCGCGGCGACTCCCCCACCACCGCCCGGGCAGCCCCGGCCCCGCACACCCCGTCCCGCCGCCCTACCCGGGATGGCGAGGTTGGAGAGCGGCAGGGAGCGCAGTGCGGGCGGTAGCGAGCCCATCCAGTCGGCGTTG